>OY804520.1:17851486-18451486 GCA_963680855.1 Lepeophtheirus nordmannii | reverse complement strand
GGACGGTTGTAGGGAGGGAATTCAAGTGCAAGTTTCCAAATCCCTGCACTTAAAAATCAAAAAAATTATATTTAAAATAAAAATAATAATATTTTCATGTTTTTTATAAAATACAAGAAAAAATCAATTTAAATTTATCTATGAGATAAAATCGGCTATTTTTTTATTTTTTTGTTATTTTTTTTTTTAAATTAGGTTTTTCCTCATTTAGTCGCAGTCCTGTCCTTAGAATAAAAAATAGCTATGTCCAAAGTATATCATATGTATCATAGGTTGTTTTATCGACATTGATTCAGATGAGGAGATTAATCAGATCATATATGATGAGTGAGTAGTAATTTGGACCTTAAAATATCATTAGACATCAATTTTCGAATTTAAATACAAGTCAAATAAATGAAATGTGTGAAAAGTTTGGAATATATAAGATTTTTAATGATACTTTTTTTTAAATATGTGGGAATCATTAGTGAAATTTTGAAAAATATGTGTTCAATAAATATGATAAAAAATATTTTATACATACTCACATAATTTTCTAATCCCTAATAACTAATTGGTTTTAAAAGAATTTGAAACTAAAATTTTAAGATTTAATCTAAAAATGGAATAAGAATCTTGGGAATTTGACTTTTTTAATTTGAATTTTTAATCAACAATTGAGTCCAACGCTATGTTATTCAAAGCCATATTACTCTATCTATGTTATGGTGATTTTGGGTTATTTAGGGTTCATTTTTTTGTAAAGGATGTACAATGCGACCTAATGAAATAGAAGCAATTTTTTTGTATAGTGTTTATAATTACATATTTCATAAAATAATCAATAACTATGAGTACCAGTATTTTTTATTATTATCTTGTTCTACTCCACTCTTTGATAGTCCACTTGGAGGAATAAAGGATCATCATTCATCCCATTCTCGTGAAGATGGATGTCAGAGGAGTCAGCTTCCCTACTAGGTATATATTTATTGCCAGTGAATATATGTTCTGCGGCTTTTTTATTCCAGATTTTTAGATCGCTTGGGAAGTGAAAGAAAGAAACATATGAAGTCCTTGCATGTCGATCATACAGAAAAGCTATAGGGTGTGAAGAAAGTGGTAATAATTGCTTCAACGATAGTTATGCTCAAATCCAACTGTCATTAAGATTGTCCCTAAAAATATAAATTTAAATCTTAAAATAAAGTTAGGTTCAGAATTTCAGGAATTTTGTGACAAGAATCAAAAAGTCTTTTTAAATGAAAGAAAAAATCTTTGAAGCTCAAGAAAAGGTCAATAATGATCCTAATGTACACAAGTATATATTAATACAATACGTTCCGACACATTGAAATTCTCTTTACCTAATGTTTAAGAGATTCTACTTGCTAAGGTAATATTTCTAATTCTTTTTAAAACAACTTTTTGATACTCACTGTTGTGGATAATAAATATGGTTTTATTTCTTTAGATCTTCTATATATTTTTTTATGTCAATGTGAAATAATTCAAAAAGCAATGTTGTTCAAATTGAAAGTAGCGACTGGAAGATGTTTTAGAGATCATGTATTCTATTACTATAGAAATAAGTTCTTAAAAGAAGGTTACAGCATCCAAGATATTGCTTCTATCAAATATTTTATTGTCTTGTTTCCCCCTCCCTCTTTAAAAACGATCAAAGTGATCGTCGATCGCTTTTCTAGGAACATTGCTGTGCCCGAGTTGACATCTGATATACAATAATGTATGAAAAGGGTCCAGCTGACATGCACGCAAAGGACAGTTGTTGGCAACATTTGTCTTTTCAGACTTATTTCTATTCAATACAAAAACAAGTGCCATTTTTAAACTAGGTTAAAAAATGCCTGAGGATTTGATTCAGGAACTTGGATTGCCGACAATGGAGGTAGCAACATTTGAAAATATGTCAAGGATACGAGTGTGATGACTGATGACATTCCGGGCATGCCATTTCTCGACTTCTATAATAAAAAAAATTCTGATCATGAGACTTTCAAATCCCTGATGTCACAAGAGAAATCCGAATCCATTCAATAAACATGGTATTAGCAAAGATTCAGGTACATCTGATTTCACATCTGACCTATCGTAATTCATTGCTTCATGTATTATCCCACTTTTAATCGGAGGACATCAAAATCTCATCCAATTTATGGAGAAATCCGTCTCTTCTTGTTTTCCCGTAATCCAATTATTGGAGCTCATAAGTCGAGTCAGAATTTTTAAAATAAAACGGGAAATTGACGAAAATTGATTTATGACAATGGACGAGACTGAGGACTTCAAGGATCAATCTATGATTGGTCTTCTAGATGAGCATTTCCTCTGACGTTTTTACCTTATTCATTCCCTAAACACCTGAGCCTATTTTATACGTGATAAAAACAGTATTAATGTTATGTAGTAATACTATTTCAAAGGTGAAGGAGAATAATAATACAAGCCTTAGAAGAAAGAATGCCTCTACTTATTAGTGTGACAATAGTCGAAAAGATATTCCACTTGAAACATTCAAAAGTAGATAGTATAAAGAATGTTTGATACATCCAGTTGAAGAATATTGTTGCCGTGATAAGCATTTTCTTGAAGAATTGTTGCTTGTACAAAAATGCTCCGATCGTCAATTGTGATTCTGAGAGGGGCTTTAGCATGATGAGGGGATGTACTTTTATCTAATGTCATAATTAAAGTTTAGCTCATCTCGTGTATATTGATCTTCATGAACTTGATTATTCCATTTTTATGTAATATTTTTTAATTTATTTCTTTTTGATGTTTCTATTTTTTTTAGAACATATGCAATCGATTCAGTGACTTGTTATAGTAGTCACAGTATCGATTTCAATGTAATCAATGGCCTGACAATTATTACGTTTTTACTTTTAAATTATATCTGAAATATTTAAAATTGTAATTATAACGTACATTTTCATCGCATTATCAATTTAATTTATTTTTTTGTGTTTATTTATGAAAACTTAAATTAGAATCACATTGGTTTTCCGAATCAATGTTAAGTTTTTTTGATATAACTATATATACATATATTTTTGAGAAAATCATTATGAATTTATATCCTATTTTATTTTTTTATGGGAAAATTTATGTAATTATAAAATGTGTTACTTTTGACTGTTTGAAGTTATTATAACAGTTTTAAATGATAATTGTTGAATAAAAAAAAGTAGCCACTACATGGTTAAATAAAATCATTTCATTTATTGTATTTCTAAAATATGTAATATGAATTATAGGATTCACTTATGTGTAAAAGTGTAGTAATTTTGAGGTGCAATGCCGACAAAGACATTTTGAGATTTATAAAAATTATTAGTATAATCAAAGTAGAAAGAGAATGGAGTAATTACTCTAATGAGGATTTTGTTGGGAAAAACAAAAATCTTACTTTTTGATGGATTGGGGAATGTCATCACTAGCTGAGGTTGCGTTGAAATATGTTAGATTGTATGGGGAGCATGAATAATAATGATATTAATACCATCGGAACGCTTGTTTTTGAAGGCTGGACAAGTTCTAATAAAGCGACATAATCATTTCACTGACGATCATGCCGAGCAACTCATATTAATCAATTATATTTTGTATTATTTCTTATTTGGATCTATTTAAAAGAATCCTAAATAGTAATATAGTCCAACGTTATTCCGTATTTAATTTAGTGTATTTATTTAATTTCGACATACTGCAAATTTAGGTTTCACTATGTGCACATCAGGAAGTTTAGTTGGTATTTCATCGGTTTATGACAATAGTTTCTTTTGTGTTTAATTAAGAATCATTTGGCCAATATTTGACTAGTTATATGGATATTATTATAGTAATCTACCAATTTACTTCGATTTAGATGCATTTAGGAAGGGTGTTCACATTTTTTCAGATTAATTAAAAATAAAATATGTGAATGGGGTTATATCCCCTTTATAGGCCCATTAATAAATTAAGTTTTCAGTTTTTTGGACTTTATTTCTTTCCAATAGCACTCACATTTATCAAGCTATTTCATCGTCGATGTACAGCATCCATGAAAGCTTCCACCTCCACTTATAAAATAAAATAATCTACTAACAGCTAACATTATGTTGAGTATAGTATTAACTTATTCTCAACATATAATCCAGTCAGTTTCTTAGGGATTGAGACTAGATATTTTGGAGTTAACTTTGGATTTGAACACGAATCATTTCAACGAATGGTCTTCTTTACTAACTGAAAATTGAATATCAGTATTTTTACAGAGAATCAATAAATTTTTATAGTATTAATTGGCGAGTAAAACCCGAAATGACTCGAATCATTAAATTTGATTCGCGACACATCCCTAGTTATATTAATGTATCATTTTATTAGCAGAAGACTTTGTTGACATCAATCAGCTGTTGCTGTGGTTTATGACGTCATATCAAAATGCACCGAATTCGTTCACCCTGGGAAATATGTGCTTCCGTCCTTTTGGAACGACCTCCAAGAATCGCACCTCTTCTCACACCTTTGGAAGTCTCAGTGAAGGATGTAATGAGTGCAATTGAAATGGAAAAGTCGTGTATGTCGGCCCACGAGGCTCGGATTAAGCAAGAAGAGACTCAAAAGGTAATAATGAGTATGGATTTGGTAGATTTGGGCTCGTCCTATTCTCATTCATTTTCATATATTCAAGTCCACTCGATTAGCCGTTGATGATGAGGATGTCTGGAAATCAGAATTTGAGGAATTCAAGCCAGGGAAAAGGGTGGAAGGGATGGATCGGCCCTCGAGACTCATTGTCGAAATGGACATGGGTGGAGGCTGCTTCAATTGGGCCCTCCCCTTCTCTAACTTTCAACCAGAGGATCAACATCTAAGGAAAACGGCAGAAAGGGCCCTCGTTGAAATTGTAGGGGAGGACGTGGATTTCTTTCTATGGGGAAACGCTCCCTGGAGCCACTACGAATACAAATTTCCCACACACGTCCAGAAGGAAGTGGGAAAAATAGGACGAAAGGTGATATTCAGGATTATCCATCTTACGACTCCTCAAGAACCCACTCTTTATTGTCTCTTGTTACAGGTTTTTCTCTTTAAGGGACAGTATCTTGGAGGAGAGATCAAGCCACAAAAAGACATTTCAAATAAATATTCTTGGAATTTTATGGAGGACATGAAGACTATTTTGCATCCCAAAGAATTTAAGGCTGTGTATAAGTGTATATGGAATGAGGATTAGTATATCATGGAATTAGCAGATTTATAGATATATATTTTTATTGTAAACTTTGGTGTAAGACTATATCAAGCCTTTAGCTCCTCGATCGTGGATTAAATACATTCATGCTCATCCCTATTGTTAAGCCTAGCGGTCCATGGAAATTCAGTTACTGTTAAGGAACAAAATATGTAGGTATGTGTATTATGAAGGAATCTGAATTGAAAATGAGCTATGTGTTGATTAAAAACGTATACACTGCAGCATAAATACATACATATATATAAATATATATATAAACTTTCCTCATTAAATAAAAAATATTTTTTGAAGCAAATTTCATAACAAACACAAAAACGATCAACTTCGGACGAGTAGACTTATCATCTTGAAATACTTATCACATTTCACATCATCACTATCACTGACATTATATTCACAAGAGACCCGCAAATCATAATTACCGGGAATTAAAGGCAAAATATAGAACTCATGCTCAAAAGATGAGTTATTATCTAATTTACAATTCCATCGTCTGCGAGGTCTAGAAATAGTTAACCCATCAGATTTACTTAAAGTCTTACATGTTACTTTCAGTTCATTTATCAAAATATCCTGGCCATCGTCACTACTATTCTTGATACTAAGGGTTAAACTCTTTGTGCATCCAAGGGAGCACTCCAGAGCTGCACATGATACATTCAGAGCGTTTGACTCATAGAGCTCGACAGTGATTGGAGACAAACTAAGGGACTTAATCATTTCAGGAGACAGCTGCACATCAGAGATTGAAACCCAACCAGATCTGTTTTGTTCCGTTAGGTTCCATTTAAGGGAAGTGTTATTCGATAGATACTCTGAGATTCTCGCTTCTGTAATGGGCTGCTTCAACTTTGGTATATAAACGGGAACACGACAGACATTTAAAGGTTCAATGATGAGGATTTTATTCGGTTCGAGAAGGAGATCCATTTCAAGCTTTGTTAAATTGCGCACATCAAGTACGAGATAGCACATTCTAGGATCCTCGTCTCCTCTCAAGACATCTGCTCCAATCGCATTGGCTGAAGGATTTAGAGTAAAGTTGATTTTTTCGGTAGATGATCTCCGATATTCGTCACCAGACGATGAATATGCAACTGTCACAGAGAGTGTCATATTATGATAGGAACTTTGATTAAGGGGCTTGGCAGGTAATCGAATGCCATTCATAAATATTTCGTTCATTCCCCGGAAAAGTATATCAACTTTGTAAGATAAAGAAGCTACAGGAGATAAGGGAAGATCGAGCGTGGATGCGATACTTCTATTCTCATTAAAGACTATATTATTGCTAAGAGTATCAAAAGAAGTGCTCAAGGAGATACTCGTTAAATTGATTTCATTGATTGGCTTTGATCCAATATTAGCAAAGATGATATTTACTTTCAGTGTTTCTCCCCAGTAGATGGAAGAAGAGGTCGAGGTTGTGGATTCAAGGCTCATTTTCATGAAAGGAAGACTAGGTAACACTTCTACCATTACTACCAATTCCCCATTTTCATCCTCTTCTTCTGTAAAATTGGACTTTAGTCTGCACTGAGACAATGAACATATTGATCTTAAACCAAAAACTGAGCAAGAATATCCTTTTATTCTTAAATTCCCTATTCCATGAGGTTTGCCCATCAGAGTAATTATATGAGGTCCAGAGAAGGGAGGTAAAGAAAAAGTGCTACCAAATGTTTCAAAGTCAACTGAATCAAATTCCAATCGCAAATCAGTAATTTTCAATTCCACACCTAGAGGGTTGAATATTGCAAACTCAACTTCACAGACTTCATATTGAACCCATTGAATCCGCCTATTCTTTTTATTCAATGATGAAGACCTTGAGGCCGAAATAATGGGGGTAAATAGAAAGGGCCCGCTCACATTGGATTCCGTGTCTACAATTTTAATAGGGATTTGATGGGAACTAGGGGGCTTAACAGTAAAAGAATCTACTCTAGGAACACGATAAATGCTTATACCAGTAATAGAAGTGTCCTGGTTCTCTTCATAGTAATGTTTTAACAAGACACTGAGTTGATGGCAAAAGTCTACCCGCTCTTTAGGCGTCAGTTTTTCAAAATAGGTTTCGATTAATAAAACCATATGATTAATTGACGCATACACATTTCCCATTCGTCTGGCAGTACCAACAAGTTCCTGTAAGATTTGTACCTGTAGAGACGGCCAGCCCCTTTTGACATGTGACACCTCATTGCTTTGTTTACTGGATAGAGTTTCTTCTACGTCTTCTAACAAATAGCCATTTATAGTTTTACGTAATAATTGATAGCATAAAGACCATTGTGGGACAGGATTTTGGGGTGCAACACACCTGGAATGTAAATTAGACTATGTAAATTTATAGACATCATGGAGTCGTCAAAATAGCCAAAAATAATTAAGTCCATTAATTATGTAAATGAAAAGAAATTACAAGAATACATATAATAATTTAACTATTAACCTCATTGCAGCAACTCTATTAAAGAAGGCGGCTTTCCTCTTGAAGCCAATGTCCCAATACAACCTAGAAAGAGCTGAGAACCTTTCAATTTTTTCAGCATCATTCATGGGTAAGTTTATAAAAACAATATTTTGGAGAAATTCTGAGGCCAGTAAGTAGTTTTTAACGTCTCTAAGAACATAGACTGCTTTGATGGAGCTTTCGATCTCGATAATTCCAGCATGCTTATATTTACTATAATGCATGACAATTTCCTTATACTTTTCAATGATTTCAGGAGTTTTGAGAGCTTTTTTATGCAAATTTTGATTTAGAACAATTGTTGAAGTTACACAGAGGCCTTCATAGGAATTTGCTAACCACAGCCAATCGTGACATGATTTTAAGACATCTGCTGCTGCTTCGTAGTGAACATATGCATCAGTATACGAACCACAAAGCAAACTTAAGTCCCCAATATATTTTTGACATCTTCCATATATACGGCGCTTATTCACACGAGACTCCATGTCCAATCCAACAAAATCTTTTTTCTCAAAAGGAGCACAATATAATGGAAGTTTTTCTTGTTTCTCTATTGCTCTATTACGGCGACGAAACTCTAGAACTACAATGATTGCTTTAATAAATTCCGAAATCCTCTCACGAATATCAGAGTCACAGTAGAGTATTTGAGTATGTCCATCAGGATTTGGAGGACTTTTAGAGTTATCCGGGGGCCATCCTATCACTATCAATCTGGAGTCAATGAGAGTATCTGAATATTTAGCCTAAAATGCAATATTTGAAAAGTAAATTAGAGCAAAATATATTTATGCATCAACGATACAATTACTTGAATTATATTATGGAGCTTAAGTAGTTCATTAAATTCATTAAGTGTTTCAGCAACGCCAAAGGATACAAGTCCCAACATAGCCCGATGAACTTGAAAATCCCCCCAAGAATTGTTTTCTAAAGGATAATTCCCAGAGATCCAGCGTATCCTTCCTATTCGATCCTCACTAGAGGGATACTCCTCATCGATACACTCATTTATGTCAAAGTCTTTAGGGTAACTTTCACTCAGGGAGCGAAGGAGAATGGAGATCCGACCGTGATCTAAAATTTGAGGAGCATCATATTTTGACTCAATTCAAGTTACTACAGAAATAGAGTTGAAATTTAGGGGAGTAAGTTTTTACAAATTTGTTTACTGGATACATCGATAAAGTACATGAACAGAATTAAAAGCAGCAGTGTCAATGAACTTTAAAGGAGGTGGGGATTTTTTTTTTGGAAAATTGCAAAGTTTTATTAATTAATATATTAAATAGAATTCTGTCAAAATATAATTTCCTTCTGCCGTTTGTCCATAATCAGGATAAGCTAAACTCGACTCAGGGTTGCATTCCTTTAGCATGGCGCTAACCTAGTGGAGTAAAAAAATAATAGACCTTATAAATATTTCGAAGAATGGAACAGTCAAGACTCACGGAAGAACGCATCCCTTAATTGAAAACAAATACTAAATATGACACCCAAAGAAACCCTGAATCTGATGATGATGAAGAACAAGAATATCTTGAGAACTTATTTATTTACTCCCTCCTTGTCTATGAACATGAATACAGGGACACCAAGTGACAATCAGCTAGCTTATAGCCAGTCCCAAAGGTTGCGTTCTTTTTTATCGCATTTTTCTTCCGTTCTTTTTAATTGTTCATATCATATTATGTACATGCATAATTATAGTATTATTATTATCATTATTTATTAATTTATATATCCCTCCTTGGGAGGAATTCTAATTCTATGGATCTAGATTAAAAAAGTATTTGATAATACTTTGTAAGGCTTTTCTAATACGTATAGAGCCTCCATTGACTTGCAAATTATCATGTTATTCAAAGATCAATAGAATCCTATTTAACTAAGTAGTCTTCGTCATTTATTCATATTTTAATAACCTCAATATATTGAGTCAATATATAGATACATAAATTGCTTTAATATCTGAGAATGAACAATAATTAATGTAGTATTAATCTATACTTTTAATAAAGGAATAATAAATATCTCATGAACACATGAAAAGGTAAAAAAAAGGTTGTGTAAATCATCAAGTGTGTCTGTTTAGTGTTTTGTACATGTAATAATATGCTGCTCACTCAGTGAGTAATATGTTAACTAATAGAAATATCAAATACATTATACATATAGTACATTATTATTATTGAAACACACAAACGATGTGGAAGAGATGACAACAGCAAGTCTAACTATCACTTCTTCACCTATAGTATCCCTTTCGGGACTCACTACAGTATCCATGTGCCCATGTAGTAATGAAGATCTCGGTTCTAAATCGGAACTGGAAATAAATGCTGAAAAAATGAGGCAAATAATGAAGAATAAAACGGACTTATTCTCCAAAATCCATCATCGAGCTACGCATTCCTCTGATGCTTATTGGGCATCCTTTATTTTGTCAACAATGGGTCTATCTCTCGTCATATCCGTCCTGGCCTCTAAAATGTGGAAAGACACTGAGTACTTTATCACGTATACACATTGCCAGCCCATGGTGTATCCACAATATCATGGAAAATCAGAGATATTAGTGAAAGGTAAAAATATATATTCAATGAAATTATTTGAGAACTTTTTTAATTCATGTTTGTGGACAAAAATGTATTTTAGATATGTTAAAGTCCAAGGCCAAAACAGCAGTTAAATATGGTGGAGGAAAGGATACAGTCGACTCTTCATCTACATACCAAAGACTTTTGACTCAATATTCCTCTTCACCCGATGAAAAAACGGAAGACTCCTCATCAGATGAAGATTTTTCATTTGATGAAGAGCAGGGATATATGTACTATTATGATAGCAAATCAGAGCAATGGATCGTTGGTTTAAAGCCTAAAAAAGAGTCCAAATCCTTTTGGTCAATCTTATCAGTATGTAATAAGGATTATCGTAGAGATCGCGTATCGTACAAAAAACTCTCTTCAGAAATCGAATTAGTGAATTCTTCCGACTCGGACCCTCAAGGAAGCTCATGATGATCTCTCTCCCTGCATTCTCTCTGTGATTCCATGACTAACCGAAAAAAATTATGATTCCTATAAATATTATTTCCCTTCTCTTTACCATTTTATTACATATCTATATGGATTTTGATGTTATCAAAGAGTGCTGTGATTTTTTCTCTATTGAATACATATATCTTATGAAGTTTTCTAACTTATATTTTGTTTTTGTTTAAAAAAGCAAACAAATACACAAATAATGATGATAGCCTAGAATGCTCAGCTCTATAATAATAATTAAATTAGAAAATAGTTGTAAGCTTTTTGATTCAATCAATATTCTACATATTATTTGTGTGTGAAGATCTCATCTGAAAGTTAAACAAAAATAAAATGCGTAGGTAATTAATTATCTCTTTATTTCAAATAATTTAATTATGAAATATTTAGTTATCCATGTACAGAGAGTAGAATGATCTGATACACTCAAATACGTAGTATTATCAGACATCGTATCTTCCTCTATAAATTAACAATAACAATATATGTAAGTGCTATGAAAACTTGAATATTATGTATAAGCCCATGCAAGAGGGTAAAAAGACGTTGAGAAGCAATTAGGAGAGCAAGTCATTCCCAGTTTATGTATTATAACATGTACTTAGTTTCTATATTGACATCATGTTCAGCAGTTGATTGTTTTGTAAAACGAGATCAAAGGGTTTTAAAGAAAGATCAGAATGAACTGGGTTTTCCTCTACTCCTTAACAACTATAAACCTTATTAAAATAGGTATGTTTCGTTTTTCTATAAGTAATATTATTTTGTTTGTCGTCTAAATGTCTGAAAAAATGATGTCAAATGAATAAATAACTTGATACCTACGAAAAAGATTATCATCCATGACTTGTATAGAAAGAAATATGGGGAATGAAGCCTGGCTAGAGAAATGAACAGATTATGTATAATATTTATAAGTAAATGTTGTTCAAATAACTTATTACATAGTGAATGAAACAAAGACTATTACTGTATAAAATGAAAGGATGTCACATCATGTATAAAAGCTTGAAAAAAAGAAGATAATTGAGGTTTTCCATGAACACAATACATTTAACGTGGTAAAAAAGGAATGACAAACTATGTAAGTAGGAGATGCCTAATCCCAAGTCACTAATTTGTAAATCCAAGTCAAGGCTAGAGTCGTTAAAGCTCAAGTCAATGTAGACAAGTAATCAAATCCAGTGACAAATCACATTCGATTTCCCTAA
This sequence comes from Lepeophtheirus nordmannii, assembly GCA_963680855.1. NCBI lineage: Eukaryota > Metazoa > Arthropoda > Copepoda > Siphonostomatoida > Caligidae > Lepeophtheirus > Lepeophtheirus nordmannii. The sequence goes on along the minus strand of OY804520.1, from coordinate 18,439,498 downwards.
GCCTTAGATGATATAATGTTCCTTTATTTCTAAAATCATGCCTTGATGTATTGAAATATTAAAGTCAAAATAATCTAAATAATATTTTGGAGACACATGGGAATGAACAATGGATGCTTGCTCTGAGAGCACGGGTGTTAATGCAGGGAGTACGGGCTGTTTTTGAAGGTGGGGTGATAAGTAATTGGGGGAAAAACTTCTAGGGTAGGCATAAAGATACAAAAACTTATTCCTAGTGATAATTAGGGGTGGGGATTTGGACTCCAGTCCGTATTTTGAAGACTTGAAACTTTTTTTGACTTCGAAATCAAAGACTCGAGGCTTGACTTTAGACCATTTTTGACAAATTTTCTCAGAATAATATCATTTTTTTATTGAATTATTTGCTATGTCAGAGAATAATTAATTCATGATCAATGGAATGCTTATTTTTTTTTTTATTATTATTCAAAGTAGCCTTTAGACTATACACAAATCCTTACTTACATATATAAGAGTTATTTTGAAAAGTGAAAGAGTATTCAATCCATTTCTTGAGCCATGGGTAGATGCAACTACAGGCCAGTTATATTTAATAAAATTCGACAAAACTCGACTTCGTTATCAGACTATACATCTATACCTTTTCAAGTTAATATGCGAATAAGCAAGTTCAATATAAAATAAATCATAGAAAAATATTTTTTCCGGCCCACTCCAGGATTGAAGATGTTTTGAATGAGGAAGAATTTTCAATTCACAAAATTTTAAGACTTGGGCCTTACAGCCCTATGCTCAATCCAATTGAGCATATTTGGTCAATTTTGAAAGTCTTTGTGAAAAAAGAATTAGCTAGAAAAATTGAGAATATTTTAAATGCTGAAAGAAATGATTTAAGTATTTCGGAGCAAAGATACAGAGCTCTGGAAGAACTAATAGATGAAGGACTAAATGAAATTACCTCAATGATTTGTAGTAATTGTATTGCTAATATCCAGAATCGTTTTGTAGATGTGATTAATTTTGTTGACATGAGATTCTAGTAAATGGAATCAAATATGACTTTTTAATAACTATATTTAATTGTGCATCTTTTTTTTTCTTTCTTTTTTTTTATTAATTATAAAATTTATTATTACGTTAAATTTCCTGAATATTGTTTTTTATTATTTATTTCCATATTGAACTTGAAAAGGTATAGAATTAGATACTCTCAAAGACTAGACTTGAAATGAGCGCAAAATAAATCAGAGGGCTCAAATTGGGTTCGATAAAAATATTTAAGGACTTGATACTTTCACCCATCTCTGATGATGACTAGGAATGTAAATTATATGCAAATCGGGCTTGTAAAATGAAAAGAAAGAGAAAATCAACCTGGCAACCCTGACAATTTAATGAATGTTGAGGGGAGAAGCAGCTTGAGCTGTCATGACGTTTTACTGAGCTACAAGCTGCTATTCTCCATTATATACATATACAAATGAAAACATCAAACCACAAACATTACAATACGTTACTCCAGATTCATTATTATATTCACAAATATCATTCACTCCATTTTCCTCAATGAATGATATCCATTTTTTAATTTTTCCTTTGTTCCTCTCCATGATATGTATAATCTTTGCAGACTGTTCTTTTCTTGTAAAACATTATGTTGAGGTAAAGTTGATGTTACCTTCTTAAGGGAAAAAAAATATGATAACAGCTTCGGAAAACAAAAAGACCTGTTTGAAGAGCCAACTCCACTTTTTTATTACATGCCCGAATTGCATATGATTTACATTCCTAATGATGACTAATATTAATTAATGTCAAATTTCTTGTAAATTCTAACAAAAGGGGAGGGTATTAGGGGTGCACCTTATCACTCGGTGGAGCAAGTGTGAAGTTACTTCCCAATTTTAGTATCTTAGGTATTAAGGGGGGGGGGGGAATATTTTTTAGGGGTGATTCTATAGAATAAAATAAATAGAAATAGAAAAGAACATTAGCTAATGTTCTTTTCCATTTATTTTCCTTTCTTTCTTTCTTTCCCTTCCCATTTTTTTTCTCCCTTTCCAATGTTTGACTGTCCCTTGTCAAAGAAGCAGAAGGTATTTGGAAAAAATTTTACTTGAGGAAAATTTGTTGAAGAGATCCTGAAACAAGAAATTGAATATAAACTACTTCTGAATTAGCTCCCAAACTTGTAAAAGCTTAAAAAGTCTCAAGTCTTTCAATAATTAATTTTTGCAGTTATCAAACTGATGACTAGAGTCAATCTTGGATCAACACCTTCGATATGTATGTATGTAATTGTATAAGGTATTTAGTAATGACGTAACTCTCACTTCATTACATACAAGTGCAGGGGCGTACTGGGGCGAAAATTTCCACCGGGCAAATAGTAAATATCTTGTACGACAAAGGCGCATTATGCTAAATCGAAGGGGCGCCTAGTAAAGATTTCAGAGGGGCGCACCGGTCATTGACCGGTTGACCGCCGGGCCAGTACGCCCCTGTACAAGTGTTCATTTCGACTTTTAAGACTTTAAAAATTATGTCAGTTTAAACAATAAATAATATTCTTATCCAGTAATAAATTAGAAATGGAAAGTTTCTGTATGAGTTATTTAGTTAAACTTAATAACTTTATAGAATCACACAAATATTTTTATACACTTTAGAACAAAATTTGTAAGACATTTAGCTCAGTATTGACACTTTAAACTACGTTTAATAAAGGATAATTGTATATATTGAAATGTATTTTGTTAGAAGAGTTATGTTGGAGTGCTAATCATATAGGGCCCAATCAACATAGACCATAAAATTTTGTAAAACCTTTTTGCCCCAGCTGTATTGAAACATTTCTATTATGTAGAAGGGAAAAACAAAAAACATAAATGTTCAATAATATGCCCCAAAGTTTTAATCAATTAATTATTTTGATCATTAATGCGCCCAGAAATTTTTTTTTTACACAACGTGAGCTTTATTGTATATAGTAACCTTTCCTCCAAAAAGAAAAGAAGGTCAGCTGCTAATTAGTCTATTTACAGCTGTTTGAATATTCTTGATATAATATTTCGAGCTAATTTGATATCAACCAATCAATGCAAGGAAAAAGATAAATAGATTAATCGGCAGCTGAACTTGAAAAAAATATGCTCTTATTTTATTTTTGGCAAATTAAATTGAATTAATTTCATCATACATAAATATATTCTTCACGTCACTAAACCAAAGCACTTTGATAAAAAATACATAGAACAATGGGTGTGGCACAAACTTTGTATATTTAGCATTTTTTTTCTTTTTTTTTGAAGTAGCTAGTGTTTATAAAGACAAAAAGAAGGGATAATTACTGCATAAAGAACTCGTCCAGTTACAATAACTCTTCATCTTCTAAATATTCAATAACGTATATTTTGAGACAAGAGTACCAACTGATTTAAAAATAAAGTCTTTTATGATCAGGAGCATATATGTACATTAATTTAAGTAAAAGTTGTTCATTTCATGGTGTCAGTTTTTATTTGCTTATTTTTGTCATTTATCAAGAAAAATATCAAATTGCGTGTGACAGTTTATTGGTTCCTTATAACCTATTCTTTGCTTACAAGTTTCAATAAATTGGTTCGACTCATTCGTCAGAAAAAGTCATTTAAGTATCCCCAATCAATGGGGTAATCTACCCCTTTGAGAAAAAAATCAAATACAAATCGGGAAGAAGGTATTGGGAATCGTCCCAATAACAGTAGAAAGAAAATAAACATCAAGAATTACATTTAAATAACCTCCTTCGTTATCACCATTGACAATATTATTTTGAAATCGTGTTATTGTTATTACTATGAACTTTTTGATTCAATATTACAAATCATACCAGTGGAAGATAATTCATTTGCCCGCACTGAACAAGCAGGCTGACCATGCCGCTGTCCTCACCACATAAAATTTAATTTTGAAAAAAAAAATGAAAAAACGGTTAGTACAACTGCTATTTTTTGAAATTATGTTCATTTTTTACAAAGCTATCAATTATCATACATAGTGGAAGCTAACGTGTCTGTTAGTTTAAAGATATTTCCTTGTCCATGAGACAACTTTTTTGACGGAGGATGTCATTTTTTAAGTAGATAAATATATATTATATTATGTATATATAAATATCACAAGTTTTTTTGTGCACTCGCAACCTCGACTCTCAAAAGGTAAAGAAAAAATTTGAAAAAACAACTGGTTGCTACCCTTCTGTATTTTCATTGTTGTCAACTTTTTAATATTGAGCAGAGTTATTACTTAGATTTACTGTACGTTCATAAATTCTACCAATATACAAATCAATCGTTAGTATTTGTTTATTATTCAAAAATTCAAAAAAAGTGTGCGAAATCCTTTATTTAATATATTTTTTATAATATATCGAAATCATAAATAATAATGATAATGCCCTTTTTGAGTTCATAACACGTAGAATCAGCTGCTTTAAATCAGAAGAGTCAACTGAGGAAAAGCAGTTGAAGGTAGAATACATAGTATATTTGTTTATCCCAAAAAGCTCGTCGTGTTATTTGTTTTTCCTTCGCAAAATTTTCTTGGATTAAATTTGAGTAACATGGTAAATTGATGGAGGTTGCATTATAGGTAGCTATAGAGTAATCCATGGAACCTTCAGCAGCCCCAACGTACAAAAAAGTCGTTTTGTCACTTTGTTTCATAGCTTTTATTATTTGTTGGATCGTTGTGATGGAAACATATTTATCATATATTCTCAATAATGACATAAACTGCAACACTATATATTATGCTGTTTTTGATATGTTTTGAAAAAGTATATTTAAACAAGTTATGAAAATTATCTGGTGTAATTATAGGGGAGACGTTAGCAAACTTTTTGTTTTTGCCTCAATTCCTGGTTACAGATTGGATGTACATATATGCACAAAAGTTTGAAGCAACATTCTTACATCTTTCTTTTATCGATTGAATTTATTTAATGATTATACCAGTCACCAGTTTTTGTTTTTGTTTTTGACAAATTGTATTTCAATGCTACCAGTCAAATGATGCAAATATCCCCATAGCTAAATTTTAAAAATTGTTGAACTAATTAATTAATTATTATTATTAATTTTCAATTTATTATTACACTTTGAGTTATTGTAAAAGTGCAGATACTCTAACCTTTTAGATATCAAAGAGAATATAATCAAGAAGAATAAACAACACTTGGACAATTGCAAGTGAATTTGAGGTTGACAACAAAAATCCCGGTTTTAAATTATATTTTTTTTTAGAAAAAAAATCTTGAATAACTTTTCAATAGAAAGCAATCCTGAATGTAAAAGAACAAGGGTAAAACTTAGTAGGGATATATATTATGATTGATAACTCAGATCCAAAGGCAGAGAACTACATTGTTTTACTTTTATTATGACCATTGTAAAGATCAAGTATAATTTGTAGTTAAAGAAAGATATAAAGATATCGTTTGATATAAAAAAATATAAAGCCATTTTATGAAGATCTCAGCACAGGAGTAAACAGTAGCTACAGTTGAGTTCTTTCTTTACCCATCTCTTGCTGCTTGTTCTATATAGAGTTCTAAGGTTAGAGTTTTTAATACAGATATATATATATATATATATATAAATTGTATACCTTAAAAGTTATTGCCTCTAAAATATCATAGCCTTAAACCTTGCTGTTAGACTTCTAATATTTATTTATGTATGATGCATAAATAAGCCTTAAAAAAACTTTGATGTGGCATCTTGAGGTATCCAAGATTCTTTAAAACAAATAAAAACTCATTTATAGGATTTGAATGAGCAATTATCCCTCAAGAAAATTGGCCTGTACTTTGAGTTCTTCCCGTGGCAGGTTTGTTGAAAAATGTTCCAATACATTGGTGGGTATATTTGATTAATTAAATACCATACCTTTAGCATTCATGAAAATGTGATAATATTTAATTAATTATAATCAATGTATACACAAATTATTTTGTTTGTTTTTTTAACTCTGAAGCCTGGGGGAGGGGAAGGAATTATTATAAATAACATACCCCCCCCCCAGTTGAATGTATTTCCTCACTAGCTATCTACGTCCCTATTTAAGATTGCTTTAAATCAGGGTCTTACGGATCTTTAAATTGGTTTCTCTCTTACCAGTCTCTTGTTTCTTCCAACTTTTTCTTGATAAGAAAAAAAAAGAAACTCGACAGCCTATAAACCTGTTAACATGATGATAAGTATATTACAATATTTGAGTCTGTCTTTTTGATTTCTGAGACGAAATCTATAATAATAATACACATTTGGCCCGTACGTGGAATTCCTTTAATCATACGGTTCACTCAGAAAAAGTTTGGTGATTTGGAAGTATTTTCCATTTTCTCACACTCAACGTCATTGATACATCGTGTTCTGATCAGCTGTAAAGGTAATTTTTTTTTTGAAGGAATTGAAGTTTAAATGTAAATCACTCATGCCTTTTCGTTACCCTAACTATGATACCTTACCTTTAATAAAATGACCACGCAACAGTCTACATTGAAATAATTATACTTGAGTTTAAACATATTTATGTCTTTACTTTATGATTATCCACCAGAAGTTTCTTAAAAACAACATTTAAGAATATAAAGCTATACAAAGAAATATGCCATCATTTCCTTTTGCTCAGTTAAAATATATGTCAAGTAAACAAGAAACCAAGTTTATCTGAAATATTTCAAAAATGAGTTAGAACTGCTATATTCTTGAAGCAATTCTCTTCCGTTTGTATTAATAGTATATTTCGATTAATTAAATAATGACTCCAATAATTGCAACTTAATTATAGGAACAAATACCAGCCCCAATCAAGAATAAAAAACATCTGGTCTTCCTGACTATGTAGTCACTATTACAAGTGATATATAAAAAGAGTCCAGTTACAAGGCACGCCCTAGATGATGTCATAAATAAATATGGATGAAAATTTATACACTTTGATGGACAATTTCTTCAAAGTTAAAGGCTCTTATCGGGCGCTTGACATCTTGTTTGAAAGCTGTGGGTCTAATCTATTTAATGCATTCCTTATTAATCAATTTCATGCAATATATTAAAGGAGTTATTTAAGTACAAAGGATTTCATCGACTTTGGGGCCTACTCCGGCACCCTACGCCCCTAGGAGTTCTTTTAGGTCAAAACAAATACTAGAAATGAAATTTTCATAAAAAACACAGGCCAATCATCATTGTTTAATGCCCAAAATGTGTATTCTTCTAGGCTTAAATTGAAGTTGAAGTTGGAAAATGGGCCAAAAAAGTTAAAAAATTAGGGACCGATTTCTCAAAAACCGTCTGACTCTTGAAAAAAAGAATTACAGTTTTGAAATCATTGATTAAAACTGAACAACTTTTATTATACTTATACCCCAGAAGATTTTTGGCTGTTGACCAGTGTTATTATTTAGTGGCATTAAAAATTTGTAAAGGATAGAACCCTAAATTTGTAGCAACTAATGCCATAGCATGAGACCTGAGTCATTTTTGAATGGACTCGGACTTGACTCGAAAATTAATTATTATTTAATCAATACTAATAGAGTATAAATCTCAATATGTCCTTGTCGGCATTGCACCTCAAAATTACTACACTTTTACACATAAGTGAATCCTATAATTCATATTATATATTTTAGAAATACAATAAATGAAATGATTTTATTTAACCATGTAGTGGCTACTTTTTTTTATTCAACAATTATCATTTAAAACTGTTATAATAACTTCAAACAGTCAAAAGTAACACATTTTATAATTACATAAATTTTCCCATAAAAAAATAAAATAGGATGTAAATTCATAATGATTTTCTCAAAAATATATGTAAATAGTTATATCAGAAAAACTTAACATTGATTCGGAAAACCAATGTGATTCTTATTTAAGTTTTCATAAATAAACACAAAAAATAAATTAAATTGATAATGCGATGAAAATGTACGTTATAATTACAATTTTAAATATTTCAGATATAACTTAAAAGTAAAAACGTAATAATTGTCAGGCCATTGATTACATTGAAATCGATACTGTGACTACTATAACAAGTCACTGAATCGATTGCATATGTTCTAAAAAACTAGAAACATCAAAAACAAATAAATGAAAAAATATTACATAAAAATGGAATAATAAAGTTCATGAAGATCAATCTACACGAGATGAGGTAAACTTTAATTACGACATTAGAGAAAAGTACATCCCCTCATCATGCTAAAGCCCCTCTCAGAATCACAATTGACGATTGGAGCATTTTTGTACAAGCAACAATTCTTCAAGAAATACTTATAACGGCAACAATATTCTTCAACTGGATGCATCAAGCATTTTTTTTTTTTTTTGCACAAACGTGCTACTTATTTATTTAATATCATTAGTTTACATTGTAAAATTATAATTAGAAAACTCATATGTTTTTAGTAAGAGAAAAATAACAATCGGTAAAACAGCTAACACATTAACAAGTACATAGATATAAAAGAGTTTACTATGACAAAGCATTCATAAAAACCAGTAACAAAAATATTCTATCTTGAATAGGACGGTTAAGGATTTTTTGGACGTGTTCTACAATATCAAACTTGTATAAAATCATACTAATTTTTGTGAGATAAACATTAATTTTATTTTGGTACTGGCCTACATAGATAAAAGAAAAATGATTGGACTTTAAAAATATGCAATAATTTCGATAGATAGCAATTGACACTTGATCTCTTATATCTTTAGTTATTTGGCATTCTGCCAGTAAGTGTGGCATAGTTTCTTTATATTCCTTACAACAAAAACAGAGTCTCTCTTCTGGTGTTTTACCATAGATATTCCCAGTCGTGAGCGTATTGGTCACCACTCGATATCTGTATAAAGTAGTCGAATTAAGCATTTGACAGTGCACTCAATATTTTATCTACTGAGGCATTTTCATTCATCAAATCTTTCTTTCTACGGATCTGGTTTATGTATTGGGTTTTATCCCGTTCTTCCACTTGTAAAAATCTTATTGTCGTATTATTAAATCCTCTTGCAAAATTAAAAAAAGAATTCCTAGGCCCTATTTCCCGTTTATGAAAATTAATGTTTTTTATAATTCTCTTCCTCTCAAGATCTTGGCTCTGGGTCCATTTAAATCCAATATTGAAGACCTCTCCAACATATTGTAGTCTTCGTTTAATAGAAGTATCCCTTAAACTATGAAATCTTTTATTGTTTTGTATAGGTTCTTGCCACCCCATTAAGGGAAGAACCTCCAAAGAAATAGGCTCACTTATATTCGCAACACTCTTCCAAAATGAATTGAGCTTCACTAGCACTCCCAAAACGATGTCAGGGTCTTCTTCTGTGCTGTTACTCTGTAGTTTCCAAACTCTTCAGTCCAGTTTTCTTTTAGAAGATAATACCAAACTAAGCTCTCATCGAAAGTTCTTTTAAACCATGAGAATAGTAATGCATTCAAAAATGGTTCGATGGGAAGAAGACCTAACCCTCCGTACTATTTAGGGCATGATATTCTCCTCTATGTCATCGTTTTCTCCTTCTCACTCAGCGAAAGATATTTGATGCAAATTTTATCTATCGTGCTTCCTTGTGTCTCATTATACGGTAAATTTTTCAAGAAGTGGATTGTTTTGGGAAGAATCAGAGAGTTCCATACTTGGATTCTTCCAGGCAAATTCTTTCCTATGAGATGTGCATATCTTATGCAACTATTCCGTATTATTTCTTCTATGTCCTTATAATTCTTATCCGTTTGTCTACCGTCCAATGACATTCTTGATCCTAAAATTTTGACTTCCGGAGCAACTTTTACGCCTCCAATTTCATAGTAGTTTGAGAAATTGGAAACGATTTGGGTTTTATCCTTGTTAACTTCCTTTCATATCTTTCAAGTACACGTAAAGTTTCTTTTACGGATTCGCGGATTTGACATTCTGAGCCTGCATATAATTTTGTCAGATCGTCGGCATAGGCTTCAATTTTGTGTTCAAAATTCCCTATTTGAATTCCTCCAATGTTTTAATGATTCACAATTTCCCGAATAAGGGGGTCTATGATTAATACAAAGAGGCTCGGGGATATCGGTTAACTTCAAAACTTTTGTCTCCGTTTTCGTACTTTGTGCAAAGATTGCTGAGTCCTACTTTTATCATCCTTTGAAACATCCCTCAAAAACCATAACTTTTCAGGGTTTTCAATATATACTTATGGGAAACACTGTCAAAGGCCTTTTTAAAATCGATTGCCGTTATTGCAACATTTTCCTCGTGATTTAACTTTTTAGAAGTCGAATCTATGATTCCTCGTGTTGCATTCTCCATGAACCTTCCTCCGACAAACCCTTTTTGTGCCTCATGAATTATATATGGTAGCACCTTTTGGATCCTTTTTGAAAGTATACCACTGTATATTTTAAATGCAGAGTTCAGCATCGTCAATGGTCTTAAGTTCTGTACATAACGCGGATCTCTCCCGCTCTTGTGAATCAAAACGAGACTCCCCAACGTTATGCTCTGATCAAATTTCCCTCTGACGACTGCTTCTTTATATACTTTTTGTAGTAATGGGCCTATTTGTGAACAATATTTCCTATAAAATTCTATAGGAAAACCGTCAGGACCAGAGGATTTGTACATTTTTTTATAGTCGATGATATATTTTTTAATTTCTTCCACACTAATTTCTGCTTCCAGTGACTTCTTCAGGTTTTGCAGTATTTTAGGACACAAGTCTTCATTGTAACTAGTCATATTGTCACCAATTTCCTCGGCAAAGTTTGCTTCACCGTACTAGCACTTCCTACAAATTATCCCGTAATCCTTTATATCACAGTCCTCACATCGATATATTCCTTGATAATATTGAGTTATCTCTTGACTTATGTCCATTGGTGTATCTAATATTTTTTGATTTTTGCCAATCAATGTGGAAATACACTTCTTAGACTTCTGGTTGTTTTCAAATTCCTTGATCCTTTTCCATATAACTTGCTCTTTGGTAATCTTGCTGAGCCTAGTTCTTATTAAGCGTCCCTTATTTTCAATTGAATATATATACTTGAGTTCTTCGTCTGAAGATTCGTCCCTGCAACCAGCTTCTCTTTTCGCAACCAACTCCTTTTCTCTCTGTCTCAACATCTGGCTTTCTCGAACGCCTAATTTGATGTATTCTCTTCGGGAACAATCCAAAATCAATTTCAGAGCATGGGAAGGGGTTCTGTTTGTTTTTTCCTCCAGCTTTCTTAAAATACCCTTAATAATTTCGGTAACTTTTTTGTCCGTCTAATTATATTCCAGTAGTTTAACATGATTTCCTGGTTCTATATTTAATATCTTTAATAGTAAGCAGAATAGGTCTGTGGTCCGATTGTACAGGTTCTAGCGTTTGATAATCAATTATGTTAGGAGTCAATTTTCCCGATACAAAAATATATCTAAACGGGAGCTTTTCATCGTTTCATTTTTGTCTCTGGCAATGAAAGTGTGGTCTGGCTTCTTGGTAAACCTTGCTGCAGCGTCTTTCAAGTTATACCTTTCTACTATTTCTTTCACTTTAATAGTTGCTTTTATGTTATTTTCCCTCTTATAGTTTATTGTATCCCTTTCTTGGTCCATGACTAAGTTCATATCTCCAAGGAATATGGTTGTAAATATCTCCTCTTCATCTTTTAAAAATTTTGCTTCAATGGATTCAAAGAATTGGGGCTCGTCATTATTAGGCCCGTAAATTGATATAATTTTAATATTTTCGCCTTTCCAATTCCCACTGAGAACGGCATAGTTTCCACCTTCATCTACATCAATTAATTTAGGACATAAGGTTTCCTTAACAGCAATTAATATACCCCTAGACAGATAATTTGATTTTTTTCTAATTGCTGGAATCATGTATGATTTATAAGAGAGTGGGAACACCTTTTTAAAATCTATCTCAATCAACCTTGTGTCGCAAAGAGATATAAGATCAGGTTCGATTTCTAAAAATCGTTCTACAACTAATTTGCGTTTCTTTTCATCTACTAATGAGTTTGCATTTGCTGATAAAATTTTCAATGGCATACCCAGATTAATAATTTCAAAAGAGGCCCATCAATATTACATATACAACAATATAATCTAATTAAAAGCACAGTGAAGCAATTAAAAATTATATGAACAGGGGCCAGAAGAGGCGTCAGAGATAAAATTGGTTGAGATGAAGTGATATTAATAATAATTATAAACATCGATTCAACAGAATTAAATAATATGTGTACCGAAAAATAGAAAACATAAAGTAACATACCAAATGCGTGAAGAGTAGAAAGTGTTCTAGGATGTCCTTTTAAGATACTACTAGCAAGAAGAGGAACTAGTATCCCTCGTTCTTTGGTAGTATCCTCATCTAAATGATCTCGTACTCTTTTGTTATTCTTCCTTGTCTTGTTAGGATTTGATTTAATTTTAGAGGGCTCAGGTCTTCTAAAAATATGTTTCCATTCTTCCCGTAAGCAATCCTTGTTGACTTGGGAATGACTTTGATTTTGATAGTCTTGCTGATGTAGATTTTCCTAGATTTCCATGCCCCTGCTCTTTTCCCACTTCCTGCCTCCCTTCTTGTCCATTTGTAGAATCTTCATTTACTTCTTTTTGATTTTGATTTTTCTGTTGCCTCTTAGAAAATGTTTTCCCTGGATTTCCTTCGCCATATTTTTTCCCCACTTCCTGCCTTTCTTCATGTCCATACGTAAAATCTTCATCCTTTGAATTCTGACTGTCTTCCACTCCGTCTTTCCCATTTGTTGTGTAATCTTCCTCAATTTCCTCCTGAAGAACTTCTTTCTGAACTTTATTTGACTCTTGCCATCCACGAATTCTACTAGGGAAGTTAATTGCTCTCGAAATTCCTTTTCAAAAACTGAGTATATCGTTTTTTCGGTGGATTGGCATTTCAGTTTTACGTATCCAAACTTTAAACACTTATAGCACTGTGTTCTTTGAAAATGGAATAATCAAGTTCATGAAGATCAATATACATGAGATGAGCTAAACTTTAATTATGACATTAGATAAAAGTACATCAACCCCTCTCATAATCACAATTGACGATCGGAGCATTTTAGTACAAGCAACAACTCTTCAAGAAAATGCTTATAACGGCAAGAATATTCTTCAACTGGATGTATCAAGCATTTTTTACACTATCTACTTTTGAATGGTTCAAGTGGAATATCTTTTCGACTATTGTCACACATGAAGTCCTTAGTCAATTTTTAAAAATCTATACTTTTCGTCAATTTCCCGTTTTATTTTGAAAATTCTGATTCGACTTAAGAGCTCCAATGATTGGGTTGCGGGAAAACAAGAAAATACAGATTTACCGGGGTATTTCTCCATAAATTGGATGAAATTTTGATGTCCTCCGACTGAAAGTGGGATAATACATGATACAAGAAATTAAATTAGGTCATGTGTGAAATCAGATGTACCTGAATCATTACCAGTGATGTAAAAAACGGCGATTTTTAAGCGTGCGAGTAGCTCCTCCCCTCGATGACGTCAAAAATGGTATGGTAACTATGAAAGCCAGCTTATTTGCTGTCGATAAAATACTATGACTGTAGCTGTGACAGCCTTGCTCCAGGCTCAAGACAGCTTTTCTTGGACTTAAAGTAATTAATTAAATTAAATTGATGTTTTAGAAATATATTATTAAAATCAAATTTGTAGATATTGCTTTAAACAAACAGGAAATTTTCCAAATTTCAAAATCGGTACATTAGTTTTGGATTTATTGCTATTTTTGTTAAAATTTCATTATTTGTATTAATTTTTAAGAAAAATAAGTACACAAATAGTAATCTCTGCTCTATATATAAACTAATCTTCAAGTTTTAGTTTGATAATAATGGTTATTTATTCATTAACAAAATAAAGCTTTAAGTTTATAGATATTTGCATATTTTAAATACAATTATTGAAGATTTAATAATGATATTTATAATTATTCTACCTTTTCTATAACTCAAGAAAATGGCTGAAAACATATTTAAAATGTCAACAAATGATACATTTTATAGGATAGAAGTATAAATATTTGACTCCATAAAGTCATTTCGAGAGATATTAACATTAAGAAAGTTTTCAATCAAAATTGAAGGAAAGGTTGTGTGATATTATCGTAACTTTTATAATAGATAATATAATATACATATGATAAGAATTATTATGTCAAAAGGAAAAGGAAAACAGCTTGATGATCTATGAATGATGAAAGAATATTATATAGGGTTTCAACTAACAGGCATTTTGAGAACTACTCGCACGCTTAAAAATCGCCGTTTTTTACATCACTGATCATTACTAATACCATGTTTATTGAATGGATCCAGATTTATCTTGTGACATCAGCGATTTGAAAGTCTCATGATCGGAAATTCCTTTATTATAGAAGTCGAAAAATGGCATGGTCGGGATGTCATCAGACTCGTATCCTTAACAAATTTTCAAACGTTGCTACCCAAGTTCAAATCCTCAGGCATTTTTTAACTTAGTTTAAAAATGGCACTACTTGTTTTTGAATTGAATAGAACTGAGTCATAAAAGAACCAGAATAAAGAAGAAGAAGTTTGAAAAGACTAATGTTGCCAACAACCGTCCTTTATGTGCATGTCAGCTGGACCCTTTTTATACATCACTGACTATTACTATGATTCATGGTGAGCATGATAGCGGATAAGGTAGATTCTAAATAGTTCTTAAACAGATAGATTGGTTTTAGTCAACTTCAAATCTCTGGGGCTATGAAAAAGATGGACTTTCTTTCAGGGACCAAGTGTGCAGTTTTAAGATTTATCCGATTGCTCTATTGGATAGACAACAATCCTTGGTTTCTTGATTATGTTATGTATTCGCAATGTGCGTCTATTATTATTAATATGTTTTCATGTTAATCGTTTTGTTATTATTTAATCCCTTTGTGTAGTTTCTATCTATGTACACTCTTATTAAATAATGTCCATTCTTAGTGTCGTATAAATAGTCTCAGATTTTAGAATATACTTGTCAGTTTGACAGTTGAACTGTAATCACCACTATCATTTGTTCCTTCCTCAATCCACGTGGATTGTCCTCGCGGGTATTACTTCGTTGGAGTGCGAGACTCAACAGATTAAAAGTAACATTTTAGCAAAAATCGTGCATGATAGGTCTTGAAATGACTCCGAAATATTTGGCCGTTACATTTATGAAGTAAAAATACATTTAAAAGTGTATTTTTTCCTTTTCAATATTTGAAAACAACTAGTTTTCTTGTTGACTCGACACATATGCCATTAATTAGTTATAATTAAAGAGTGGTCAAATTGTAGACACATGAATTTTATATTAAACCAAGGAAGACTTATTAATTATTGATTTTCATCAAAAAAAAAGAGTTAAAAATTACACCCTTAATACATGAACAATTTAATAGAACTGCATTCTTCTTCGAAACATCTATTAATTTTTAATTTAAAATGATTCATCACATTTTTGGGTTGCTATATACATTTAATATACGTGCTAGAAGTTGTAGCTGGTACAAAATCGCAACTTGACGACATATACATGCATGCATACATGATTTATGATTCATAAATGAGTCAATTAGAAAGGTTTATGAATGTATGAATGACTTGTATTATCATTTACTGTCCTTAATCACAAGGAAGTGCTGATAGAGATATACTGAACATATGTGACATATGTGCTTCAATGTTAAATTATTCACAAATTTATTTGAATTAGATGTAACTTTTGTAGAAACAAAATACATTTGTATGATTGGAAAAGGAAAAAATGGTTGTTTGACGAGTTTTTTTTTAAATTATGTTCATTTTCTATTCATAGATCTTACAAATTGTTGTGTCAGAGCCAGAAGGGCCCAAGTGAATTTATTGTCAAAATGAGAATTTGGTATCAAAACCATCCTTACAACATAGGCAACAAAAAACTCCATACTCCATATAATATTAAAAACATTAATTACCCAAGTACATATAGTCAAGTCCTGTTGGAGTCAGAATGTACCAAGTGGAACATTTCTCAAAATGCACCTGAGACCCTCTGAATTAAAAAACATAAAAATAATAATAACTAAAAGGAAGAAGAAAGTTGCAAAAATAATATTAACAACAAAAAAACAAAATGCTGCTTTTTGCATCTATCAGCACGACGAGCTTTTTTGCCTAATCGCAACCTCGACTCATAAAAGGGAAAGGAGACATTTGAAAAAACAATTGGTAGCTACCTTTCTGTATTTTCCTTGTTGCCAACTTTTTAATATTGAGAAGAGTTATCATTTAAATATACATTCATAAATCCAATCAATCTTTAAAGCTTGTTTAATATTCAATAATTCAAAAAAAGGGCGCGTAATCCTTGATTAAGTATATTTTTTATACATCAAAATCATAAATAATACTAATAGTACCCTTTTTGAGTTCTTAACACGTAGACTCTTCAAATCTGAAGAGTCAATTGATGAAAAACAGCTGAAGGGAGAAGTCATAGTATTTTTGTTTGTCCCAAAAAACTCGTCGTGCAGTGGTCTAAACTTTAAGTTTGAATATATGGATCCCCCTTATGAAATTTCACAGCTCTTTTGATATTATAATTCAAGCTTTTTTAAGTTTTAGGAAATACCGAGCTCAGAACACTCCATTTAGCATTGCTGGGATCGTAGTAAGATATTTAATAAATAAAATAAAATAAATCTCGTGATTCAAGGGATTTCAAGCTAATTAGGGCTCGTTTCAGTTTGTAGAATATTTATCCTTTTAGTATATACAATACTCTTTGAAATAAATTTTGAATCTAATAAATATTTGATTGGTAGTTTTATATCTTCCATCATTGCTGAACCCTCCATTAGTTTTATGTATACATTATTGGAGTTTGATATTCTGAGTATACGAATCATCCAGATAATGGATTAATATGAATGACGGATTTATTTTTTTTCTAGAAGTACATAATATTTATTTATGTATTCGTTATAGGAAAGATAAGAGTGGATGTCGTCAGTCGCGTCATTCCATCAAATAAAATTTACAATATCATTATTCAAGCTATGAAATGTCATACAAAATAAATGAAAATGTGTGATTCATCTCATTAATAAGTTGTTAAAGCTAAATCCACTAACATGATTCAATTTATAATTAGTCAGTTTTGAAAGTGAAAACAAATTGCTTGATACGAAACAGAGTATATCTTGAAAAAGAATGGGTGTAATTCCTGCACGTTATGATAAATTTATGACGTCACATTTTATCCAGACTTTCAACTTTACAAGGGCAACATTTGTAGGAGGTGCTTACTACGTTTACATGTTTCCTATAATATAACTGGAGTCAAATCCAAGCTGGTTCACCCCATGGGTGAAAAAATTAAATCAAATGAAAGCTGAAATATTAATAAAAGTGATCATTGACTTGAGAAATGTGATCAGGACCTTATTTTAAAATGACACTAGGGTAATGAAACTATGAAAGCGGCAGATAAATTTACAATTTATTAATCGAGATTGTATCACTATAAGACCTTTACGAACATTTAACTAAAGAAAAAATATGATTTTTCACTATATGTATATCTGGAGAAATTTGTAGCTGTGTCCACCATCACCCCGGATGAATATTTTGAAGCGCCCTCTATTTTTGCATCATACTTGATAAACAAAAATACTATGACTTCTCCCTTCAGCTGTTTTTCATCAGTTAACTCTTTTGCTCTAAAGGAGCTGACTCTACATAGTATATGAACTCAAAAAGGGTATAACTATTAGTCATGATATTGATATACATAAAATATATTAAATCAAGGATTGTGTGCCCTTTTTTTGAATGTGTGAATATTATACAAGAACTAACTATTGATTTGTGTAATATATAAAATTTATTAACGTATAGTACATCTAAATAGTAACTCTGTCCAATATTAAAAAGTTGGCAACAAGGAAAATACAGAAGGTATACAGATACCAGCTGTTTTTTTCAAATTTTTCCTTTCCCTTTGGAAAGTTGAGGTTGCGAGTGTTCAAAAAAGCTCGTCGTGAATACTCCTCATAGAGTAAAGAAAAGATGTAGATCGCATTCATTTTTTATAGACGAATTTTCCTAGTAGAAAATACATTGACATTTCACTAACTACATATTATATAACAAAACGAATGTTATCAATTTGTTTTTTTTATTTAAATCCAAGCATAATCAAAATATTGTAAAAAAATAGCTTCATTACATTTACACACTTTTTGAATGTTTGTAGGTCTGAAGTTTGTGTTTCTAGGCTATTTAAATTTTCCACATTGCCATTTTGAATACATTTTTGAGCTTAATGGCTTCATTTTGAAAATGATGTGTTACCTTACCATACTTATGAATAAGAATGGACTTAAAGATGAGTAGACCCAGAATCAGGAATACTTTTCAAGTCATAAAAATGGAAGATCATAACAAAAAATAGTATAATTCAATCATCAATGTTTGACAAAGAGTTATTTGATTCAGATGGTAGTTTCAATGCTGATAACATAATATGATTTTGATTTTGAATACTCAGTTGTGATCTATTTCTTTTCTTATAAACTTTATAACTTAAAAATATGAAATATGTAGATAGAAGGACGATCATGATAGTTGATATACATATTAAGGCGGGTTTAATCCACGAAAATATATTGAATGGAGCATTAATTATATTTGCTGAAAGGTTTATAATTGAATCTATAGTATTATCTGTGTCGAACTTTGACAGAATTTTTATTTTTTGGGCAGTTTGAAATATATTCCAAGCAATTTTATTCGAAGCTCAGATATTTTTCTAGATTTATTCTTTAAGATTTGATGAATGAATTCAATGTCTATTTTTGGATGTTCGGTTACACTTTCAAATGTAGAATTTATACCTTCATAACCTGCAGGGTGCATTCCATCTGATTAAAATGTATAGTTTTCATCTAAATTAATTTGCTGATTACTAATGTAAGTGCTACTAAAAGACAATCTATTTCTGCAAGCTATAACTGTACATTCATATTTTTAAGTTATAAAGTTTATAAGAAAAGAAAGAAATTACATCTGAGCATTCAAAATCAAAATCATATTATGTTATCAGCATTGAAACTACCATCTGAATCAAATAACTCTTTGTCAAACATTGATGATTGAATTATACTTGTAAAGAATTATGTAAATTATGTTATGTTTTTGATATATTTTGTATTTGAGATCATTCATTAGAAATGTTATAAAAAATAAATGAGTTTGTGCATAATACGATTAACGTTATCAAAGACACTTCATGATTATTCCTTGTTTTCCACTTTAGACATAAAGAAGGGGACTCAGTACTGAGAGACATAAACGGTAAACTAAGGGACTTTCAGTAATGTGCTGGATACATGAGTGTAAAAAAGTGTCCATTCGAATGAAGATGTGTGTTAGTAGACTAGAAATGGCCACGATGCGCGAGTCTAGTGTATACAAGAGCCGTCGTAGCGATATAAGCGATAACACCGGTTTAAATTTTGAAATGAATGTGGAAGTTAGTCTCTTCCATACAAACATTGACTCCTCAATGGAGTCTTAATTTCTTTCCCCATTCTTGACATAACAGCGATGTTCATTGTTAATCTGAAAAGGGAATTGTTCTTAGTGTACTCAAAGATGATCCAAATCACAAATACTTTCTCATGAAGATGAATCTCTGATTTTATAACACGTCGAAACTCCGATCCCGTCTTCTTCAAATTAAGGCGACTGATCCAGCATTCCTCAAAGCAGTTCCGTTCATATCCACGATGATGAAAATGAAGGGTACTGAGACATGACTCATCAAGGAACACTATTCCTTTCATTGGATATCCATGGCCCTGCAATCCCACTCTTTCCTCGGAGTTGCCTTGTAATTAAATAAGAGATCCATGTTTTTGAATTTGGTTATCTTCAGCTGATGTCAAAGTCTTCTTTTGCACGCTACTACTACGGTCTATAGCACTTGTTTTTTATTATATCTACCGTGAGTCTTAGATTTCTAGCGCATTTTTGCTCAAAACTGAATGAAAATTTACACACTTTGATGGACAATTTCTTCAAAGTTAAAGGCTCTTATCAGGCACTTTGAAAGCTGTGGGTCTAATCTCTTTAATGCTATGAATATATATTTCATATCACATACCATGTACATTTCAGTTATATTAACTAGATAATATTGTTCAAATATAAGACCAGACGTGAGTCCTTCAATACTCCCCCAAGAGTCTGAGTTAGGGGCTACATAAGTAAAATAAATGATTGTCCCGGAGTCAGAATCTATAATCTTAAAAGGAAAGGAAGTTGTGAATTCTAAAAGCAGGCTTGAGACGGTCGACCGATACAAAGTCCGAGCGATTGCCGAAGTCTATTTTGAAAGCCCTTTCCGTTCTAGAAACGACTTTGAAGGGTCCCAAGTACGTTGGCGAGAATGTCGGTCTTATGGGTTTATTACGAATAAAAACAAAATCTGCCTTTTTCAAACGCTCCAAAGCGGACCGAACACATGAAGGAGGCTCAGGAATAACTCTTGGAGGGGAGTGTTTAATGTTTTTAAATGTCTCGAAAATTTTTTTGCTTCCCCGAGATTCAGAGCATTCTAGGCACCCGTGGAGCTGTACCCAATAGATGGAACAATGGCGAAAAGGAAGTTCCAGGCACTGCAGGAGCAGCCGATCTCAATCCAAGGAGCACAAAAGGAAGGGCTTCGAAGGGCTTCATATCCACGATGATGAAAATGAAGGGTACTGAGACATGACTCATCAAGGAACACTATTCCTTTCATTGGATATCCATGGCCCTGCAATCCCACCCTTTCCTTCCTTCCCTTGGGACATTCTTGAGGATAGGGCCGTTTTTAAAGTTCTGTGGAACCTTTCCAAGATTCCGTTAGCTTCCGGGTGATACGCTGTGGTAAAAAGAAGTTTAGAACCTAGGAGCTGACCCAAACGTCTCCAAAGCGCTCCAGTAAATTGCGCACCTCTATCAGAATGGATTGATATTGGGACACCAAATCTTGAGACCCATCCTGAAAAGAACGCCTTAACGACCGTTTCCGCTCTTGTATTCTCGATTGGAATGGCCTCAGTCCATCTTGTTGCTCTGTCCAACACTGAGAGCAAATGGGTGTACCCGTCGGACGGAGGAAGTGGTCCCACCAAGTCAACATGAACCTTGCCGAATCTTGGAGGGTCACGATCATAAGGTGTTGGGCCTGAAGATCTTTAGTGAACCGTTGACTTATTCTGTTGGCATGCCAGACATTCCTTGGTCCAAGTCTTGACGTCTTTTCTCAGGCTTGGCCATGCGAAAGATTTTGAAACTTCCCTCAGAGTCACCTTAAATCCTGGGTGAGAAAGTGAATGAGCCATTGTGAAAATCTTCTTTCTCAATTCAGCCGAAGAAACAATTGCCCTGAAATGAGGACCACTCCCAAAACCAACCAGAGCGACCTCTCCAAATATCTTTGTAGTAAACCGCCTGCATTCAAAGCCTAAGCTCTGGGGATCAGTGTATGATTGGTCTCTTACAATCAACTCTAAAAATGGAAAAGGTTCAGCTTTTACAGGATTTACAAGCCTTGATAATGAATCCGCAACGAAGTTCGACTTCCCAGGCTTATGAACAATTTTGCATTGAAACTCGGATATATACGCGAAAGCCCGCGCCTGTCTCGCTGTCCATGAAGGATTTTTCGATTCTAAGGCTAAGCCTAAAGGCTTTTATGATCCGAGTAGATGATGAAATCCATCCCTTCAATGGACCAACGAAAATGAGAGACAGCATCTTCAATTGCCAAGAGTTCCCTATCGAAAGCAGAGTTGTCCTGTCGGGCAGGAGTGAAAGACTTCGACCAGAACGCCAAAGGCTCCCATACACTTCCTGTCCATTGCTCAAGAGTTGCCCCCATCCCCAACAATGACGCATCCGTCGTGAGTGCTAAAGGGGTACCATCCCGTCGAAAAGACAAAATGCATCTTTTTGCAAGAGCCTTCTTGATATTTTTAAAAGCCTCATTCTTATCACCATCCCACACGAACTTTGCCTGCTTACACAGCAGAGGATACAGTCTCCCAGTAAACTTAGCGAGACCCGGAACAAACCTTGCGTAGTACTGAATCATACCCAAGAATGCTTGTAGCTCCTTACGAGACTTTGGTGGAGCCAAATCCTGGATGGCCTTTACCCTACTTTCAAGAGGAGTTATTCCTTCACCAGAAACGTGGTGGCCGAGAAAGTCTGAGGAAGGCACAGACCATTTACACTTTTCCTTGGAGAGGCGTAGTCCTGCTTCCTGGAGTTTCGATAAGACTTTGAAGAGAAGACTTTGGTGTTCCTCTACCGACTTCGATGCCACTAGTATGTCATCCAGATATACGAAAACCCCTGGGATATTTCTCAAAATGGAGTCCATAAAGTGTTGAAACGTTTGAGCTGCATTTTTAAGCCTGAACGGCATCCGTGTATATTCGAAGAGACCTATAGGCGTGATGATTGCCGTTTTGTGAACGTCTCGTTCGTCTACAGGGATTTGATGATAGGCCTTGCATAAATCTAATTTTGAAAAGACTTTGGCCTCTCCCAATCCTTGCGAAAAGTCTCTCATATTAGGAAGAGGATACCTGTCGAGTTCAGACATTCGATTGAGGCGCCGAAAGTCCCCACACAGACGAAATCCCCCATCTGGCTTCCCCACAATGTGGACTGCAGAGGAGAACGGAGAGGACGAGGGTTGGATGATTCCTAACTCAAGAAGACTAGCAATTTCTTTTTTGAGAAAGGCTAACTTGGGACCACTCAGCCTTCTGGCCTTTGCAAAACAAGGTGGCCCCTCTGTGAGAATTGAATGTTCGACGGAGTGCTTGATCCCTGTTTGGGAATTAAAAGGTTGAAAGAGCAAAGGGAATTGTTCCGTGAAACCTCCCGGTTGAGTAACTACAAGTGAGGTTTTGAAGCTTCCATCAAAATGTTCCTACTTCTTTTTAAAGAGACATCCGCTCATGACGTCAATGCATAAGTACTGGTGACGTAAGAAGTCGACTCCTAAAATAGGCGGAGCTTTGTCCACTACATAAAAATTCCATGTGTATGCGTTGCCGTCAATTCTCAGATCCAGGGAGGTCATCCCCAAAGGAAGGACTTTGCGCCCGTTGAAGGCGACCAGGGATGGGAGCTTTGCCTTCTTCATACTATTGACAAGCATGCTTCTGGGTAGGACGGAAACCTGTGCTCCGGAGTCGATGAGGAATCTAATTTTGTTTTGCGTAAATTAATTCTCTGTTAAGACTTGAATGGTTGACCTCAGCTCTGCCGAGCTGAGGGCTCACAAGTTTTTTGAAATGAGAGAGAAGAAAGGGCATTGAGGTCCGTCACACGTTCGAGCTTCGACTCCGTAAGTGAGGTGCTTTTCACAAATTCGCTTTGTCCTCGCTCTTTTCTTCCGCTTCTTTTCCAGTGCTGCGGCTGAGAAAGTTTCTTCCTGAGACGGAAAGGGAGAAGACGTCCGATGAAGCAGGTGTGTGGCTGACTCCTTTAAGCTCTCACAGGTCTTTGCCGAAACCTCTACCTGTGCTCCATCTTGTGCTCGAGCCATGGGCCTATGCGAGTCTGGGACTGACCTTATTAAAATTTCCTTGCACAAGGAAGTTCTCAAATCGGGCACGTATGCAGGATCCAGTAGCCGATCCACTTTGGCCATCAGTTTGACTCCTGATATGGAATCGTCCCTTAACAGATCGAGGACGTTCCTCACACGTTCTTGAGGAGTTTATCCAAAAACCCTCAGTATACTGTCCTTAAGATCTCTATAGGAACCCTCCAAATCTCTCAAGGGAATGTCCCTGATGATATGACTTGGAAGTACCGACACCATAATATTGACTCCTGTCCACATCTTCCGTAACGCCGTATATTTTGAATATGGACTCGGTTCGAGTAAACCACGTATCGACATCATCTCCATCGAATTGTGGAAGATGTATATCGTGTACTCGGGGTCGAAACGTTCCTGGAAGCTCTGGGACGGAACGAGTCGGAATAGCCGGATCTCCTGTGTTTTCGGATGAACGTAAATTGGGCATGTTCAATAAGCGGGGTCACCAATGTAAGAACCGTATTCTAAGGGTTTCACAAGAAGAGTGAATATATATTTCATATCACACACATGTACATTTCAGTTATATTAACTAGATAA
Organism: Lepeophtheirus nordmannii; assembly: GCA_963680855.1. Classification (NCBI taxonomy): domain Eukaryota; kingdom Metazoa; phylum Arthropoda; class Copepoda; order Siphonostomatoida; family Caligidae; genus Lepeophtheirus; species Lepeophtheirus nordmannii. The sequence goes on along the minus strand of OY804520.1, from coordinate 18,415,230 downwards.
TATTGTTCAAATATAAGACCAGACGTGAGTCCTTCAAAAATATAACTGTCGTTTCTTAATATCTCAACATGATACACTTTGATTTTTGTGTTGGAATTGCAACTTGGATAGCAGCAATATATGTACATCCTTAATTGCCTTTCTCTATATAAAAAAATATGCATGAAGTAATGTTAATAGACACACGCTTCGGAATTCATGTTATCATCAGTAGGAATGTAAATCATATGCAATTCGGGCGTGTGATAAAAAAGTGGAGTTGGCTCTTCAAACAGGTCTTTTTGTTTTCCAAAGCTGTTATCATTTTTCCAATATTACTAAGGGGGGAACATCTACCTGATAGTAAAGATGTCGCATGAAGGAATACATGCATTAAGTTTAATAAAGCAAATAAAATGTAAACAAAAAGGGCTCAAGTCCTCGTATAATTATTATTAGTTAAAAATATATTATTTCCTGACATTAATTTCAGTTAATTTTCTGCCTCTCATCTATGTTATTATTTATTGTTGTATATATAATGGAGAATAGCAGCTTGTAGCTCAGTAAAACGTCATGACAGCTCAAGCTGCTTCCCCCCCCCCTCGACATTCATTGAATTGTCAGGGTTGCCAGGTTGTTTTTCTCTTTCTTTTTTTATAGCACGCCCGAATTGCATATGATTTACATTCCTAATCATCAGCAATAACAAAGTATTTAAAGTATGTCAAAATCAAATAACATTCATAATTATCATTATATAAAACCTATGTAAAATATTATGATCAAAGTAAATTAATTATTGAGTATTTTTTTTATTAATTTGCTTATTCAAAAGATACGCCCTATGAAGGTACGTGTCATAGAGTCTACTGTGGTCAAGACCTCAAGAGTTCGAGAGACCATGACGAGACTTTGTCTTTAAGAATTAAAGACCAAATGTGTAAATTGACATTGTTTTTGTTTATTTTTAAAAAAAATGAAATTCCTTTTATAATTGTATTGGACTTGATTTTGACAGCCAGACAAAAGAATATCAAGACTTTGAGGAGCAAAGATCAAGATTAATCTCGAGAACTACATCGATAATCACAGAAAGAGGTACAATATTTATGATAGCGCAAACATTTTACTTCAAAGTAGATAGACTTATTCAGTTTTAAGTGCATCTCTCATAGTTTAAAAAGAGTTAATATGTACTTCACACCAATTATATAAATCTGATTAATTACTTTCTGTAGACTCTTCAAATGTATTCAATGGGTACAATCCATAATCTTTTAATTACAACTTTTCATATTGGGGAAAAGAAATAATAACACTGGACAATAGATATGAACTTTCAAAAATCCTAAGGGGTATAAGTATAACAAAATTTATTCAGTTTTGCACGCTGATTTCAAATCTATAACTTCTTTTTATAAAGAGTCCGATGGTTTTCGAGAAATTGAACCCTACTTTTTGAGCTTTTTTGGTCTATTTTCCAACTTCAATTTAAGCCTAGAAGGATACTCATTTTGTAAGGATTTCAGCTGGTTTCCTTATCCTTCTGCGCGCTACTACTTAAGTAGTTCTACCGTGAGTCATTGATTTCTAGTGGATTTTTGCTCAAAACTGGATGAAAATTTACATATTTAGATGGACCATTTCTTCATAGTTAAGGAGTCTTATCGGGCGCTGGACATCTCGAGTGAAAGCTGTGAGTCTCAGCTTTTGAATGCATTCCATATTAATCCATATCATGTAATATTCAGGGAGTTATTTAAGTATCAAAGATTTGTTCAACTTTTGGGCCTACTCCCGCCACTTACACCCCTAGGAGTCCTTTTAGGTCAAAACAAAGATTGGAAATGGAATCTGCATTAAATACACTAGTGTAATAACATTTTTTTATTCACAAAATGAGTGTCCTTCTAGGCTTAAATTGAAGTTGAAGTTTTATAATGGGCCAAAAAAACTTAAAAAGTAGGGTTCGATATCTCGAAAATCGTCGGACTCTCGAAATAAATAATTACAGATTTAAAATCAGTCTGCAAAAGTGAATAACTTTTATTATACTATTACTAATTAGGATTTTTGACTATTGTCCAGTGTAATTACCAGTGATGTTAAAAACGGCGATTTTTAAGCCGTTTTTTACCTTTTCTATAACTCAAGAAAATGGCTGAAAACATATTAAAAGCGCTGTTCTTTGACCCATCGATGCGATTAAGTAATAATCTGATGGTGTTAAGACTGCTGAGTAATCTGAATGTACTAATTCCCAGGTCACTCTCGTTCGATGTGGCGTTACATTTTTATACAGAAAAATCCACTTGGTGATCCCAATTGGAATATTATGGGCGTATTTGGCGTATAGAGCTGTTCAAATCGGCCAATTGTCGGTAGCGAGTGCCGTTAACTGTTTCACCGAGTTTTAACATTATCTTTGTCCAATAATGCTTCCGAGTCGGTGTCCTGAAACTTTTTTGGTGGCCGGCCACGTTCCACACTAAAATTACCACATTGGAATTTTACAAACCACCTGAAGCACTGTGCTCTGCTTAGGACATGTCTAATGTAAGCTTCTACAGGCATTTGAGCGTTTTTCTTGAAATGATAACAAAAAGTCAAACAAGTCCGCAAATCAGTGTTTGAAGGCACGAAATTTGACATTTTTAAGAACGAATAAAATTGTGTTGTTGTATGAAACTTTACAAACAATGAATTGAATATTGATGCCAGATGAGACACAAAAAAATAAGACATTTTAAACCATCCTAAATGTCTTATTTTTTTGTGTCTCATCTGGCATCAATATTCATTTGTTGCCTAATAGCAAAAAAAAAGAAGTCTTATTTCATAGATATAGACCTAATAAACGTTTGAAAATCCATTTTATTGTTTTGTGCTTCTTTTTCACGTCATTGAATGCATGTATATACGTAGGAATATAAGCCAATGTGACCTCATAATATATAATTAATATATCATGATTCATGATTAACAAGGTTGTCAATTACATTCTATGATTGCACTTGAGTCAATTATAAATACAAATTATGTAAATAAATACATGCATATTTTTCGAATGCAATAGAGTAATTAACCAAAATCAACTTCTTCTTTTTTCCCGCTAGGAAGGGCTTCCATCGATTGCTATACCTGCTCCTCAATGAATAATACGGATCCACATTGTGAGGATCCAATGTCTCCTGCGTATAAGAAATTAAAGGAAAATTGCAAAGTGCCTAAAGTGAATCACATTGGGACTTTTCCTGCCAATTTTTGTGTTAAAATGATTGGAACTTCCTGTAAGTTAATGATATCAGTAATCAATATATTACGTAAGTAGTTGAATAGTATATAATATGTGACTATCAGGGATTAAGAGTAAGGAGAGATGCATATATTCCAACTCTCCCGATATGACCATGAGACTCCAGGTTTCGGACGAGGTCTCCCACCCTCCCGTTGAACTTAGATTTCTCCCGCCCATTATAAAAAGGATAGAGAAACATAGACTTTTCCTTCTTAATATTTTCCATTCATTCTTTTCCTTTTGCAATAACGAAAACATGTAAAAAATAACGATGGTGTCAAAGCAAAACAAAGACTTAACGTCATTGACTCTTCTTCAATATTGATATGATTACTAAATATTCACAAAACGGCCACCGTCTGTCTGTTCTCTTTTTAAATTAAATCAAAAAAATTTTAACTTAAACGAAACCAAATTATCTAAGGTTTGTTTTATATAGGATAAAACTTGAACGAATTCTTTTGTGTTTTTGCCTGACCTACCCACTAAGAATATTATGATTAGGAATGTATATAATATGCAAAATGCCGCGTGCGAGATTTTGTGGAGTTGGCTCTTCGAACAGTACTTTTTGTTTTATAAAGCTGTTATCATTTTTCCTTTATTACTGAGGGGAGGACATCTACCTGATAGTAAAGATATCGCATGAAGAAATACATGCATTAAGGGAAAATAAAATAAAATGCAAACAAAAAAGGGCTCAAGTCCTCGTATAATTATTAGTTAAAAATATATAATTTCCTGTCATTAATTTCAGTTAATTTTCTGCCTCTCATCTATGGTATACATAATGTTATTATTTATTATTGCTGTCTTCATTTATATATATATATAAAGGAGAATAGCAGCATGTAGCTCAGTAAGACTTCATGACAGCTCAAGCTGCTTCCCTCCCAACATTCATCAAATTTTCAGAGTTACCAGGTTGATTTTATCTTTCTTTTTATTTTACACAACCCATTTGCATAATATTTTTCATTCCTAATTATGATGTAATTGACCGCATTGTGCGTATAAGCTTAAAACGGTGCCGGTTCGCCCCTATTACGTTGGTTAGGCCTTCCACCTACGGTTGACACTAAATTCAGTAACTCCCGCTTTGCAAACTTTAAAGGTTGGGAGGTATGAGAATGTGGAGAATGAACACCCCTCCTCCCTCCAGATTTTGTATGAACTGTTAACCAAAGCAGGTTTCTGATTACTTGACTCAGGTGTGTTTGATAAAGAAAAAAATGCAAGTCAGGCATCTTGAAATGTGAATAGTATTTATGGTCTTTATACTGTAACAACCAATCATGTACAATTTTGGTTTCGTCGATTTCGTTCCGGTAATTTTGATGTCAAAGATGCACTACGCTGTGGAAGACCAATTGTCGAAAATGTCGATAAACTACGGCCAAACTCTTTGGTCGAACCTGTACTGTCAACAATTGGACCGTCTGTAGGAAGCAATCACCCAGAAGTGCCCAGCTTTGGTCAACAGGAGAGGAATTGTGTTTCATCAGGACAACGCCAGGCCACACACATCGATGGTGACTTGCCAGAAGCTACAAGAGCTTGGTTAGGAGGTTCTTATGCATCCACCTTATAGTCCGGACCTCGCAACAAGTGATTACTACCTGTTTCTGTCTATAGCAAATGATTTAGATGGTAAAAACGTCGCCTCAAGAGAAACTTGTGAAAATCGATTGCTCCAGTTTTTTGCCAATAGGGACGAGGGTTTCTATAATAGAGGCATAATGAAATTACCTTCAAAATGGCAACAAGTTAACAAACAAAACGGTGCATATTTAACCTAAATTGCATTATTATAATTTTGCTAAATAAAGCCTTCAATTTCATGCAAAAAATAATGGATTTCTTTTTACTAGACATAATATACACGTATAAGCTGCTTTGATCCATAACTATCTCTGGGTAAAAATGGAGATATCCTACTAAATTTTTGTGACCCCGTTGTTGTTTAATACAATATGTTTTTAATTACATATACCTAGTGAGTGTTAAATCTCTGTCATTAAACAAACAAATACTACGTACATAGATTTGTAATCTTAGATTTGAAAAATGTGCGGAAAATGTTTGTTCAGAATTTATATTAGTTATAATACATATTTAATTGATCACTGAGATATTCCAGGAGTGTTTGCTCTATTTTCTTCTCATTTGATAGTGAGGAGTAAATAAGATTGTTGAAATCAGAGAAGACCTCACAATTTAAATTGATAGCACTACTCTCGCAGTGATAAAATAATTGCGGTTGAAGGAGGAGTTCAAAATACTCACGTTCCTTTGGATAACCACGAGATTTGTAAATCCTCAACAACACACCTATGTACATACTTTTAATTCCTGTCTCTGTCTCCTTCATAATTTGATTTTTGTAACGATATTTTCAATTCCTATATTTTATTTGAAGCTTCAATGTATGGAATATGTATTTATTGTGACTTATAATTAATGCTAAATTATATATGCAGAAACTTATTAGTTGTTTTTTCTGCTTTTATTTACCATGTGCAAACATTGAGTCTATTAAATACCAATTTATTAACACTGCAAATGAGTAGAAGCAACAAAGACACATGAATAATTGATCATAACTAATCAAAGTTTTACCCCCATTCAGTATTATTTCGACATGAAATGAAATTATGAGAGAGTATTGAATATAAACATTAGCCTTCTTTTAATGACTCAATTTTATGAGAGGGAAGAGGTTAATTAGTGGATAATTAGTATCATTCAATATATTACAATATATTTGCAGTGAAATCTGGAGAATCTCTCGTCATTCGAACCTGCGTCTTTGAAGATATGAACTCACAATGTGGAACGTTTCATTTTCAAAACGATACCCTGAGTGGATGTATCCTTACTTGTAATTATGATGGATGCAATGGAGGACATCGGACTCTCTATAGAGAAGTCCTTCTTCTTCCGCCTCTTTGGTTGATGATCAAGAGTCTGGTCTGATAGCTATGATCACAAAATATATGATTATAATTGAACATTGTTATTTTTATGTGAAAAAGTTATTTTTTATACCAATAAATTGATAAACCATCGATTAAAAAGAATAGTCAATATGTCCTTTATAGCTAGGGTTATATCAATATGAATATTATAGACCTACTCAAGTACTTAAGAAGTCAATAAGGGACACCCGTTAAGTGTATATACATTATACACTCATGTTTTATGATTGAACTTCTTTCTAAAGATAAATTATAACACATACACCCTACATACAACTTTTTTTTAAATTACATATTTAGTATCAGCAAATGTGATAATTAATTACACAAGTTAACAAATTTGAAATGTCAAAAATTCTAAGGGGTATAAGTATATTAAAAGTTATTCTTAATCATTCATAATTGTTTTATTCTATTTTCTGGACAAATGCTATTTTTTAATTATATTTGAATTAAAGCACTTGCTTTTGTGAGTAATTTAAAGTCAAACAAATTTGAAATTGGTCAATTCTGGATGGAGTTATAGTTTAATGAAGTTCGAATGTCTTTCGAAAGAAAGAAATTTTGAGGGACTCTTAAAGGGGTCCTTGTGCTCCAAAAATATTTTTTTAATTTTTTTTTTTCCTTCAAGTAATAAATTACCTCGGGTAAATTTGCAAATTTAATAAATGCAAATATCTAAAAAAATAAAGCTATTAGAAAAAGACTAAGGTCATACTTGAAAATAGCAATCAAAAGTTCAATAAAATCTTTTTAAAAAAACTATGCAACACAAAGTTCGAAAAAAATTGTTGGTTAGTATATTTAATTCGTGTTGTTTAGACAAATTATAGAGAATATTTTGTAATAATAAATTAATTTCCGGAATTGCCGTCCAAGTAGGTTAGTTGTGATGCCGAAAGGGTGTATATTCTCTCCAAGGATTCTCCAGAAAGACAAAAAGTGTCATGTTCTTTTGTCCAAGATATTTTTGATATGAAATGGAATCATTAGCTAATAAAAAATCTTCGTTTTTATTTAGAGTTTTTTTTTTTCATTTTTCTTATATTCGTTTTAAAAAAAAATGAATAGCCATTACCAAACTAAAGAGCTGTCATGACTATGACAACCACATTCATAGAGTTACATACCTCGACAGGAAATAAAGCTGGCTTCTATAGTTCTATAGTCATCAAAGAGAGGATTATATTATCACAAACAGCATTTTTACATCTTTAATGGTGATAAAGTTTGATTGCTCTAAGGTATTCTCTGTTTTTCTGCATTTTTTTTGTTATTACAGACAGCCTCTGAAAAAAGAACAATTTTAAAAGAGCAAAAAGTATCATGTTTTGTTCTCATTAGTGAACCGACCTTACAGCTTCAAAGAGTTGATACAATTCGTAATACTCACCAAGCTACCAAAGTAAAAATGAACCCAAACACATGAAAAGAATAATAAATATATAATATAATTACTATTAATTTTGTTGTCAGGGAACAATGGACTGCAAACAAATGATTCGTTCACATTTTAATCAAAGGAAATAGTTAGATCAATGCTCTTTAATTACATTGTTTAAAATATAAAAGTAAAATACTTATAGTAGGTATGTTCCTCTTTCGGAACTATTTTATCCTTGTTTTATTAATATGATACAATAAACTTTGTACGAAGGTTACGATTTAAAGCAAAAATTATCATCAAATTATGTCATTTCTCACGTCTTTTTTTTTCTGTAAATAAAGTACATCATGTTTGTTTTTATGTGATATTAAATAACAAGCAGATGATAGATACGCACATAGTTAGATGTCATGAGCAGTGATGTAAAAAACGGCGATTTTTAAGCGTGCGAGTAGTTCTCAAAATGTCTGTTAGTTGAAACCTTCATAATATTCTTTCATCATTCATAAATCATCAAGCTGTTTTCCTTTTCCTTTTGACATAATAATTCCTATCATATGTATATTATATTATCTATTATAAAAGTTACGATAATATCACACAACCTTTCCTTCAATTTTGGTTGAAAACTTTCTTAATGTTAATATCTCTCGAAATGACTTTATGGAGTCAAATATTTATACTTCTATCCTATAAAATGTATCATTTGTTGACATTTTAAATATATTTTCAGCCATTTTCTTGAGTTATAGAAAAGGTAGAATAATTATAAATATCATTATTAAATCTTCAATAATTGTAATTAAAATATGCAAATATCAATAAACTTAAAGCTTTATTTTGTTAATGAATGAATAAACATTATTATCAAGCTAAAAATTTGAAGATTAGTTGATATATAGAGCAGAAAAGACTATTTGTGTACTTATTTTTCTTAAAAATTAATACAAATAATGAAATTTTAACAAAAATAGCAATAAATCCAAAACTAATGTACCGATTTTGAAATTTGGAAAATTTCCTGTTTATTTAAAGTAATATCTACAACTTTGATTTGTATAATATATTTCTAAAACATCAATTTAATTCAATTAATTACTTTAAGTCCAAGAAAAGCTGTCTTGAGCCTGGAGCAAGGCTGTCACAGCTACAGTCATAGTATTATATCGACAGCAAATAAGCTGGCTTTCATAGTTACCATACCATTTTTGACGTCATCAAGGGGAGGAGCTAATCGCACGCTTAAAAATCGCCGTTTTTTACATCATGACTCATGAGTAATACTCTTAATGAAATAATACTAGAGCATTATTTAATAATCAAAGAAAGATAGATAACTCGGCTCACGGGACTAAAAGAGGAGTTTGTCTCAGAACACGTTCAAAACTCGTTTTTTCGCCTAAAAAACAAGTAAATATATATTTACAATTGCTTATAATTTATTTTGAAACAATTTTAGACTTGATTTTGATAAAATAAAAATAATAAATCGGCTCTTTCATAAGAGTTTGTTCAAAATGAAAGAAAATTTGACAGTGCGAAAATAATACTCACACAAAAAATGGTTGCATGCCTCACACAAACACCAATATCTCAAGGAAAAAGTTATGATCCTATTTGATATTTTCACGAATATTCCGTGTATATTTCATATCTCCACATAGTTAGTGGTTCGAAATAAACTAACACTAGCTGCATGCAGGTCGATTTTGTTCATCAATTGTTAGACAAATATATTAAATTTAAAGAAAAACTCTTAAGTATACAATAAAAGCCAATTTTTTTTAAACTATTAAGATCTAAAAATCTCATTTTTGACATATCTCACCTCAAAATTTCAGGCAAGAGCATAATACTATATGGTCAAGTTTTTAGACAAAACGCCAAATAATATAACATAAAGGTGAGTTTACAGTACGGAATAAAGAGAAACATTGCGTCACGAAGTTTATCGTCAGGTTTACAATTTACGAACGTGATGAAAACCTCCTTGAGATTTTCCATTTCAAAATATAGATCAAACTCCGATAGCAACCTTTCTCCTCATCCTTATATCCGTAAATAGGATATATTTAGTATATTTAGCAAGACAATCATTTTTCAATTTGTGTTTCTTCTTAAATATGTATTAAAATTATCAGAGAAGCTTTTTGATGTCAAAAATGATATTAAATTACAAAATTGATAATTAAAATCGGCAGGTATGTTGGGGTAGAAAAAAAGTAGTCTATATTTAGGTCAATGTCCTTAGAAGATCACAAGTCCTAAATCAGTTTAATACATCCTGTACTTACTGAGTCTATATGTAGAAGACGGACAGTCAGGCATAAGTATGCAAATAGATACATATTATAGGCATATATATAACAAGCTATTTTATAGAATCAAAACAAACAAAAAAAAAACAATTTATTATTTTTATTAAAAAAAAGAAAAAAGAAAATCCAGAACTAAACGGAAATTATTTTAGTTAGATTCAAAAATGTTTGACTAGTAATTCTAAATACTATTAAAAAACCTAATTCTTAGAACCTTTCAATTCCTGCATTGAATTTTAATTTCTGGAAATTTTGTCAACTAAAATTAATTTTAATACTTAATTTTTTGAAAGGCCACTTATAAACTTGCAAATGCTTGAATTTATATATGTGTCGAGTCTACCAGAAAGCAAGTTTGTTTTCAAATATTGCCTAGAAGAAAATTCACTTTTATGTTTTTTTACTTCATAAATATAATGGTCAAATATTTAGGAGTCATTTCAAGACCTATCGCTCACGGTTTTTGCAAAAATATCACTTTTAATCAAGAAAGCAAGGACTGTTGTCTATACAATAAAGCAATCAGATAAATGTTACGACTGCACATGGAGCCGAGTGGTCTCTGAACGAACGTTCATCTTTTTCATAGCTCAAGAGATTAATTTAGTTGCAGTTGGCTAAAAAACCAGTTCATCTATTTAAGAACTATTAAGAATCAACTTAATCATCTACCATTTTCACCATGAATCACTACATAGTCAGAAATACCAGATGTTTTTTATTCTTAATTGTGGCCGATATTTTTTACTTATAATTAAGTTACAATTATTGAAGTCATTATTTAATTAATCGAAGTATACTATTATTAAAAAAGAAAGAGAATTATTTTAAGAATATGATAGCAGTTCTAACTCATTTTTGAAATATTTCAGATAAACTTTGGTTCCTTGTTGACTTGACATATATATATATATATATGTGTGTGTGTGTATAACTGTTCGTATCTATCTCTCAGATCTAAAATATTCCCTCATTTGTAAGTCTCAATACAATTTATTTGAAAATTATTAAAGAAATTAATTTAGATCCCTTTTTGAGTTCCATAACCCACTAATTGTGGTTAAAGAGTAAGATTAATTTAGGTATAATCTCATTCAAAAAAATGACTTTCAAATATGTAGTCAATAAAGTGATATTCTAATTGACTCAATGAATGTAAAAACCACAATTAGGGGAAGGAAAATAAACTCCAAACAAAATGTACGAACGTTTCATTAAATATGTAACTCATTCTCAGATAGTACAGTCATAAGGTGTACAGTTTAACAGATGGTAATTTGTATTTTATAAATACATTATCTTTAGAGATATATGAAAATATCTTAAGTACTTTTAAGAAGACAAACTTCCTTAGGCCAAAAGCCCAACACTTTCCAAATCTTTTATAAATCCTTTAAATACGCAGTGTAGTTTCGTGGAATTACCGCTTATTATATTGAAGTCACGACCATAGTCTTGAAATGATCTGAAAGAAACCCGACCATTCACATTGATAATAATTATTATATAAAACATCATACCAACAAACTCACAAAAGAGGAACTGAACGAATCTGCTACCTACGGACTACTTTTTACTTTTTAAAAAAGTCAGAAAAATTAGCAGGAAAGTCTTTTGAATCCTTAGTGGAAGTCAAAGAGGTGTGAAAGAACCATAACTTCTAAGACCTTTGCAAAGGAGTTTAGAAGATCGCTGGACTTGAGAGAAATGGAGATTATATGGATTGAGAAACAAATACCATTAATAACTCAGGTCAACAAATTTGAAATGTCAAAAATCTTAAGGAGTATAAGTATAATAAAGTAGTTTAGTTTTGCACACTAATTTCAAATCTGTTAAAAAAAAATTTGAAAGTCCAGACGTTTTAGAGAAATCAGACCCTACCTTTTTAGCTTTTTTGGCCCATTTTCCAACTTCTACTTCAATTTAAGCCTAGAAGGATACACATTTTGTACATTAAAAATATTGATCCGCTAATGTATTTAATGCAAATTCCAATTACAGTCTTTGTTTTGACCTAAAGGGACTTCTGGGGGCATGGGCGGCGGGAGTAACCCCAAAAGTCGGCCAAATCCTTTGCATTTAAATAATTCCTTGAATATTGCATAAAATGAACTAATAAGGAATGCATTCAAATGCTGAGACTCACAGCTTTAAATTAGATGTCAAGCCCCCCCCCCCCCAATAAGAATCCATAACTAAGAAGAAATCATCCATCTAAACCTGTAAATTTTCATTCAATTTCGAGCAAAAATTTGCTAGAAATCAAAGACTCACGGTAGAGATACTAAAAAACATCAACAATAGAGTAAATTAGTAGCTTACAGAGGGATTTCAGTTTATTATGTAATTTTTCTAAGTACTACTACTTTTGTAGCTCTACCGTGAGTCTTTGATTTGCAAAAAGTGTTCTTCTATCTCACGGAGAAGCCAATTAAATAATTATTTAAGTATCCACAAATAGGTAGACAGAGTTTGGATAGAACTCTTAACTTTAGATCTGACTTTTTTATTTCATTTCGTAAAATATGATAATAAGACAAAAATAATGAACTGACGTACATAAATCAATTATCACTATTAGTATTTGACTTTTTGACATATTGAGTATTTGACATATTATTTAACCATTTTTATTCTATACATACATACATATACATAGATAATGGTTCTTAATTATACAACGTTGTTGATGATGTTATAAATTAATAATACTCTTTTGTATGTACAATATATTATAAAATTTATCAAAAGTCAAATTTTTAAAGATAAAATATATTTATCTTCTTTTTTTTCTCCATGTAATGTTAAACGATGAAATATTGTTGAACTCATCAGACAGGCTTTACTTTACTATTAAATGAAATGAATGAACAACTTTGCCCTTTTACTAGAGTGATTTCATAGGTACGTAGATACTTAAATATGTATTTACGAAACAAGAATATGCAGTCATATCATCAACTTTTTCTATCCGTTGCATAAATGAATTGTTTCTAAATGTGTGGTGAAATGAAGATCTAATTAAATATGCAGAAGCTTGCGTTATAATTATGTATGTATTGAGGTCAAATTGTCGCAAAGAGTTAGGTTGTATGAATCCCTAAAATAAAATTATTTATTTCTCATTGAAAAATGCATTATTTCTACTAATTTGACACTAAAATATGTACTCCAGTGTACCAATGGAATTTGTTCAGTAAAACTTGAAGTATATTTCAAGCTCCCAAGTTTAGTAGCCTTCTTAAAAGAGGCTTAATTAAAGTATTTATGATTTGTATTACCCTTGGAAATTTATAGCAGTGCTGGAAATTTGGACTCGCATTTAAATATCATTAAACTGTAATTTCAGACTCGACTCTTTCCAGAGCTCAAAGACTCGATGCTTGACTCAAATTCGTACAAAATAACTCATGAGCTTTTCTGAATTATTAAAAGGCACAAAATACACTTTGATTTCAAACAATCAATCTGTATAAGCCACAAAAGCACGTTTTTTTTTCGAACTAAAATCCCCATTTCTGTGTTTCTTAACTCAAAAGCAAATATGTTAAAAAAAAGAAGTTAAAATTTGTTACATAGTGGCATCAATCAAGGGTGTAAGATAAGCAATAGTTATGGATTGTTATCAGTCGATAGAAAATATGTTTCCATACTAAGATAAAAACATATACTTAGTTGAATATACATACTATATTTTAAAAATTCACAAAAAAACTAATGTTTGTAGATCCTTATATAACGTATCAAACAAATAAATATGAAAAATTATAGAAATCTGAATATATAAGTTAATAGAATCCACAGAGATTTGACTCGTCACAAATAAAAAGACTTGACTTGGGAGGTTGTTCCATGGGACGACTTTTGCGTCCGATTCGAACGCATCTTCAAAATTCATGACAGGACATTAAAATGTTGGGACCAATATATCACCTACTTCATAGAGCATTTTCATATTCGATAATAAATTGAAGTGACACCTTGTTAAATAAAATTTACATATTGTTTAGAAAAAAAAAAAATTCGGAAACTTCGTCAAATAACTTTCTAAATGAATAAAGACTAAACATCTTGATGTAATACAACTTGATATTTTAATAAAATTAGATTAATAAGTACTGAAAATCCCTAGAAAAGGGTTAGACTTTTATAATTAACTTTGTTTTGAATGGATTAGACAACAAAAAAGTCGGATAATTGGAGGAAAGTATCTTGTCCTTGGAAAAGTATTGACTAGTTTATCGACTATACTACTTAAATGTGATTATATTAATTTATTTTTAATACATATTAAGATCTAATAATGAGATATATATTTTTGATAGACGATGTAAATTCAAGTCCTTTAGTTTGTCATTTTATTTGCAACATATGTATGCAGAGGAGAAATTCACCATTTTCCTTAATCTTATATGATCAAGGTTTTTATTCTTAATAAATTTGGTTGTTTATCCCTCTAACAAGATGACCGACTTCCACAATGATGACATCACGTAAAAACGCTCCATTGTAATCAATACGTTATTCAAAATCCCTTATGAGCAATCAAACTATATACATATACATAATTAGAGTAACTATACCGAGAGAGCATTAAAATACATAAATTACTCCACTTATTTATATAAGATAAATATCTACATACATAATAAATACTCAGTGTCAAAAGGCACAAAATTATTTTTCTTAAGGTGAACTTTTTAGACAGGACACGATTTCTGACCAAAAAAAAACATTAGAAAATTGCTGGTCAATTTTGTAAATATTTATTTGCATTTAAGGAAAATATAAATTAATTTTTTCTTGCTTTTGAGATCATAAGAGGGTCAGTACCCTATTGCTCTTAATTCCAGTTGATAATATAATTAGTGTCTTCCTTAATAATTGCAGCTATTCTGTTGAAAGAGAATTGAAGGAGAGTGTATTCTAAATAAAATGTGATGTCAGTCTCTGTATAAAGTACTCTTGAGTTCCGAATAAACGTGCAGGTGCGAAATTTTGACGTCGACATGAGTCGTGCAGGTTCCTAATAATCGTGCTTATTGGATTTTGCAAAGTTTAGCACATCGAATATTTTTTACTAAGAAATCAATATGTTTACAACATCCATGTTCACAATGAACATATGCACAATTAACAGGAGGTTCACAATGTGCATGTTCATAACATACATGTTAATAATGAGAATGTTCATAACAATGATCATAATGATCATTTGTTTATTTTGATTTCATGAAGATTTGGTGATAGTCATCATATTGAATATGACAATCTTTGGATGAACATCAACTTTTATGTGGTCAACAGCTTCTTCGTTAACTTGTTCATTGTTATTATATTCAGACTGTGCACTCATTTTCTTTCTATTTTGGCTTTGAATAAATTCGGGAAATCATCAGCGGTTTGTTTTTATTATTGTTGACAAATTACTAATAATGCACTACCCTACTTGCTTTTGCAGTAATTTTAATGTTGATTTTAGACATATTAATAATTGACATATTGACAATGAACAAAATCATTTTGAAAAAGAAAGTTGATTATGAATAAAAATTTGCAACAGAAAATTCTTTAAAAAATTGAAAAAAATTCGCACCTCGGCTCGTGCAGGTTCTTAATAAGGTCGTGCTGCGTGGAAAATCCGCCGAGGAACAGGTGTCGTGCTAGCACGGTTATTCGGAACTCAAGAGTATGAAAATTAAATGTGCTCAATCTTGGACGTATACCCCTGCACCTGATATACAAGATTTAGAGGGAGGAGAACTTGTATTAGTAATATTACTGTCCCCTCTAGGAGGGTCTTTTACAATTAAAAATAGTATTAAGTGCAGGAAAAATATAATAATTATAACAAAATCTATAACAAATGAAGGCGGAAGTTTATTAATTCTTGTTTCGGAGGATGATGCTACCTCCTCAAGGATCTAACAATGAATGAATATAGTTATTACATAATAATAATAAATAAATAAAAAACCTCTTTTCCTTTTCTACTCATATAATTGTATTTTTCTCTACGAAAGTTGCATTTCTATTGACTGATACTTGGGGATAGCCGATGTGACTAAATTAGAAAAATACAGTTTTTGGGATCAGAGAAGAAAAAACACTTGGTACTATTGCTCTTTTTATAAATTATGTTCATTCTTAATGAAGAATTAAAAGATTATCGGCAATATTAGTTGTAGATTAATTATAGTGTCTGCATCCCTAAAACTGACTAATATACCCTACACGCAACTAAGGAGTTGCGTGTAGGGTATACCAGTCAGCTAGAAACAATTATTACTCCAATTTCCGTTGAGCGAGGGTTGTAATTTTTCTTTCTTTTTATTTTTGTAGTTATTAATTGAAAGTACATTAACTTGATAAAATAAAACCCCCTCGCAACACATGTGGTACATGTAACGAGAGTAGTGAAAACTTTATTCAGTTTGTGCATCGTGCGCCATCCTGCATGGCGCACGATGCACAAGCATCCATATATGGCCATTGCAAATAAAATTTTCTTTAAGTGAAAACAGGTGCGTGTACATGTGGCGGGTTTGTCGAGATATAGCTGTAACATATGGTGCTCGATGCGATGAAAGTGTTTTTTTTGTTTAATTTGTAACTTATTACATAAATGATGCAATAAATGATTATATACTTTGACAGTTTAGAGGGATTGTCAAGCGTCATTGACATCTTAAACTAAATATTCTTAATAGACCAAGGTTCCATAACTAATTATATGATTTTTATTTGTAACGGTATGAAAAAAGGCTTCAACATTTAAAATCATGTTATTTTATACAGTGAAGATAATGGCATCCTAATAAGTCAAGTAAGAACATTAAATCAAAGCTTTTAGCAGATTTGTTATGCTTTTTATTTATCTTGAATAAATAATTTTATAGGACTACATATGTAAAACCCCATACACATGAATAATATAGAACAGGAAAGAAGTACGTAATCACTTCCATGCAAAATTAAACAATTTTGGAAGCATTTTATTAGCTATTATGTAGCTTTGAGCAAATATTTGCAAATCCCTCTCTTAGCGGATTGTTTTGACTTTGATCAAAATCCATTTAAACATTCAAATTTTACATGTACATACATATTATGTTCTAAGACCTCCATAATACTCAATCTCCCTCATGGACCATTTTGCAAAAACATTATCCTCTAAATCTCTCATTAAAAAGCTATAAAAATTCAATGACTCGCATATGAATGAGTTTGATAGTTTTTAAAAGTTATTTTATTCTTCATAAAATAAGGTTTAAATTATTATAATGATTCCAGGTAGGAAAAAAAAGCAAATACAAGAATAAGGATTTTCTTATTAGCAACAAGAGACTGACAGAGATACAACTGATAAAAAATCCCTGGATTCTTAGATAATATTTTTATTGTGATTTCTCATTCCTCATTATTCAAGAGCTATTCCCTTCCTCCCGTAGGCTAATTCAAGCAAAACTTTATCAATTTTCTCTGTTTATCAAATAAGTGAAAACATCTTTTCAGATGACTTCCTCTTTGAAGCCCTGATTAATTATATTATATCTACCTCTGTAGCTGATTTTCTCAAACCGCATCAGCAGGATGGCTTTCTTGAACTCGATGTATCCTTCCATTCCTTGTTCCTGGATTTCTTCTAGTAAATCCATTTTTGCGTGGTGTAATGTTTTACTAGTTACTTAGACAAAATAAATAACGCTGTTGAAAAGTAATAAGTTACACATAAAAATAACGAGCTTGTTCCTCATAAAAATAACTGGCCTGTTACTATAATAAATTTTTTGTATGTTTTTACTCAACAAAAAGCAGAAAAAATCATTTGAAGGCAGATCTTTCTAATTTAACATAGCCCAAATTAAAAGTAATATTAATCACAGAGCTAAGTCTGGTAATGACTTTATGACAATCAGAAATGAAATTGATTGAACTACGAAAATTAAAGGGTTTTCTATACCTAAAATAAATAGTCGTGCAACTTTTCATTACTATTGCTTTTCACAAAGCCTTCCGTCGGCCGTGTCCATGCTTCTTTGTGATGAAGTGAAAATGATAGTAGAATGATAATAAGAATAATTAAACAATAATTTTACATAACATATTCTAGGTAGCTCTTTGCACTTGTTTTTGCTATCTGACAAGTTTCATGTAAGAAGCCTTAGTAAGTATTTACTAACTAAAGTACCTGCATAATATGATTTATTGCATTTATCATCCATTTTGACGTCTTTCTCAATGCTTTTGCCACAACAGAATTAAAATGTAAATAATAAAATTAAAGGTTTTTCTTCCAAGAAAATATTCCAACTTTTAACACCGGTTATTCCTATAGATATAATGAAATACCCCGTTTAGAATCTTATCAAGCTGATAATAATTTGTCGTCATATTCATGAGTGTACAAGAACCCAACAGTAAATTGACCGATTAAATTGAAAGGATTAGAGTTGACGACTTCATCCTTTCAACATTTGTTTCGTTCCAAATTCTAACTCCCTTCTCCTCCTCCTCCTTAGATTTGCCCTCAAAACATTATCTTATCAATAAACAAATACAATAAACCCTGATTCACTTGATATGTAGATTTGAACTTAAAATTGCACTTTAGAGCAAACAACAAGATATACTTATTTTTTCAGGACTTCTCAACGTATCATTTAGGACTGAGCATTAAGGAGTGACTCCCTTAAACTCTCTCTATTTCCCCTCAATTATTATAGTAAATGCCGTATATACTCTCGTTGTAAATTCATGTGTACTATATATTTTATCTATGTATGGAAAGAAAAGGATGCTAAAAGGAAATGAGGAAAAGGGAAAAATGTGTATTTTTCAAGTGATGAAGAAAAGGGAGGAAGGATGCTCTAGAGAGAGAGAGAGAGAGAGAAAGACGCCTGTCTCTCCATTTGTGTAGTGGTGAAGATGATAAAGAAGAAGAATCAGAGAGAAGAAAGAGGAAAAAGCTCGCCCTCCTCCTCCTTCATTGCCCCTTTCAAACATACACATATATTCACACTTTTTGATGATCATCTTCGCCCGCTAAATTCGATTCAAATAAATGTAAGGCGTCGTCGCGGCAGTTCGCTTTTTCTCCGTAAAACAATATAAACTATAGGCAGTAGATTTTTATAATTTAGTCCTTCGTCTCATCTGTACTTTTGGAGTGCTGTTCCCCATTACCCTGTGCCGCTAAAGGACCTCTCCACTCCACTCCTCTACATTACATTACTTTTATGATAACAATACACAGATGTTTTAAACTTTGTTACTCTCGTCATGAGTGAGTGAGGTAGTGAGTGAGTGATAAGGACTAAGAGTTAAATACGCCCAAGGCATGACTCCTGTCTCTGGTTAAAAATTGAATGAGATTACACCTTTTTTCCGAAGTTGTGTCTTGGCTTCAAAATGAGATGATGAGAAAGTGCATTGCCAAAAGCATTTTTCTTCCTCTCAGACTTACATAGAAGAAGAAGAGGAGGAGGAGGAAGAAGAGGCAAAAGGAACTCTCTCAAGGAGGAGTTCTCTCTTGTTGTAGGAAGACTTTCTGAACGACTTAAAGTGAATAGACGAATGACCTAAAGGATGAATGGCTATTCGGCTCCGGCCTCAGAAATCTGTCTACAGTCTCTCAGCATCTTCCTTGTTGCTACATGGATCGTACTTTGGCTATTTCACATCCTCGCACTGATTTACGGGTAAGAAAGGAAGAGACATAGTAAATAAGTCTGTCTCCACTCTCCTTTTTTCCATCTTGATGAGGACTCCATGAGTTAGAAAGGCTCTACTTTTGATCCCACAGACATACATACATTTGTACACTCATAGCTCAGAGAAGAGGAGTTCCTTCAACATCTGTTGATCCATTTGCTCTAGTCTAAATACTCTGTACATATTATATGTATCTATGTTTTTTTTTTTTTTTTTTTTTTTTTTGCTGATTAATTATTTCCATGCCTATTTGAATAGATTTCAAAGGTTATTTTATTCGTCAGTTGCTCTTTTTTTTCTTCTTTTGGAGCCGCATACGTGAGTGTTTGTTTCTTAGAGTCTGTATGTATTTGATAGTACCTAATAAATATGAACATTGCACATCATATCTTAATCTAACGCTATGTCGATAGGGATATAATAATGCCTATGTTTATGTAAACTACCTACCTATGTAAAGGTCTGTGATATTTGAATCATCAATGGAAAGTTATTTTGCGTCTTTCTTTTCCAATCTCTGTTTTTTTATATTATTTATATCTATCTACCTTTGTGCATAGAGTAATTAGGGGCGAAATGGCTATCTATTTATTCTATAATTACAACATTACCTAAGAAGCAAATGATCTTTCTAATCGCTACACAATAAATAATTATTTATATGTAATTCTGTGTCATTCTTGGGGGGACCACTTTATTAGCTATATATGCATTGTACATATACATGTTATATTTTCTTACTGCGTTTACCCGCTTCAAGAATCCAAAGGATGTTTGTTCAACTTTTTAACATATACAAGTAAATTTTTACGTACATAATATTCCCCCCCCCCCCCCTGTATACATACATGCTATATACTTGTTGAATGTGACGAGACCTGCTTATCCATGTTTCTATTTTGTTGTACAGTATGATATGCTCTCTTATTTGCATGACCTATACAAAAACAATTATTTAATAGCAAAAAAACATCTTTATAGGAAATGGAGATTACACAAAAAGCGGGATATCCATGGAATACAAGAAAAATCCCTTCCCGGTGTATCCATTCTCAAACCCCTCTGCTGTGAGGATGATCCCCATTTATTTCAAAACTTAGAAACATTTTTCAAATTAGACTATCCCAAGGTAGTACACGACATATAATATATATATGGACCATATATAGGACAAAATCACAATTTACTTTTCTTTTTACAGTATGAAATATTGTTTTGCATTCAAGACATGGATGATACCAAACTCCGAATGTACGTCGAAAGTCTCATCAACAAGTTTCCTAGGATTGACTGCTCTGTAAGTTTTTTTTTTTGTGTGTGTTTTTATTTTCTGTGTTTCCTAACACTTTTATTATCGATAGGTATTTTATGGAGGTGAAGAAGTGGGCGTCAATCCCAAAATCAACAATATGCAACCCGGTTATAAGGCCTCAAAACACGAACTCATTATGGTGTCTGACTCTGGGATTAAAAGTAAATCAAATTAGTTCCTCTATATTTTGTTGTTTGATCTACATTTTATATTTATTCATAGTGAAGGAAGACACTCTCAAGGACATGGTTAGTTTCATGACGGACAGAGTGGGTCTCGTTCACCAAATGCCTTTCTCATGCGATAAATCCGGTTTTTCATCTACTTTAGAAAAAGTAATTATTAGTCCTTTAAACCACCCATGATAGAAGTAACAAACTTTTTATTTTGTTTTCATGGGACAATTTTATGAGGTTGAGGCGTACTTATATTTTCCTTTTGATCCTTCTTAGAAAGGAACACCCTTTTTTTCTTCTTTTCTTTTTAAACATATACATATACTCGATTCTTAAAAGTCAAAGCAATATTTCCTTCAAAGGAAAATACAATTACTTAGTTATATGTATTAAATATAAAAGACACTTTTATTCATTTGAGACCATGTCTTGAAATTGTATCGTGATATGTATATATATATATATATATATTCCTAGTGAATATCTTAAATAATACGTCACTTTCATTTACTTTTGTGTATTGCACATAATTATGAGATTTGAGAAATTAGTGTAAGAGCATTCTTACTTACCACCTATATGATGAGTGAACTTTCAAAAGTTAAATCCTTTAACTTTAACTTACTAAAATCCTTTTGAATTCTCAACTAGGTATTTTTCGGCACGAGTCATGCACGGATCTATCTTGTAGCTAATATGTTTGGAATAAATTGTTCTACTGGAATGTCCACTCTTATGAGGAAAGACGTCCTGGATGACGTTGGAGGCATTAAAAATTTCGGATGTTATTTAGCTGAAGATTATTTCTTTGCACGAGCCTTTCAGGAAAAGGTAGTTGCTTATGATTACCGTTGTTATAACATATATATACATATTTACACCTATGGGCTATTCTATGTTCATTGTATCTGTTCTTAATATTTAATGGAGAATGTTTTGTTCATATATCTTTATTTCTCCCTCTATGTATATTTTAGGGATATTCAACTGTTATAAGTTCTCAACCGGCATGGCAAAACTCTGGGAACTCCTCTGTTCTTACCTTTCAAAAGCGACTTGCACGGTAAATTTTATAATAATCTCTATATGAAGCAAGTGTTGTTTATTCTTTAACTCTCCCACACCTTAAAAGTCTTATTTTTGAATTTATTTTTTTCTTCTTTTTTTGGATCAACTCCAAAAATATAATAAATAAAAAGTGCATATATGTTCAATATATTTAACTCATGTCATTTCGGACTTGCAGTCCCTTCATTATATTTATGTACATTCATAAATATTTTGTATAATATCCGTATATTATTTCCCCCATCTATGTATATTTTGTAAATTCAAGATTGGTTTACTCTTAATTCATGCTACTTCTTATAAACATAAGTGGACCTTAAAACAACTTTTTTGACCATGTACTCCTTAAAATGTGTAATTATACCATGTATGTCTATATATAAAAGTCTAATTATCTTCTCTATAGATGGGCAAAACTCCGCTCAGCCATGGTTCCCACAACAATTGTATTTGAGCCCATTTCCGAATGTTTGTGTCTCGGTCTACTCGCATCATGGGCCGTGTTCTACCTCTGGAAATTTGATCCTTTTTTGTTCTTTATATTTCACGTTTTAATATGGTTCATCATGGATTGGGCCTTGCTCTGTGTTGTACAGGTATTTCGAGATTTTACATCTAGTAAAGAGAGAGAGAGAGAGAGAGAGGGATATCCTCATGCCACACCCATTCATCTTTTGATGTGTTAGGAGGGGGGGGGAGCATGAGGAGGAGAAGGAAAGCAAAAGCACGGATGATGGAGCAAATGGGTTTCTTTCATCTTATTCTAATAAGTAATTATTACATCATTATGATTACTTATTTGTTGTTTATTTTACGTAGCTATTTACGTGTATCTCCCTCCCTCCTCTTCTTTTGAAGTGGATTTGCTTATAAATTGATCCCCTTGATTTTTTTGACATTGTAAATGTTTTATTAATATTTATTTACGAGTATATTATTATTATTTTGAGTCAGATCATATACGAATGACGGTTTCTGAGCTGTTATCATCATCCATTACATACAATTTGATATTTGCCCTATATTCTTTGTTTTATCTTATCTTTCTTTTTACATGTTAGTAGTTTATTTACGACTGTTTAGCTGCCCTTACCTTTTTTTTATTTGCTATCCCAACTAC
Source organism: Lepeophtheirus nordmannii (assembly GCA_963680855.1). Lineage (NCBI taxonomy): Eukaryota > Metazoa > Arthropoda > Copepoda > Siphonostomatoida > Caligidae > Lepeophtheirus > Lepeophtheirus nordmannii. The sequence goes on along the minus strand of OY804520.1, from coordinate 18,391,874 downwards.
TACATAGCAGAGGTAGAAACATTCTTCATATACATACATTGTGTTTATAAAATTGATAATATAGATACTGATAATCAAAAGTATCTACAATCCATTCTCTTTCAAACGAGAGGAAAGGGGATTCGTTTTTTTTCCCTTTAGAAACGTACCTTGTAGATGTTGTTGGGTGGCGACAAGCAGCAGATGCCCTTTTTTGATACTGATACATTTTTCTGTATTATAAATGTGTCCCTTTTCACACAATTGAATTTCTGGTACTGGCTCCGCGTAAGAGCCAACAATATTATTTACATTGCCTCAGAGTGTGAATGCTTTAAAAAGTAATACAATAAAATAAAGTTATCGAAAGAAAATCATATGAAAAACGTTAAGAGTCAATTGATTGTATTTTTAACGAGTCATTGCTTATCTAATGTAATTTTCTATATTTCCCCCTTAACAAAAATAACTTAACAGCCTGTGACCCAAAGTTTGCCCGCTCACTACAATCAAGCTAATTAAATAGAATATGATAAGTGAAACGCACAAAGTACTTTGTTTATTGTTTGTCAGAAAGGAAATGAACGTTTTAGTCATGTGGATGTACCTCTATGACTAATCCCTTATCAGAGTCTAATTAATTCATCTTGATGGCAATAAATAATATTTCCTCCTCTTTTCCTTTTCAGAACGACTCCTTACCGTTCAACCAATTAGAATTTTTATTAGTGTGGACCTATCGGGAAATAAGTGCTCCTTGTTTATTCCTAGCAGCACAACTTAATCCTTGGATAAAATGGAGGGACAAGTATTTTAAACTACGTTGGGGTGGCATTGCAGAAGCTCATTATATGAAAGTTCCCTTGTGATTATTCTATATTCTTCTGTTTTCTATATACGCGCGTACATTCAGTGGATATGTCTAGGTTGTTGACACGATGCTCAACCCTAACTTTGGTAAAGCAAAACAGACAATTAATTCATGTTTTGATTATACATATAAAAAGAAGATCTCAAATTTTCCTTCATCCTTTATTTCTTTGTCCACTTATATTTTATATATATTATATGAATGTAATTATGTTAGGGGGTGTGTGCGTACTTTGTTCTTCAAGATAAAAAGAAGCTTAAAATATGTGTAATGGCTGTGATAATAACGTCGTCTTGCAATGTTAGAGCCATTATATTTCGGTAACTGGATTGTGAAAGAATCTAAGCCACACCAGTGTTGATTTTTTTTAAAAAAAAGATTGATTTATATACTTATCATTCTGTCCTACGTAAGAATGATGGAGTTTGTTCAATTAGTGAGTCAATTTTACCTCCTCTTTTTTTTGGCTTGTTATATAAAATTATCTCGGTCATTTTAAAAAAAAAAGTAATTGTCACATTGTAAGTATGAAAAAGCAATGAGGGTTTATTTTTAACATAGTACTGCTAAGATTCATAACATCCATGCTTACTTTTTAAGTATTAAGTGCCTTTAGTGGAAGGATCAAACTTTTTTTTTTTAAATATTATCAACATTCACAAACTCTTTCTTTTTCTCTCTATAAGGGATGATTCTATTTATTTTGTAATACTACTTGTCTAAAAAAATATACTATTAATAAAAAAAATGTATATTTACTCTAATAAGTCATTATCCAACATTGAGAGCAGGGGGGGGGGGGAATAAATTGAATTTCTAAAGGTATTTTATTATATAATTCACATTTTTTATTAACAGAAGTCCCCCTAATTTCGCCGGCCTGATTACATTTCATATTATTAGTTATTACACAGAATGATGTGTAACAGCATTATTGTGCAAATTGACATTTCATTCAAATTTAAGCAAAAAATGAGATGAATGTATTGTAAAATGACAAAATAATTGTAATATGTGCAGTATCGTGACTGAAATTCCAAGAGAGCTGATATATCAGTTATTTTCATCACAAAATCCAAAAATTTGTTGTCATTGACATGTGTTTTAAGTCAACAAGAAATCAAGTTTATCCGAAATATTTCAAAAATGAGTATGAACTGCTATCACATTCTTGAAGACATTCTCTTTCGTTTGTATTAATAGTATGTTTCGATGAATTAATAATGACTAATAATTGCAACTTAATTATAGGAATAGAATACCGGCCACAATCAAGAGTAAAAAGCATCAGGTGTTTCTGATATGTAGTACATCTAAGACTCATGTTGAACATGATAGCGATTGATTCTTAATAGTTTTTAAACAAATCAACTGGTTTTAGCCAACTGCAACTAAATAAATCTCTGGGGCTATGAAAAAAATGGACGTTTTCTCAGGGACCATATCGGCTCCATTTATCCAATTGCTCTATTGGATAAAGCTTGGTTTCTCGATTTAAAGTGACATTTTAACAAAAACCGTGCGAATAGGTCTTAAAATGACGCCGAAATATTTGGCAATTATATTTATGTTGCAAAAAAACTTAAAAGAATCTAAGCCACACCAGTGTTGATTTTTTTAAAAAAAAGATTGATTTATATACTTATCATTCTGTCCTACGTAAGAATGATGGAGTCTGTTCAATTAGTGAGTCAATTTTACCTCCTCTTTTTTTTGGCTTGTTATTTAAAATTATCTCGGTCATTTAAAAAAAAAAAAGTAATTGTCACATTGTAAGTATGAAAAAGCAATGAGGGTTTATTTTTAACATAGTACTGCTAAGATTCATAACATCCATGCTTACTTTTAAAAGTTTGAAAACAAGCTTGCTTTCTTGTTGACTTGTGTATATTCTATATATTGCATACTTGATAATGAACCAAGGTTCTTAATGCTGGATGTAATAGATAAGAAATATTATTTCATCTTAGGGAACTGATAGCGTTAATCAATTGGTAGCAGTGTTGTGATTAAATTAATTAAAACATGTGTAGTAATGAAGTTATAGGAAGATGAATAGGAAACAAGGACGTCGAATTAAAAAGTGCAGACAATCTGGGTGGCGCGTTCCATGGAATGATTTCCAATCATTGTGTAGTACTGCAATTTTTTCATAGTTGAAGATAAAAGTTTTATTTTAATCAAAAGATAATAAGTTAGGCAAGATCAAATTAACATCATAATATATATTTATAACATTTATTAAAGGACTTATAAGATAGCGTCTAATAAAGATTATTATACGGAGTGCAATTGACTGTTGATTGATGAACAATACCTAGATACAGGTTGCATAATGATATTATCAGGCCTTCTTCTTTTTCTTCCCTTTTTTTAATGCAACTTCATTGATTTTTTCACTCCGAGTTTTCGCCATATGCTGTGAAAATAAAGGGAAAAATCACAAGTATGTCTTTAATATAAAATTTATATCGAAATCTTAGCTTACGGGTCGATAAGGCTTAGCCAATGCCCGATCAAGAGCTTTTCTATTTCTGTTATCCTCAATTTCCTTTTGTTTCGCAACTCTACATCCATGCTCTCGCAACCTCCGCTCTTTCTCGCATAATCTCTGCTGAGTTTTGACTTCTTGCGTTGGTAACTGCTCAAGCCTTTGAGTAAATTTTTCCATAATGAGTTCGATCTCTTTTAACATTGGCAGTATTTCATCCCAAGAAGATAATCCAATACTCTGATCCATCAAAAGTTTGGTCAAATCCTTCTTGTTCATATTCTCTTCAACATGTTCACCCCTCTCAAGAGATGTACATGACTCGTAGAAATCCTTAACGAGGAGATAGTACTCTATATCAAAAGTATATAAGTGCAGTTGATCAATTATACATGACTCTTTTATTGACTTACTGACCTGCAAGTGTTTGGCAGTCTGGAGAAAGATTCGTGACTTCCAGTTGCTCTTCCTGATCTAATGATTTTTGCTTCACTAGTTCACCCTCTAATTCCCTTATGTCATTCTCTTCTAAATTTGTTTTATGCATCAAATTAGCAATTTCTCCTTCTAAGGCAGATATTGTAGCTCTCATGTTATCCTCTGTCTGAAAGGCAGTTATGAATGATATAAAGTAGTTACCTATGTAATAAATGAATAGATATTTTAAAACCTCTTTGAACTCATCACGTATTTTTTCCAAATTATTTTCTGCTTGACGATATTCCTGGATAAGCGACAGATTCTCATCTTCTAATTTAGTTAGGATCTCAAGAAGTTGACGTGGCTCAGTAAAGTACAACTTGAAGGATAGCTTGCTTTCGGAGCTTTCATCTGACTCTGAATTGAAATAATGATAATAATAAGACATAATTTAATGATAAAACTCAACGTATGTGTATGTGATACCCTTTAATAAGGACTCCTTCCATTCCTTGGGTGAGAGGGAATAAAGAAAATTTTCATAGGTCTCATACACCTTCAAAACATCTCTAAATGTATCAATTTCATGATTGAGCACCATTTCACTATTTTTCATCGTTTTGAGCTGATCCAACTTTAAAGACTTGAGAACAAATTCCTTTTCTGCTCTGGAAAATGCAAGGATTTAATTCGATTGGTCAGGACAAAACCGTTTAATGTACAATTTAGTCGCCTCCATTGCCTCAACATCATTATCTTGTAGAAACTGATCAAACGCCTTTTCTGCTAGACGGAGCTGGGATTCATCCCTCTGCAGTGTGAACTCTTCATCCCGAAGTTCTATCTCCAGCCTACGAGCCTCTTCAAACTTAACAGAGACTAAATACTTTATAGAATTAAGTACAAAATTGAATATTAATGATTAATTATTATTATTTTGGATCAACTAAAGACAGCTAATAGCTATTTAGCATTACATTCAGTAGAAACATATCCTTTCCGTTTTGCAAATAGTCCCTTAGTTTACAAGAGCCTTGAATATCCTTCTTTAAACAGGCAAGCTCATAGGTAGGATCTTTTTTCTCTTCGTTATCGTTATCCTCCGAGCTAGACGAGTCCAATTCATCCCATATATCCTGAATATTAGTAGATATTCTTTTCTTGAGTCTAGAACTTGCAGTTGAAACATCAGAGAGACGGCCCTGATTTCTGTGTGTCAATTTGTAGGAACTGGAATCATCATGAGATCCGGATTCATTTTCTTTCGATTTAGAGCGAGTCTAAAAGAGAGTTTATGTAAATAATAAATATACATATTCTAATACGGCATACACTACTACTTTCTTTCTAGGTCTTTTGTAATTGGGATCCAAAGAGTCCTTTTCATCTTGAGTCATCACAAACGGATTTGAATAAAAGGACATTCCTACTTTTCCTTCCACTAACTCCTTCCAAACAAGCTCTTGTTTGATCAATAGACGTACGTCTCTTATGCTTAAATCTCTTAACAATAAAATTGATTTGTCAATAAATAAAGAATTCCGAGTTCCAGGGATTTAGTTATGTAGTATATATTTCATTTTGATGCTTTTTCTATTTTTTTTTCTTTAAATCCATTTTTTCTCAATTATAAAAAAAAGTGTATGCGCAGAGTTAAAACAAAAGAAAGAAAGAAAAAGTCGAAGATATAAATTCCAAATGGAAACAAACATGTATAATATGGTTGGGTGATTGTTTGGTTGGTATAATAAATAAATAGTTTCTGCCAAGGAATAGGTATGTAAAGAAGTTGCGCATACGGCAGTGAGGACCAATTCAAATTTATCCATGTATATGTATATTTGGGGTTGAAGAAAAAAAAAAGTGACAAAAGGGTTTAAATTGAATGAAATACAATCTTTTCTTTCCTGAGTAGACATATGTACGTATAGAATAGTTCTTGGATAGAACTAGATCATTATAATAAGAGTAGTTGTCACCTTTGTGCTTTAAAATTACTTCTCAGGCAGAGGGTGGAGGGTGGTGTTTGGTTGGTAATAATAGTAGAATATGGTTGTTTCTTTCTCTTAAAGAGCAGTATATAAATATTTTATAATAAAAAACAAAAGGAAGGAAGGAAATCAAACAAAGAAACAAACAAATAGATGGGTCCCACTTTTCTAAATATAGAAGATGAACAACTGCTAACCATGAAGAAAAGTGGAGAGACAAATTGTTGGGTAATATCTTAATTGTATTTTATTAGTATTTAACATCACAGTTGATTGTTCCATTGGACATATTTTGAAAGAGAAAAAACAACAACAAAAAAAAACTTCTTAAATATTATTATAATAAAGATGATGATGATGATAGTTGTACATACTTAAGGGATGGGGGGATTTGGCTGGGAATGACTACTATTACAAGAAGAAGAGAAAAGAATTGTCGTCTTTATATGTATGTGTATATGTAAAGTTTATAAATATTATTATTATAGAACAAAAAATCCTCATTATATGTTATTGATCAATAATAATTAATGAAGTTATATATATATATATATAGAATAAAGAGGTTTGGTCAAAATTTGTTTTATTGATTCTTTCAAAAAAAAAAAAAAAAGAGAAAATAAAAATTATAAAGTCTATCGTGAATTCGATTTATTTAACTTTGAATGAATTAAGATTATTATTATTATGGTAGTTGTTATATTTATAAAAAAATAGCAAGAATGAAAACTAGATTCATATTTACTAATGAGCTTACATATTTGTAGATTTAATAAAGTATATGTATGTATGTATGTCATTTTATTTCGTTATTTTCTAATAAATAAAATCGAAATCTTATCACAAATAATAGAGGCACTTTAGTGAAGAAACAAAAAACATTTGAAAAAAGAAACAAAAAAGAAAGAAAGAAGCCATATTTTGTCTTTACGGAAGAGTAAATTCCTTTCTATGATTAAATGTACATAGTACTTAGTTATTCTACTATAGACTTCAATGGAGGTGGTGAATGGTGGTAGTAGTGTGTTGACTTTACTTTTTCATTTAATTACTTGAGCTCTGTATTTTACAGCAACAAGGACGACACGACACCCTTTACTTGCCCGAATTCTTTTTTCTTCTGACTGGGGCAACGGGCTCAACAAATTGTGGAGGAAGGAGTTCGTTTAAGCCCTGAGGGGAAGGTGGTGATGAGACAAGTTCTTCCTCAGGCCATTTGTCTCCTCTCGTGGATGGAGGTGTTGAGGATGATGGAAGGCATAATGAACCATCTACTTCCGCCATTAGTAGTTGATGGGCAGCAGCATCAAATTCTTCAGGAGTCATGTCCATTGCTTCTTGCATTTCACGTGATGCTGCACGAACAAACTCTGGATCGCAATATTTGCCCAAACCTTGATCACGTAGAACCTACAAATAGAATAATACACTCCTCCAGTCACTACACGAAATACACCCACAACACTATAAATATTACCCGTCCAACCAAGCTTTCGGCAGATCCGACAACGACTGGTACTGGCGAGGCGTTGGCTCCTTTGCTTCGATCTCCAGGACTATTTGGCACTGAGCGCGACACGCCTCCGGTCGCTATGACCGAATCACCATTCGCTACATTAAGACCAGATAAAACTTCAATTAGAAGGGAAACATTTGAGAAAATACATGTCAAAGATGTATCTATAAAAGTCCGTTAAAAGAGTTATAATAATATCAAAAGCATGCAGAGATATGTAATAAATAATAATAATAATAATTAATAAATCACATAAGGCAAAAAAACAACAAAATAAAACTAATTAAAAATGAACACAAAATACGCACTCAAAATAAAATGTGTTATCTAACAAACAACCTCTTACCCCAAAAAAATTAATTCTAATTACCTACTATCACAATGTCAATGCCAATAGGCAATATGTAACATATGTTTTCTATCTATCCTACAAATAAGAATTGTTTATAAAAGAGAACTCAGAGTAGACAATCCCGCCGTGACCTCATTCTCGTACAGTTATAGCCAACTCGATCCTACGATTTAATTAATTATTTATGTGTAACAAATGCATGCAAAAAAGAGAAAAAAGGGACCGTTTCAGAAGGAAGATGCTTTTCCAAGCTGAATCAGTCAAAATTGATTATGTAAGTAAGTAGATACACTAAATGAATACTATTGTATGTACCTAATTCTACCACACAATATGTATTTAAATTTATACTTTAAAAAAAATTAAAGTCTTGTACTTATTCGAATTACAAAAATAAAGAAAGTATGTAATAAAAAAAAGAAAAAAAAGAAAGTAATTTGTAAGTAAATTACAGTAAAGATGACCATGACGAGGAGGAGGGAAAGTTGGGGGTGAATCCAATTATCATGATGAAGATGATGCCCACCTCCCTCATATTATTTAAAAACTACTTTTGTACTTAGAAAAATAAAAGTGAGATGATGACGTTTGAATGATTTCTTACCAAAGCTTGACCCATTAGTCAAATAAATTCTTCTCGTATGAGGTCTGAATGGATGTTTACATCAAGTCACAACAACATCAACAAATAAAAAAAAATATAAAATTAATAATTGGAATACGGAAGAGGAAAGAAAGAGAGAGAAAGAGTTTAAATTCAATCCTGATAAGGACACAAATGTTTAAATCAATTATGTTTCTGAGAATAATAATACAATGTAAATAATGGGTCTAAGAAAATTTATCGACATCAATTCACCGACCATCAACTCATCAATGGATAAATTCATCAACTTTTTTCTCCTCATGAATACATTCAACAACTTAAGAGTAAATTCGTGTATACCTATTGCTACCTCTGGTTTTCGTCAAATTCACATCTATTGGTAATGATTATATTAAATCTAATTAACTTTGATAGAAATAAACCTTATTCTAAACCATCGTTTCTGCTTTATTCAATTCGCAAGGAGAGGGTGTTTATACAGTTAAAGGAACCTCTCTTAACTTGAAATAGCAAAACAACACCTTTCAAAATCAAAAAATAAATCTAATTTACGGTTTTTTTTGTAAGAGTTTCAAAGTTAGTTGTAGATTTCTGGAAGTACAAGTCCTAAATATGTAATTAATATAATAATAACTTTTGCTATCCTATGCAAAAAATTTCTTTATAAAATCTTAATCTGTTCGGTGGTCATGTGAAAAACTCTGCCAAACAAATTTACTCTAAGCTGTTGAAAGTATTCATTAGGAGAAAAAAGTCGATGAACTTACTTATCGATGAATTTTATGATCGATACATTGATGTCGATGAATTTACCGGACACCATAACTAATAATAAAAAAACGGACTTACTGGGATTTGCATGCTCATTACACCACTTGGATTGAATGAGAAAAATTAACCATGCAGTCACAGAGGGTTCATATTAATTATATGTATGTAGGTAATTTGTACATACATGATATGAATGTATATGATGAAACACTTGATTTGAATGAGAATGGTAAAAATAAAGTGGATATTTGTTGAAAGGATATTAGGTAGATCTACATACTTCAATACGAGAAAGGAAGTGATGGGAACTATATTATATAATGTCTATAATAAATAATTAATATTAAGATAATTACACATATAAAAATAATAGCAATAAAGAATAATAATAGTTAGGATCCACCATGCAAATGGACAAGACAAAATCGAGACGCTGCTGTAGCAGAACAACTCATTCAAAAGGGAGTTTTCTTAAAAAGAAGGGTCAATAGCAACAACAACAAAGAAACTAGTAGACATGATATAAAGGGGTGAAGTATGATTGGTTGTACATACGTACTAGGAGATTATTAAATGATTCAAGGAGCAACAATGAAAGACATTTATATCATGGTATTATCACATCTATGGCGTTTTATGAATATGACTTATAATAATTTTAGATATATGGATTTAAAAGAGGAAAAATAAAATTAAAATAAAGAGATTCAGTTACAATGCTCAAACCAACAACAAACTAGAGAGTGTTTTGAATGAATGAATGAATGATGAGAAGAAAACAAAACAAAAAAAAACTAAAAAGGGCTAATTTATTGCTAATTATAATTATATTCATCATTGATGACCATACGTATGTTATACATATTGTACTTACGTATGCAATGATTGTTATAAATATTAATTATGTTGGTATACATACATACAAATAAAAAGGAATAAGGACTAAAGAAAATTACAAAATGAAAGAAAAAGAGATGTATTTATTTTTGTAAGTTTCGAACCTTCTTCTTCATGGATACTCTCATTCTCTTTTTTAGATGAAATGTGAAGTGAAGAAGAATGAGGAAGAGGTGAAGAGGAAGAAGTGTTGGTGGTGGTAGTAGTTGTAGTGGTGGTGGTGGTAGTAGTACTAGTGATTTCCTTTGGAAGTATTGGAGCATTGGAGGAGGAGGAGACACTGCTTCTTTCCTCGTCATCTATGAAATCCAAAACCAATAACCTTTTAAAACTCTGAACCTCTTGTCCCCGCAGCTGCTCCTCTTCGCTTTCAATCTCAACATTTATTTCCCTTACAAGATCCATTCGTTCTTCCAATAGAGGAAGTCGAAGAGGTGAGGAGAAGGAGGAGGATTCATTCAAATGAGAGAGTTGATGAGAAAGAGGGGAGGAAGAAGAAGAGCAAGCAATTTTATTTGCTTCAGCACACTCATTCTCCCCTGGAAGAGGGTCTACGACCTTACAGTGAGAGATGAAAAGACCATGATTTTCAATCATGTGTTTTCCTCCCTCACAGGAAGAGGAGGGATCCTCCTCCTCGTCTTCTATGCCCTCTTCACTGAATAAATGGCTATTCCTACAAATAACAACAACCCTATAAACCGCGATTCTCTCAACCCAATTGTACACATTATGTACAAAGGTAGATAGATAGAAATCCCTTAGAGTAATCGAATAATAAGTACATTGTATGTAGGTATAATCTATGTTGATGTATGTATTTGAGTTAGTCTTGCGAATGAATAAATAAACTCAATTGACTGGTTAATAGAAAAAAAAATCAAAACAACAACAACCAACAACAAAATAAATGCACTCAAGAATTCCCTTATAGTATCCACACATAATATGTAGATAAAGGATTAATTAATTATGATTAAAATGTTAAAAAAGTAATGAAAAAAAATATTCCTACCCTTATAAAACGGATGTAAATAATTTGATTCATCTCTGTAAATGAGATTTTTCATAACTTCAATAAATGCTTTAGAGATAATTTAATTTGATTTAATTAGACAAACTCCCCTCCCCCCAAATGATAATAATAACAAATATTTATATATGAGTTTCTTCATACCTGGGACGGTGATCATGAGATCCGCCATTAGCCAATTTGACGGGTTTCATAGGAATTCCTGAGGCATCCGTAGGGAGATCTCTATAATTATGTATATACATAAATAAAAACATAAGAAAAAAAATATATAAAGTAACAACTGCTTTCTTACTCGTCAGGAATTTTCCTAAATGAGTTTTGCTGTCCGGAGCTATTGAATGAGTTAGTTGGTGAGATCTTTGCGTGTTGCAAGGAGTTGACACTCAGAGTTGGAGTGGTAGGAACCTTGCCTTTGTGCTTAATGGATGAAATGACATTGCCAAAAAAGTTGTTTTTATGATATGATTCATGAGGATGCTGCTGCTCTGAGGGCTCTTCTAATTCATGAGGATCCATGACCTCAATCATTTCATCCAAATTGCCACTTATGGCTCTTTTCAACTCCGGACCTTTTTCATGTAGGGTTCGAAGTCCTGCCTGAAGAGTAAGTGACTGATCTGCCGGGGACTCGAGGCTCTCATTTAAATTCTTTGTTTCTTTCTTCTTTTTGAACCGACGGAAATAGTCTTGAATCAAGAAAGTAGCATAAAACTTTCCAACAGTGACCTCATCCTCCACTAAAAAAAAAGAAAAGACAAAAGGAAAAAACCAAAAGAAAATTAAAGGATATAGTGAAAGAAATAAGATGTATGCATATAACTAAGACAAGTAGAGGGGATTTGATGCTTCCTATATATTTTTTTGGTTTTTTTTTCTTGTCCACTATATATGCATTTTAAAGCAACTGAAGCATTAAATCTCTCCTAAATGTTTATAATAAATATATGATAATAATAATAATGATATTAGTAGTAATGAATTATGTATATGATTATCAATAGAATATGCATTAGTACATTTAAATAAAACATTTACAATAGTTAGTAGGAAAAAAAATCTATTTAGTAAAGTATGTATAACTTGAAAAGGAATAGTCTTGATTTTGTTTTGTTTTGTTTTTTGTTTTTAAAGAATAATAATTTATTTTGGGGGTTAAAATGAAATTGCTATTATTAGGTATGTACTTTACATTTAAATCAATGCTACTCCAAATTAATTTTGAAAAAAATATGAAGAAAAAGGTAAATAAGAAAAAATTGTACTCTGAATTCGAATGTTGGTAGAAATGAAGTTTTAAATTATTAAAAGGCATCACACAACACGCCAAGCTCACGCAACAACAATTTTCTTTGCACACTCAATACTTCATTTTTAAAATGAAAATTTAAAAGTGAGACAATAAAACAACAATATTTGCATGTAATTGCATAGTGCACTCTTTAATAACGAACGAACAAACAGAATATGGATGATTCCGGGCAATAGTATGTTATTATGTACTGCTTACAACAGGCTTTATGATTTCGATTAAAATAAAAGAACAAAAACACTCTTGAAAGACACCATCATTATCAAGTACTGGGTTGTATTGAATTGTGGTGGTGGTGATAATGACAAGATGGGAGGACAAGGGTAGGGGAAAAAAAGGCAAAGGGGAGAAGTAAGTAAGTGTTTGGCCTCCTTTACGTTGTTCTGTGCCAGGCTATTCATGCAAAGACATATTATAATGAGCACCCTGTGTATGGGTATGTTGTAGTAGTAGTAGTAGACGACAATCGATATCAAAAGACTCCGTACCACTGGGGTGTTTATTGTATACCCTGTATATGAAGATATAGACAATAAACACTACACTACAATACACTACTCAGTGCTGCTCCCTTTTAAGATGTTAGGAGTGTTCAGCAGCCGCTCAAAGACTGGGCATGAACTCGCATAATATGTAGAAAGGAAGGAGCAGAGAAGGAATAATTTAATTAGTATTGGTAACTTGTAGGATAAAATGTTAAAATATTAACACACTAACAATACTTGTAACAAATTGAAAACAAAAGTAGTTTGAATGAATGATTAGGAAGCAAAGGTGAAGTCATACAGTTAGAAGAGTAAAGAAATCAAAGTGTTTACTGTGCCGTAAAAAAATTAATAATATTAAAAATGATTACGGTATTATTGAAATATCATTTTTCAAATTATGATAGATAGATGTAGAGGCATAAGAGAGAGAGAGAGAAAGAGAAACCTTTTAAATCTTCATTCTTTCCTCTCTAGGCTGCAAACAGTCTTTTACCAAATAGTAATGTGGTAATGGTGTAATAAAAAAAATGTACTCAGAGATGTGAAACATTGTAACATATTTATAGTATATGTATGTATAGTCATCATTTATATGTACTTAATAATTGATTTAAAATACACATGCTAAATTATCTGTTAGAGATGCAGCCAAAGGATATACAAATGGTTTAAAGAAGGAGAAAAAGGCATAGAGAAGAGAAGTAAGTAAAAAGATGGTGGATCTTCCGTTGAAGAAGTGACTTTTTGGTTTGGTTAGTTTTTTTTTCATTTTTTTTTTCATTCTTTCATTGTACTTACAGCCTGCACCTGGACAAATTTGATCAAGAAGTTTTAAATCTGTTCGTTTCCATATTTTCAATATTTGATGCCTGAGCTCTTCGTTGGCCTCATCTATATTACCCTCAGTTTTAATAGATAAAGAGGTACGTACAAGAGCAAAGAGCGTCGCATTGAAATTCACAGAACCATCCGAATTCAGGGGCATATTCATTGATACAAGTCGCTGAAAAATAAAAAAATATGCCATTTTAATAAGAGAAGTAAAAGTACCTGAGCCAGTGGGTGGAAAAACAGAGTCCAGAACACCGTCAGGAGTGCGCTTCCAAATTTGTTGAATAATTGACTTCAACTCTTGATTGCAATTCTCTAAAGAGGCGCCTTCCATTTTAATTCGAAGGGACGTCCGAATAACAGCAAATAAAGTAGCTGTAAACGTAACAGTTCCATCTGGCTTCAAAGGCATATTCATTGCCACCAAACGCTTCAGAGGTTAATATTTAGGTTGTTGATGTTAGTAGGTAGTAGCGATTCAAAATGAATAATCAAATTAAAAAAATAAATGAATTAAATCTAAATAGACTTTCATCGAAATAAAAAGGGATCATCACATTTTAATTATCTGTACTATATATGTACATATGTACTGTAATGTAATTTATGGCTAAACAAAAAATTAATTTAATCTAATCACAAATGTACATATATATATACAATACAATACAGCCATGTGCACAAGTAAAAAACAAAAACATTATCCTAATGAATTAAATCATTCCTGTTGAGAAATAATGTGAAATAAATTCATCAATGGGCTTGGCTTGTAAGTTAAAGACAAATCAAAATAGCCTTACCTTGCATGCTACTCGATGAGGACAAAGTTTTCCGAAACCAAGAGGTGGAGATATTTTCCGTAACAAAGTAACAACGTCAACATGTTTAATCCTTCCTTTGGCATCAGGATCATATTCCGACCATAGTCTCACAAATTCATCCAAATGATGAGGGCCCAATATGGACCAATCTCGCGTGAGATAGTCAAAGTTATCCATGATGACAGCAACAAAAAGATTGAGGATAAGAAATGAGCAGACAACAAAAAAGGATATAAAATATGGATATGCAAAATCTGTTCCACAACCAGCTGGGTCTCCACGATCCTCTGATCTTTCATCACAAATTACATCAGGATGTTTTCTACAAGAAAGCATAATCTCTTGCCAAGCCTCCCCGGTAGCAGATCTAAACAAAACTAAAAGGGCCTGAAGAAACGTCTGGAAATTATTATTTCGATTGATGTTGGAGCTCTCCTGAGGTGCAATTTTTCCAAAGACCTGCAAATTTTGAGAGTGAAGAAGAGAATAGAAATAAATATGTCATTTATAGGTATATATATATATTACCTGCATTCCAACTACACCATAGATGAAAAATATCAAGCCTATTAGAATGGCGACCCAGGGAAGAGCTTGAAAAGACTTGAAAAACGTCCATAACAAAGTTCGTATACCTTCTCCCTTGCTTAATAATTTAACAAGCCTCATTACACGAAATAAACGGAAAAAATTGATGGATATCATATTGTTTCCAGGCTGCAATTAGAGATGGAAAAATAATAATAATGATAGTACAATAAGCAAATACATTGGCGTAATGGGCAAAACCCTTCTCTAATTATCATCATCATGAATTAAGAATATCACAAACGTAGATATTTCCTGATTCTATACGAACGGACTTACGTTAAGTTCACCGTACATAATGTCAATGATGGATCCCAAAACAATGACAAAATCAAATGTATTCCATGGGTCACGAAAATAATTCTGGAAACAAATGTAAAAGAGAATTGTTTTTATAGACTCACGTTTAATTCAGCCATAGCAATATCTATTAAAGAGCCCAGAACAATGATAAAGTCGAAACTATTCCAAGGATCACCAAAATAATTCTAAAGAAACAAAAAGAAATAAAATATAACAAAAGAAACTAAATAAAAAAGTGGGGTATAAAAAATTAAAATGAATAAAAAAAATAAATAAAATAAACTGATGATGATATTTGATGGCATCACGTAATGCAATGAAAAAAGATATAAAGAGGATAGAAATTGAAGCTTTAGTCTATACATATGTGTGTGTGTACATATAGTACCCACATACCCAGATGGTACATATAAGTATACAGTAAAAATAATAATTAAAAAAAAATGAACTGAAAAAACAATAATGGATGAATGAATGAAACAGTTTGACTCAGTTTGTTACAGTGTATGCATGTATAAGACGCATCCTTCTTACCTTAAATCGAAATGCTCCTAATTTAAAAACAAACTCCATAGTAAAGAATACTGTAAATATGACGTTAAGTACATCGAGAAAAGCCGTATATGTCTGAGGTTGTTGATAAAATTTCATGGCAAGTGATAGAGTGTTGATGAGGATCATGGCAAAGATTGTATATTCAAAGACAGGTGAGGTTACAAAGGCCCATAATTTGTACTGGATAGGATTTTTGGGGATATATCGTCGTATAGGCTTTGCATTTAATGCAAATTCAATACAATTTCTCTAAGGGAAAAAAGAAATATAATTGTAATTTAATTTTGGGAGATGATCAGATCATTTTACCTGATTTTTATCAAGCTCGCAGTTTTTATACGCAGACTCTCCTTCGTTCTGAAAAGTGACAATGACGAAACCAACAAAAATATTGACCATGAAGAAAGCAATAATGATAATATAAATAAAATAAAACACAGCCACAATGGGGCGATAATTATGAATGGGGCCAACGTCCTCTGCATTCGAGTCAATCGAAACATAGAGAATCCCTGGCCATCCCTCAAAGGTTGAGACAACAAACAAAGTCAGAAGCCCTTTCCCAACATTGTCATAATGGAAATCATTTCTTTCCCAAATACGTTCCTCCACAATGGGTTGATTGAGATCTCCATCTTTATAAACAATAAATTTTCCTCGACACGTCTCAGCTGTCATCTTGGATTTATCCGAACACATAAAGAATTTCCCTTTAAATAATTGCACTCCAATAACGGCAAACATAAATTGGAGTAACAGAGTTACTAATACAATATTTCCAATAGTCTTTACAGCCACGATCACGCACTGAACGACGTGTTTGAGACCCTTGGCACGGTTTATAGCTCGAAGAGGACGAAGTACCCGAAGAACACGAAGAATTTTGACTACAGAGATTGCTCCCGAACTGAAAGAGAGTAGAATAATGATTAGAGAATGGATCATTATTAGTCAAATTTAGTCATTTCATCTAGTACGTGTACTTGATATTACAATAATAATAATTATATCCATTTTGATAAAATGAACAATACAATTGAACAATTGCGGTGTGTGTGGTTTGTTTGTATGTGTGTGTGTTGTGTTTACTATTTTGTATACATATGTGTGCAATTTCTTAGTTATACAGCTAAAATAAATAAAAAAACAAATAATACTTTCCCTATAATGTATATATCAAATAAATTACTCGTATTTATGAATGTATGTACAAAAATGTCATTTTAAAAAAATTAATAGTAATTATTATCTACAGCTTTATGTATGTATGACTAATTTTAGCAGAATAAATAATATGATGTGTATGTATATTTTTATAAAAAAGAAGGAAATTAAATTAAGGATAATAATATTAATGATTATTATTCATATTACTATCAGAAAGTAAGAGCAACCTTATTTATTATACATTTGACAATACTTAATATATATGTACACAAAATGAATGAATGAATAGTCAAATCTAACAAATTAAAAATCTAATGATAGTTATGTATATATGTATATGTTGTAATAATGTTATTAGTAAGCTAGCTTCACAAATTAATTGATTTTACTCAAACAAACTACAGTCATTTAATCATAATTAAGAGATATATCATAATTTATATAAATCAAAAATAATATTATGTGATTATATATGTATATATATATAGTATGTAGTAAGAAGTTAGGAAGGAAGGAAAGAAAGAGAGATAGAAAGATAAAAGTTACATACATATTTGACTAAATCCATTCCGCGAAATAACAAAATGAAAGGTCGTATGCAATAACTCTTCGTACAGCACAATTTGATTGTGTTATGTTAGTATTTAAGTTTATTTATTATATATATACCTAGGTAGGTAGGTAGATGCTACCAACCAATCAATTAAAGAGATGAGACGAAACAAACAAAGAATAATAATAATAATAAAAAACCAATATTTTATAAGCTAAATTAATGACTGCTCATAAACTGTGTTGATTATGTTATTCCTTGGTCAATCAGCTCATATTGGATATAGTCTCTAAGACGTTCACGATCACGACGACGACGACAATAACTATATTTACTCCTTACTTCGTATATATGTATGTATGATTATAGTAAATCGACGAAGAACAGTGTCAACGACATCATTATTCGTTACATATTATTATTATTATTATTATTACAGTATGTACATATTTATTTATACATGGATAATGGTCAATCAAAATTATAATTGTGTACTAATTAGATTATTCGTGGTAGTCAAATGAGGAAAAAGAGAAATACAAAAAAAGAAAAGAAGTGAGTATTAATTTACCTCCAATTAGGTAGCTACATAATATGTGGCCTGTCAACAGAAGCTACAATTATTTTTGTCTGTGCAATTGAGTCTACAACTACTATTACTACTACCAATTCGATCAACCTTAGGAAAGTCTACAAATTGCATAGTAAGGTCACAAAAATGATCATAATTGGAGAAAAATTCCAATAAAAATCTCCTGTATATATTCCCCCCTTTTTTTTTAATTCTGAATGTATCTACATTTAAATAGTTTATTATAAAAAAAGTCAAACCTGTATTAATGGGCTAGACAAGGGAAACATCAAAAAGTGACCGCTTAGTGCAGGTTTGCTTTTTTTTAAACTATGATCCAGAAAATTGGGCATCAAAGAATGCATGAACCGCAAAATACACTTTATCAAATAATTAGGTATTTATAACTTACTCATCTGAGTACCATCTCCAGGTAACCGGGATTATAACTTACTATCTGAAAGAATTAATTCTTCAATTTCAAGCTCACAATTTCTGAATTTTTGTATTTAACAATCAGTAAGCGCTAAAAAAATTGACCGTTGAAGCAGGTTCATTTGTATTGGTATGTAGGGACACTCTTAATACAGTGCATTTATGTTATAAATTTCCTGCGCGGGAACAATGTAGGTATGCCCGCTTAAAGCAGGTGGCCCTTATACCAAGTTTGACTGTAGTTATAAAGTAACAAAATGAATTGTAAAGGTTTCTTCCTTTTTATTTTATTTTTTGATGATTGCTACTCAAGATTGCTACTTTTGTGTCAACACACCACAAATATGTACATATGAATGATGATGTAATTTCTCTCCCTTCTTCGTTTTCTATGATTCCTCATTTTATTCACAATTATGTAATTTATATAGAACGAAGGAACAAACAAATAAAAAATATGCAGATTGAAATACATAAAAAAATACAATAAACAAATAAATAAATAACTGGCCATGCAATCAAATCAAATCAAAAGGAAGGAGAAAGAATAAAACCAAAAATAAAGCAATAATTGTTGCTCTACCTACTTGAAGGTATGAATGTTATTCTATTAATTTTTAAATTAGTATGATCATCAATCAATATACATAATATTATGTACATAATTAGTAAAAGAGAAATAAATTATAATTGTCTAAAAGACATACATATATATGTATGTACATAGTCAGTTAGTTAATTAATTGTAGCTAAATAAAATCGGACTGATTTTTTTCTTCTTTTCTGTAATCAAAAAGAGGTCACCTGATTGATAATATTTGTCACTTCTTACTAAATAACATTTACAAAGAAAATAAAAACACATCAATGAGGTGTGTCAGAGTGGTTGGTTGGTTGGTATCATGCTATGTCGTCTTATTTGATGGTAATAATAATAAGCTAGGAGAAGCTGGTTATGAAGCAGATATATACACATTAAAAAAAGAGAAAAAGGGAATAAAACAAATGAAGAACATACATAATGAAATGAGAACAAAAAAACAACTTATTGTAGGATATGTTTTTGGAAGATGGCGGTATATATGTACTATAGAAAGTAGCTGGAAGAGACGGGGACTTGGCTTTAAAGATAAAGCTATATTTTAGTAGTATTCTGGATTTGTATACTATGTATAGTAAGGAAGGAAGGAGAGAGGGGAGGGAGGGAGAAGTGTGTGTTAAGTAATCAACATTAGAACATCATGTGACCTCATCATTTCATCAATTGAAAATGACTGAATAATTGAAGCTTCATTGTAAATAATAAAAATCACATCTCAGTGACACCAGTCACTCTCAAGAATATTATCAAAGAGTGTATATACATATATATGTATGTAAGTAGGCAGTCTAAGTAAGTAAGTATTTACAAATGGTAATTTTTTTAACTTAATTTATGTATGTATCTATCTATTTATGTGGTGTTTTTTTTACTTTTTTCTTTATAACGTATCTATGTATGTATGTATAATGAATGAGTCTCACTCACTCTGAATAATATATGTAGTTCTATACATATTTATGTTGGTTGACCATATTATGTAGTTATTACATGTAAGAATAATAAATAATAATAATACTGACAACCCAATAGCTCATCATTTCGGAATGATGAAACATAAATGATTAAAAAAAAAAACACACACACATTTTATAATAACATAATATTCATCACAACATGTAAAGTCCACAAAATAAAACAAAAAATCCAGATACTTTTACATAATTTTTTTTTTAGATATATATTACAAAAAAAAAATATATAACTTCCATGTACTCGGTGAGAAAACTTACTTTCTAAGGGTTTCAATTCCAGCGGCCTTCATAAGACTTGAAACAAAGAGGATTAAAAAAAAAGAAAGAAAAAAGGATGCAGAAAAAGCCGAAAAAACCAAATCTCAAAACCAAAGACACAAAATAGAAATATGTATTATATGTATGTAGATATGAATATATGTTGTAGAGCAGTGGTCCCCGGGCCGCAGAAGAATTAATTAGTTATTTCTGTTTTATTTATTATACAAGTCTGGGACGATAATACTTCATCTTCAGACTGTTGAAGAACAAGAAGTATAAATGCAAATTACAAAAGAGAATAATTAATTGTGCGGGGTAGTTGTTAATTATTTGTGGGTTGATAATTCTTATTGACTCATCGGATGTCGCGGGCAACAAGCTACAATGCCTACTACTTGTTCTCCGCACTCTTTTGTTATTTGCAACTTTGCTGTCATTTTCAACATCCTATCTCTGTGAAGCGGGGTTTTCTGCAGTGACAGCCACCAAAACAAGGCAAAGAAGTAGACTGGACATAAGTGACACACTGCGAATGTCTTTTTTCTGCCATTACTCCTAGATAGGACCATCTCGTTGCAAAGAAAAAAGCTCAGGGCTCCCATTGATTTAGTGTTACGGACAGTTTTTGATGTTATAATATGTTATATTGTTGGAGCAATGTGCTAATAAAGTTCTATATGAGTACACAGTGGATTCACGTTTATTGTTATTATCATACTTCAACCCCCCGGTCCGCGGTAAAATTGCCAAGCGTTGACCGGTCCGGAGTTAGAAAAAGGTTGGGGACTACTGTTGTAGAGGGCTCAAATGAGTACATACTACATCATCATAAAGGGGGGGGGGGGGGAATTCCCTTTCTAATAAGAGTAAAAAAGGAAAAAAAAAAGATGAAAAACATTCAGAGTATGTAATTAACATTCATGGTACTCATCACTCATAATAATTAAAAAGCAGA
Organism: Lepeophtheirus nordmannii; assembly: GCA_963680855.1. Taxonomy (NCBI): domain Eukaryota; kingdom Metazoa; phylum Arthropoda; class Copepoda; order Siphonostomatoida; family Caligidae; genus Lepeophtheirus; species Lepeophtheirus nordmannii. Next base: position 18,370,531 of record OY804520.1, on the reverse strand, counting down.
TTTGTTATTTATCTTTCTCCCTTGCAAAATACTATTAAAAGGAAGAAGCAAGCTTATTTCTCACTGGTAGAATTATTCTCCTGACTCAGTATCAGCTCTCTCAGCTCGCTGCAAGCAAACATATATAATATTATAGTTAGTTAAATTGGGACTTTTAATACTCCTCGTTGGACTCCACATTTTCGTTAGAAAGAGAATTAACTGTATGTTATGTCAATGACACATCATTAATTAATGTGAAAGAGGTAATAATAATAATAATTGATTGATTGTATGTATATACGTATTCTGATGACCTGTTGACTGAGTAGGCTCTTTATTCAATTAATTATAAATGACATAAGAGTGGAAATCGAAGGGACAACAACAAATTATGTATGTATGAATGAATGACAGCTTTCACACCTCAACACAACTCATCTATGTACGCATGTATAGTAGCATGTGTTAGTATGTAGGTGTTATAAGTGGCCAAGTAAATAAATAAATAAAGATAAAAATAGAGAGAAGGAAAAAAATATGGAGAGAGATGGGATAGAAAGAGAGATAGAGAGTAAAGTATATTGTCGCAAATATATATTACTCAAAAAATGGTAATTTGAAAATCATATTTTAAATAGTATTGCCAAGTTCAGTTCTGTTCACATTTTTATATCTTCTCTGTCTTACAAAACTCAAATAAGAACAAATAAGTACATAGTTGTAGTAATAATAAGTAACAAATATAGATATGTATAAATATATATGATATGGTATGACTTTGTTTAAAGGAAATAAAAATAACTTACCTAAATATAAAAGATATAAGAGACACAGCAACAACTAAGAGATCTAAAAGATTAAATCCTGAACGACAAAATGCTCCCGGATGTAATAAGAAGCCGTACGATATGACTTTTAAACACACTTCAATTGTAAATATGGTAGTGAAAAAATAATCGAAATAATTTAGAATCTGAAAGTAGTCAAATAATAATAATTATATGTAACTAACGTATGGGTGCATACCCTACCTTATTTCTTTCGGAATTGGAATTTAAAGGATCCTCAGCGGCCAACATGGCAGAGGAGACCATAATGCAAACTAGAACAATGTTACCAAAATAACTATGATTGCAAATGAAATGACACAAAATGCGAAATCTGCAAGAAAATAGAGAGAAAGGAACAAGACATTAGGGATGATCCTTGATTCCTTCTAAAAAGTGGTTTTTCAATAAGAGCGACGCATTTTCTATTTAATATAAAATTAAAAGGGTTTGAAAATGAAACGAATTTCTTTTTGAGTGTTGAAGTATATTCAATTACAATTAAGTATGGAATTCAATTTCATTTGTTAGCTGAAGTCCAATCGTTGAACCCAGTTTTTTTACCACTTTCTACCATAAATCGACCAAAATTGAAGACATTTCGTGTTCAATATTTGCTTTTTAGCTCTTCAAGTGTATCTGGCTGTTGGTGTAGACACATGACTTATCGGTACTCCATAGAAAATGGTCCAAATGTGTCAAATCGCATGAGGTAAGTGGCTGATAAACTGGTCTTCAATAAATGGATTGTATTGTTTGCTGTGTGGCACCGTCTTGTTGAAACACCATATCATTTTAGTCCATACCATCCAATTGAGGCCAAAAATAATCCGGTATCATGGCTCGATTTCCATTTACAGTAACGTGGCAATTATTATCATACAGCGACATGTAATCCACAGCAAACAATATGCTTTTCGGGATGCAATGATGTCTCATGAAGCACATAAGTGTTTTTGACTGAAAGTTAGCACGACCGAACGTGAATTTTTTTAGTAATAAATTTGGAATATTTGCAAAGGCTGCTCAAGGTTGACCTGCTCTCTGATGATGATTTTTAAGCTATTTGTGAGTAAAAATGTAAACAAAAAAACAAAAAAAAAAATATGACGTAGTTCGCCGTGAAATAAAAATGCGTCAACCTTATTGAAAAACCCTTTATGTACATAATATTTTACATATGACATAGTCGTTATTATTATTATTCAAAACACACTCTATTAGTTAAAATTATCACTCTTTCAAGAAGAGTCAAATGATGAATCAAAGGGAAAGAAGAATGTAGTAGTAGTAGCAGCAAGGATAGAGAAAAACACACACTTTGGAGGTATACAAAAAAAAATCAATCAATCCGTTATGTTTGTTGCTTTAATTTTTCAAATTTTGTAAAATGTTTTGGTTCTGGGTAAAGTAGCTACAACAACTAATAGTAGATGTGAATACTGTTAGTCTTGGATGGAGATGAATGAATGATGGATAGGAAAGAAAGAAAGCAAAAAAAAAAAAAAAAAATTATAAGGCACTTTACTGATTGTCTGGGGGGATTATAAAAAATGCAGACTCTTCAGGGATAGGAACAATTTTATTAATGGGAGACTCGGAATCCATCCTAAGTGTATTTTTATCATCCAATTCAAACTGACCCTCATCATCATCATCTTCTTCTGAAAGGATACAAAAAAAAGAGAAAAATGAGTAACAAATAAAAAAGGTACCTATTTTTGGATGAAAAAATGAAAAAGGAGCTCTCCTTGGGAAGCGGCTTCCCTTTTTTGGTACTGGATGGGCTTATAGCAGTGATATTATTGAGGCTTTTGCTATTGTTATTATTATTATTGTTATTGGAGGCAGCACCTGAGGGGCATTGTTGATAATATTCATCTTCAGAAGGTATCACATCATTTGGGCCGTAGTTTTGACCCGCTTAAAAAAAAGAGAGGAAGATACGAGGATATGAAATAAATGGAGAATTAATCAATTTAATAATGAAGGGGGAATTGACAGAAAGAGACAAGGGAAAGGGGGATTAAGATGGCCTTACCCTCTGCATATTGGTCATAGTCCTCTATGTATTCTTGGTCAAGAGAAAGTCTTAACTCCGCATCTCCCACACCATGAGAGCTACCCCCAAGGATATCTACTCCTTCCATGCCGCCATCTTCAGGAGGCTAAGTAAAAAAAAAAAGGACAAAATGACTTCTTCCTTAGTCTAAGAAGGTCCTTAATTACTTACACCAGCTCCTTCTTCTTTTTCGGCTTCATCTTCAAGGGCATCCGCATCCGCTAAATTATCAACAGCGATGGCCAAGAACACGTTAAGGAGAATATAGTTACCACAGATAAAAAGAATTATAAAATATAAACTCGAAACTATTCCAATAGAATTAACGCCACCAAAGGCTTGAATCCCATCGTACATCACAACATTCCAATCCTCACCCGTAAGTATCTAGTTAAGTAATGGAATAAGATGTTGAAGTATGTATACCAATCAAGAAATGAATTTTTGATAAAGTATTTTTTAAGTATAGGATTTTTTGCTCTAATTAATTCATCAAAGTGAAAAATGAAAAATAAAGCATTTTTGCTCAATAAATGAATATTACTTCAATTTGTGACTGTAATGGGTAAAAAAGTGAATAATAATAATAAAAAAAAATACAAAAGAAACACAAAAAACAAAAGCCATGCAGTACAACAAATATATATTGACTAAGCATAATAATAATAATGCACTTTTGCATCAACTAACTACTACTCATTAAATAAAAGTTTTCTATTTCTAATCAAAGTAAGTCATGCACATATTATGTAGTATGTAGGTATTAAAATGTTGTTATGAATATGATTTTAATATTATTTAAAAAAACTATGTACATACTGAGAAGAAAATTTAGCTACCACAAATTTTTAATAGGTATAACTCTAAGCAACTACAATTATTCCGTTTAAAAAAAAAAATAATAAAGAAGACACCAACGCAAAGCAAGAATAATAATAAGATCGAGCATCTTCTCTAATTATTCAAAATTAGTATTAATTTGATATACAATTAACATATTAATGAAGGAGAGAATAATAATCAAAGAACGAACGGCCAAGTTCAACGTATTTAACAAAATGAAAAAATACTTTAGGTTCGGAACAGAAGGTGATATGTAGAAGAGGACCCAAACTATGTTTAAAGGTAACTGATATGATTTATTAATTAATTTGCATTAAAAAAGTGTCAATGGTGGAATTGGAAAAAAAAAGAACCACGAGAAAGAAAAAGTTTTTTGGGTTTTTTTCTCCTCTCTATCGTTCCTTCCTTGAGACTGAATAGGGAAAAGTTGAATGAATGAAAGGCACAGCAGTTGCAGAAAAGTAGAACCAGGATAAACTTTGGTGTAAATTTCGATACAACAACAATAATAACAACAAAACTCCAAACGATGTTTTTTTTTCTTTCAAGAAGGGGGGGGGGGGGGAATGAGGGAAGAGTATTTTTTTTTGTATTTTGAAAGAATATAAAAAGCAAACAATTTCTTTTTTTTTTAAATTGCTCCGTGAAAATAGCAATAGTATTGTAACGTATCCAAGAAATTAATAAAAAAAAAAAGAGAGAAAAAGTGTGTGTATGATACAACGTTTGGTAGTGATTTTTTTTTCTTTTTCTTTGTTATTAAGGATTAGCAAAAAAAAAATATTTTTTTTTAATAGCGAGGAATAAAAATGTATTAACATTTAATCACTGTTAAGTTTTTTTTTTCAATGTGTCTTTACCTGAAAAACAGTTAATAAACTTTGATAAAAACTATCAAAATTCCCTCTTGGCTTTTCTGCCAGAGGATCATAGTTAAATCGAGCTCCAAACACTTGCATTCCAAGTAGTGCAAAGATGCACATAAATAAAAATAGAAGAAGAAGTAGGGATGCTATGGACTGTATACTATTGGTCAAGGATTTGACCAAATTGGACAATGCTTTCCAATACCTAAAAAAACACAACGAATGTGGATGACAAACAAGGTCTTTATAAAATACATAGATTTGTAATAACTTGAGTAAATGAACCCTTCCTTAATTACGTATATATATGTATGACAATGGCTAAATATGATCCTGTTCTTATTGGGTACATGAAGACAATACAATTTATGAATAGACGGGCTTACATATTTTAATTGTCATTGTTGTTCTTTCCTTGGTTCTCTGTATGTATGTAGATAAGTGGGGTTCACGACGAGCTTTTTTGGTCACTCGTAACCTCGATTCTCAAAATAAATAAATAAACATGTTAGCTAGCCTTCAGCATTTTCCTTGTTTAACCAATCGTTAATACTCGTATAATATTCAAAAATTCAAATAAATGGCGCGCAATACTTGATTTAATATATTTTTTATATATCAAAATCATAAAAAATAATAGTACCCTTTTTGAGTTCATAACACGTAGAGTCATTTGCATTAAATCAGAACAGTCAACTGATTAAAAACAGCTGAAGGGAAAATGCTACATAGTGTTTTTGTTTATTCTAAAAAGCTCGTCGTGGTTGAACAAGAGAGAAAGAATCAACCGGCATTATTCATTCCATGGGGAATGGAAGAAACAGACTCTTTGACACATTCAGATAAAGATTAATTGTTCATGCTCTTACAACAAGATTGACTTGTACCAGTGAAAAATAAATAATAAATGAATATAATTAAATAAATAAAGGAAAGAAAGAAAGAATACAGAAATTAATGTGTGCATCATTTCGTAGCCTCATCCTTACAAAGACGTTGAGAAAATAAAGATTTAAAATCCAAGAAAAAATAAAGTATTAATCATTTGAGCACTATCGAAAAGAAAAAAAAATGTCATAATTAATTAACTTATATGTTTGTTTGTTTTTTACTTATACAAAAAACAAAACTACTTAGCCACATTCATATGTTGTAAATTATCTCCCCTCCCCAAAAAAAGGGATAGAATGCTTATGAGTAATGAATGAATGATGTACGTATAGTAAAAGTAATAAACTAATAATAAGTAACAAAAAATAGAGTAGACTTAATTTAAGTAAGTACATCACATAACTATATGTATAATTAATAACAATAACTATGTAAATTCTACATATTTTAATCTCTTCTTTTTTTATATATATAATTTTTTTTAAAGAAGTGTGTACGTGAATTATGTATGTATGTAAGTAGGAGGAAAAAACGAGAACAAATAACGAAAAAATAAAATAGACAAGGAAGGAAGGTGATGATGATAATACCTGAAATACTGATAAGAGACTCTGGGAAAATGAATCAAAATTGGCTCGAGAATAAGTGTTTTTCCCAGAAGACTTAGACTGTACATATTTTCCACCAAAGACCTGAGTGCCCAAAAGAGCAAAGATCCCAAGGAATAGAAAAAGTAAGACCAATAAGGAAACTATGGCTTCAATACTGTTGATGAGAGAACCTAATAAATTCTGAAGACGCTTCCAATACCTACAAAAAATAACAACAAACATAGGAGTATTTGCATTTAGGTATACATATATGTTATACATATTTCTTGACAAAATTGATACAAAGCTAACTAGCTACTAGTCGCTCTTTTCATCATATATTTCATTCAAAACACAATAATGTAACTATGTATACTCTATTATTAAAGAGAACGGAGAAAGAACCAAGAATCAACAGATACCAAGTATGTATGGTGAGGAGAATTAATACAATTAAACCTCAAACACAGCAGCGGTTCCGAAACCTCAAAAACCTGTATCCACCACCGATTTGCCTCATCCTTGCTTGCTTGCTTATTCGTAGTTAATAAAGACATAAAAACTAAATATTATATGTATACGTTGGTTATTCATACTACATACGTTAGAAACTTCAATTCTTCCTAATATGCACTATTATTATGTCAATTCAACTCTCACTCACATGCTCCTTTCTATATAGATATGTAAGTATATACAAATCTCCCTTTTATTTATTTACTCTAAAATGTACATGACTTGATCCCAAAACACAAAAAAAAAATGTCAATAATTGATTTTCATCCTCTATGTCTTAGAAGAATTTAGTTTTTTTCGTTCATTGAATATACCAAGAGAAAATAAATAATAATTATAAGAAAAAAAATAAAATAAAAGAATGTAGGCCCACACCAAGACTGAAGAATATAAAGAATCTGTCCAATCGTTATTTACTGAAAAAACTTTTTCAAATTCATGTATATAAATATATATATATATATATATATATAATTTGTCACATACTTATTTTGTATCCTTATTAATGGTAAGTACATATGTACATGCTGACATGCAAAATTCCAGAAATCAAAGTATGTATATCTATACACACATTCATGCATTCTGTATTCGAAACAAGACCTCAACTTGGCGTGGACAATTGATAAATTTGTAAGTCATTGATTAGATTGATTTAATGATGTGTATGTTTGAGGAGTAGATACTTAAACAAAAGAAATAAAGAAGAAGAAGAAAATAACTCAAAATATTTTTTTAAAAAGAATGACCCCAAAGTGCTTTGCCAGCCCCTGTTGTATATTACTTGGCTTTTGTGTACATTCATTGTATAAGAAGAATAAAATAGAAAAATGTAGGAATTTCCTTTTTTTTTTTCTTTTTTTTCAAAAAAGGTCTTAAAATACCTGAAACACTGTAAGGCAAGATTGAGGGAATGTATCAAAGTGACTACGTGACTCTAGAGATTTTGTAAATTTCCCTCCGAAGATCTGCATCCCCAACAGGGAAAAAATAAAGATGAAAAGGAATAAAATCACCAAGAGAGAATTAATGGATGCGATGGAATTCACCAAACTCTTAACCAAGTTTCCCATGGATGACCAATATCTGAAAATTGGCAAAATCTATCAGTAAAAAAAAACCCTGATGTAATTTGCTTCTTTCTTTTTTTAATTAAAAAAAAACGTAAATAAAAAAATCCCATGAACTAACCATAAAACCTTTAAAAATAAATAATAAATAATAAAAATAAATAAATAATAATAATACGTCGTACGTATTATTTTTCTATCTCCCCAATCGCTGGAAAAACAAGATTTAGTTTCATAGAATGATTTAAAAGAGTATTGATATTTTAAAAAATAAGGAAATGAAAGGATTCGTGTCCTACCTTGTCACTTTGAAGGTCCTCAAAAGTCGTACACAACGTAAAACGGATAAACCCAGAGGTGGCATGATATTTTCATTGGTTAATATAAGCTCCAATATACTGCTTATAACAACAAAGCAGTCAAAACGATTAAATAGAGATACAAAATAACCCTGAAAGAGAAACAATAATGTACAGCCAAGTTAGTTAGTTTTTCTTCATATTTTGCATGATTTTGGGGGTGAGTAAAATAATGATAAGTATTGACTTTTTTAGTAATGAATAAATAAATATGATGGAAAGACTAGAGACAGAGTTGCAACACTTTTGGTTCCAATTACTGCAAGGAGGAGGTTTGAGCTAGATGTACCAAAAACAAATACAATCAAACTTATTTATAGATGATATCATCATGCATAGGTAACTCTCTCCATAAATTGCATTTGAATGGTATGCATCAGTTTAAAAAAATGAGTTTTAGTAAAAAATTGAAAAAATTAGGCTAAATATAGTATATTTAGGTTTTTACTATAGTCTATAGATCACTGAGTGATCAGCTTTATAGCTCGAACAAAAGCACTTCACTTCAGTGAGTGCACGCACTCTCATACTAATCCTATTCAGAGTACTCTAGGTAAAAAATAAGCAGAAAAAAAAATACAAAGAGAATTGTAACTGATCCCTTTGTACAATGATTTACACTTTCTCTAACATTTCCTCAATGAGTGAATTTTCATAAGTCACAAGCTCAAATGATGGCAAAAAAAATCAGTCATTCAAATGTTACAGCGAAAATGATCAAAAGTGAACTTATTATTACAAAAAAAACTGTTCCTTCAAAATAATAATATTAATAACATAATTTGACAACTCAAAATTAGTTTTTATCAAATACTATCTCATAAGAAAAGTTGACAAAAATTTGTTTTCTTTGGGTTCAAGAATAATTTTCATTTTGTTTTACAAATGTATACAAAAATGTATGAAGTACTACGTTTTAATGACACTGGTAATAGATACCAGGAGAATAGATGTACAATGTACACACACAAACCAAGTCTGTTTATCGTCAAAGCTTCTTCAATACACTCACTCCTCCTCCCATTAGATTTAATTAGAATGATAGAAATGAAAACATACATACATACAAACAAACAGGGACGTGTATATATGTCATTGAGTGTATCTGTTTACTATCTTACCTGAAAGCCCAAACTGTACATTTTAAGAAACATTTCAAAGGTAAAGAGAACAACGAAGAATAGATTGGTAAATTCTTGAAAGTCATCCAGCCAAATGGGTTGTTTGTAGTGCTCTGTGGCTAGTACACATGTATTTAAAAACACTAGGATGATAATGATCCAAAACATGGCTTGAGACTTGACGATTTTACGACACACCCTCCTTGCTCTACGATTGAGCTTTTCTAGAGCCTTCTTCTTTTTTTGAAACCAAGAGGAAGGCTCACCTGTTCCATCCACATCCAAGGCCCCTCCTTTTCCATCTGCCTCATTGGTCAATCTTGCTGTAATTTTTACATGAGTGTAATTAAAAATATATCAATTTATATCAACCCGAAAATCCCTTCGTGTGATTTTATTGTCATAGTTTCCTATTTTGCCATTTACTTTCTAATTTAATAAAAATTTTAACTAAGTGTAAGTTGAAATTATATAAGCGTGGCCGTAAATTGCTACTCTGATATTTCATTTCAATATCTATCATATTGTAAGGATTAAAATCTAATGTTAAGCAGGTCATCATCAAATGAAATTCACACTCAAACAAATGCACACACAGGGATAATTAATTGAGAAAGATATGTTAAAATGTCAGGAAGAAAAACAGAAAGAAAGACTTCTCGTTTCATTTTAAGATATATGTATATTTAAACTAAGTTGAAGCTTTTGAGGATGAATTAAAAAAAAAAAAAAAGAATCATCAAAATTCCAGCACTCAATGTACTTTTAGTACATAGGTATGTATTTGACAATTATGGAAATGCTCATTCATATGCTGACATTAGTTAACAAGGTTTGCTTTCCAATTTACTCAGAATGACTTCGAACCTGAAAAGCTATCTCTTGAAATTTCTTTACTGGATCGATTAGTGGAGGAGTCCTTATTTTTTCCACCTGGTAGAGAAGGAGGAGGCAAACTGGGATCATTCTCTAGATCTTCAGCCTGAGTGATCCAATCCAAATATCCACGAAGATCTTCTTCAATTTGTTGTCTCTCACGATGCTTTTGAAAATCTCCTCGAGATTTTGCTTTTTCTCGTTCTTTGGAGAATTCACTTTTTTAATGAAGGAGGATGAGGAGTTAATGAAAAAAAAAGATGAGGAATAATAAAAAGTATGTTAATTAGTTGGTTTTTTTGTAACAAAACAGATAGAAAGAAAGAAATGTATACACAAAATCCAACACAAGAAAATAAATTAAAATAAAATAAAAAAACAAAAAGGAGAGAGAGACAAGAATAATTAAAGTGAGGTTTCTCGATATTAACTCAACAAAATTTGCAATGTTAGGGGAAAAAAGACCAAGGATTAAGTAAGTAGTAGCAGCAGCAGAAGCAGCTTTGGTATATATTTTGATTAAAATTACATCCGTGTAAAAGAAACGAGATAAAAGGGAGGAAGAAGAAGAAGGAACAACACCTTCCATGGTTACTTCTTGCACCATGAGAGTGGCCAGGGATGATGAGGATGTTAAGATAATATATACTTGTGAGGTTAAAGGAGAAGGCATGATCATGAAATGTTTCATCGGTAAAAGGGAGGAGGGAAACACCTTTGACTTCAGGACTCGGCCACACTATGAGTATAAAATTTATATAACAATAAAAAAAAAGTTTTTTCTCATATTAAAAATTAATCAATTTATCAAAAATTCACTCCAAGAAGGGGTTTTCATCGGATCAAAAAGAAAGATAAAAAAATAGAAGGCGGGGGGGGGGGGGGAGGGGAGGGGGAAGAGGAGACTCAATTTTTGTTCATTGACGAGGTGAATATAGCCCTACCTTCCAGAACTTGCTGTAGGGGCAGCATAGTACTTTTTAAAAGACCCATGACAACAGGGTCTCCTTTATGCTTCCCCACATCCACTTTGAGCTCCCCTATATCATCCGTATGACAGGGCTCAATGAGCTCAGCCACTGTGAGCCATTCCATGTAGCCTTCTAAATCATCTTCCATTTGTTGTTTTTGTCGTAGTTTTTGAAAATCACCTCTGGATTGAGCCTTCTCTCTCTCCTTAGAAAATTCTCTTTTTTTTTTATACACAGGAAATAAATGATTGGTGTATAATGAGATATTTTTTTATTTTAAATATATATATATATATATATATATTTCATTTTAATTCATTTTTTTAAAAAATTAGATTAGATGGGATATAAGTGTAAGATCCAGTATAAAATAAAGTTAAAAAAAGAAGAAAAAACCGTAATAATATTCCCAGGGAGAAAGCAGAAGAAACCAACAGTGATATGAAAAAAGAAAGGAATTTTAAACAAAAAAAAATAAAGAAGACACATAATAAATTAAAAAAAAAAATTAGAATAATAATAGTAATCAGAACTGCATCTAGATGAACCAAATGGATCCCATACACTGTAATCTGACTTTGATTCATCTAGACAGCCTTCAAAAAATGTAAGTGAATATTAATGAATAAAAAAACAAATGTTTTGTTTCTTTTTTGTTTTTTTATAGCATTTAATTTAGTTTCAAAACTACAACAAAACTCACCCACTGAGTACCCCAAGAATTAGATTCATGACGAAAAATGCCCCAAGGACAACCATGGATACGAAATATATGAATTGCCAAGAGCTACCCATGGCATCTTGAACCTGAGTGTGAAAATGGGGAGGGTGTGTGTGTATATGATGTTTGCAGTAAGGAAAGAACGAGAGAGAGAGAGAGAGATGGGGGTAAGAGATAGAGATAGAAAGAAAGATAAGAAAAAATATATATTAATTCAAGTAATCACAGAGACACCACATGTATTTTTTTTTAAATATTTCATGAAGAAAAAGGGAATAATGATAATTAATGAATAACAAAGTTGTAGCAAGAACATTGATTGATTAAAATACGTAATTACGCAATTGACTGAGTAAAAAGTGGATGGATTGGATTCACCCACCCACCCATATTTAAATGCCCTTTTTCTGAGTGTATGTATATATCATTTTGACGATGTGTATGTTGGACAATTGAATGCACATATAGGTAGTTTTGACTGAATGTTAGTTATACTTAAAGACAACAAGAGAAGGAGAGGACCCTTAGCCGTTAGAAAGCCTAATTTTGTTTTGATTAGAAAGTAAACTCACCCGCAGAGGGTACCTAAGATTAAATTCATGACAAAAAATGCACCAAACAGAACTAATGTCACAAAATAGATCCAGGGCCACGTATTACTAAGAGCATCGTTCATCTAAATAATAATAAATGGAAGAAGAATATTGATTTATTTGATTAAAAAAAAAGTAAGTACTTAAAACACCCCAAAAACCCAAATCCACTTTTTATTCTTAGAAAGGGTCAAAATGTAGAGAGAAATGAGGATAATAAATTGTATCTTGTTAAGGTCAAGCTCTAACCAACTTACCCAATAAAGAACATCAGTCCATCCCTCCAGAGTGATGCATTGGAAGACAGTTAGCATGGATAGACCAAAATGATCAAAGTTAGTAATGCCAAAGTTGGGACCCTCCCAATACTCTCTACACACATATCCCGCTTCTTCATCACACTTGTAGTTACCTCCACAAAGAGTAGGATTATCCATTTCCTCCATCTCTCCTTTGAAAGTCCATTTGTAATGATAAGAATAAAATCAGGCGAATACAGGGATAATAATACAAATGATCATGACAATGCAGGCACAGTATAATCGTAAGTTTATAATTAGATAAATGAAATTCAATTAGTATAAATCACAACAAAACAGAACTCTGATTGATGAGTAACAGGTCATACTCGATACTCTTAAACTTAATTGAGTAAAAAAAAAAAAAAAATCCATTGTAAAATTATGTACAAGTGATTTTTGGGGAAAAACAGATCACTCAGCAGTCAAAATACTTTCAATATCAGTATGTACATACATTTGGAAAGCAGAAAAGGTCTGTCCGTATAGGTAAAAATTAGAAAGGTCATTTAAATAATTAAAGAAACAAAAAAAGTAATTGAACAAATGGTTTTAAAGCAAATAAATCCCTACATTGACTCAAAATAAAAACTCTTTATGATCTATGATGTACTCGATAACTAGACATCGAAGATGAAGTCACATTCAACATAAGATCATAGTATTTATCGTATACATATCTAGAGACATTCTAGAGATATATTAATACAGTTTTTGTAAGGCCGATATTTTGAGAAATTAAGTGATGCAATGCTAAAACTTTACATTACATATTAATAAATAAAATGTTTCTTAATTTTATGTCAACTTTAATTACTTCTACTCTATTCAACTATAAAAAAATATTATTCTAAATACTTGACTCACATATAGTTTCTAATACTATGTATTTACACTTAATTATGAGTAGTTCCAATTTGAATGTGAAATTAGAGAAGGCATTTATGGGCCGATCTCTAATGTATTCCAGGAGGAGATGACTGACTCAATCTCCTCTTCTCCTTCCAAAACCCCTAAAGTAATAAAAAGATTTACCCGTAATATTATGGAAGCAAGTCTTGTGCAGAATTCCAGAGAAAAGTTCAAGTCCGATAATGGCATAAATAATCATCACAAAAATAACTAATAACGCTATGTGAAGCAATGGAATCATTGCCATAATGATACTATTGAGTACGATTTGAAGACCTGGTGGTAGTGGTGTTAGAAGGGACGGAGCAGCAAGTGGTAGCAGTTATGAATTGAGGCAAAAACACGGGAAGGAACACACAAATGAAAAAAAAAAAAAAAAAATTAATAAATTTATATTACCTGTAATATTATGGAAACATGTTTTATGCAAGAGGCCTGAAAAGAGTTCCAGACCAATGATGGCGTATATGATTATGACGAACATAACAAGTAGCGCTATATGTAGAAGGGGTATCATAGCCATAATAATGGCATTGAGCACTACTTGAAGGCCTATAATAATATCATAGAATGATGGATTTTAATTCACAATAATCAAGGTAGGAGGAGGGAGAGTGTAGTAGTTCGCAAACACTTATGTACAATGTATAAGGTTGCGTGAATTTAAGTGATCAAAAAGTTGCAGGGGAGCCAGGGAAAAAAAATACATCCATTTATGATACATATTATTCAAAATACATTGAAAAAATACAATTTACTCACTCGGTACTCCTGACACGAGACGAAGAGGACGGAGAACTCGAAAAGCTCGTAAAGCCTTTACATCAAAACCTTCAATTTGAAGTGATGATAAAATTGTGCTAACGACCCTATTGATGATTCAAAAATAAAATAAAGTATATTACATTTTATCAGAGGGATCAAAAGAAAAAACTCACCCAATCATGACTATAGTAAAATCCAGCATGTTCCATGCGCTTCGTAAATAAGCTGTGGGATGTTGCCAAAAACCATAGGCTATGATCTTCATGACACATTCAGTCGTAAAAATTACTAAAAATATATATTCTACTTTTTCCTGAAAAATTAATATAAATGATTAATATAATAGCATTATTGAATCAAATTAAATTCATTGAGTAGGTTTGTATACATAACATTTATTATCATCTCTCTCAGTAAATCTTGACAAATATTATTTCTTAAAGTATACATTAAGTATGTCAACAGATATTCAGACCTGTAGACGAATAATATCTAATTTGCACACCTAGAAATATTTAATTCATATTTCAAAAGCATATAGTCATTTTTGTATAACTAACTATCCTCATGGACACTGATGATTTATTATTCTCATTATACTGAATGTACAATCCGTTTTTGGAATATTTTTTATTATTAATTCACTTTGATCTTTTCTGCCAGAAAGCATCAACAAAATTTTGAAGTATGTCATGTCATTTTTGGCATAATACAAATACATTTCAAATTTAAAACCATTGGAAAAGTGTATGTGTTGAACCCATTTCAGACCCCTTAATTTTTGCAAAATAAGGTGAGGATATACTAGTGTTTTTTTTCTTCTTAGTTGGTAAATTAATACCTTAGGAACAATAATGCCATAGACTTAGAGTTGAGAAGGTACTAGACGAATGAAAAGGATTCATTTAGAAACAAAAATGCTCGGTTTTGTGTATCTTTTAAGGGCTAAAAATGGCATGAGTCACCTAAAATCTTGCACATCATAGCCCTGTCAAAATAACTAAAAGAAAATACTAATCACCAAAGGGTTTTTAAAGGTACAAAGAGTGATTCATCAATTGAAAATATTGTAGCACTTTCTCCTTTGGACAGAAACTCGCCATTTAAGAAAATGATCTTGGAGTCATTGCTAAGGTCTTTAATTATCAAGTCTAGTACCTATGCACCTAGAATGCCTGACACGTTGGAAAACTTTGATTTTCGATGATTCTCTAGACCCATTTTTGGTGGTATCGACCCTCAAAACCTTAGCTATGACTAATCATACACGCAAAAAGTTATTTTATTTATCAAAATGGGGTAGCAGGTAAAAACGTTGCAGAGCATATACATAGGGAGCAATAACATTGTAAATCAGTTTCATTGCGGACAATAACGTTGCAAATAATTTCATTGCAAGCAATTTTGTTGCTATTGATGATATTACAAAAATATCAAGTGAGGAAAGAAGAAGAAGGGAAATATAGGGGCCATGGAATAGCCCCTTCAGAAATTCATTCAAATCCAGCCCTGGGGCTTCACTGAGTTGCTGAGAGGCCTGAAGATCCTAAAAATTCACCACCTGCACCACTTCGACCCCTCAGATATTACCAACATACCCCTCAAGTTCCGCCGGATCGTTGAGAACTATCGGGGTGGTCAACATCCACTCTCAAACACAATTGCCTATAGTCTTCATATAATTTCAACATCATATTTTCTATAAATAGCTTTTCCTGTCGGCCATGCGTTGAAAATTTTGTTTTAAATCAAGAGTTTTGTATTAATAGTATATCTCATCCTGAGTCTTTAAACTATATTTGTTATTTATTTCAGAACTAGGAGGAGAGTTAAAAGATTTTATAATAGAAGACACGTTAACAAAAACATTTGAGAAGAGCATTGGTTCCTTCTTTAGATCTCGAACGACTTAATAAAAGTTAAACTAGCCCTTCATTAGAAAAAGATATCTGAGACAAATTATTTTAACGTAGATATAAATAATGGGAACAAGATATATACCCCCTGGACGATCACCCTCTAGCATTTCAGAAATTATCCAGAAAACAGATGTAGAATTCAACAAAACACAAGATTTTTGAGTTTGTTAAATCATTGCTTAACAAACTATATATAATTGACTTAAATTCAAGTTAAAAAAAGATTTACTTTTATATTGCGAAAATTGTACTCTTTGAGAAGTTGTTGATGTATTGGGAATTGAGAGATTAGGTATTACAAACTATAATTTAATTTTAACTTGCAACTTATCATAAAATATTAGAAACTCGAGTCCACGAAAATGGAAAAATATAAGTTGGAGTAAAGACAAGATTGTTAACTCTACAAAAGTACTATTTCCCCCCGGAAATTACTGAAAATATATAACTACAATTATCAACGATTCAACATATTTAAATAATTATAATTAGAGGATCCTCAATATTCAGTATCATTAAAAAAATGAAAAGGGAGCTAAATAATAATAATATTCATTGGTGAGGGCTTGGCAACAGAGAATCCTGAATTGTCCAAAACTATAAAAGCGTTTATAGCACAACATTTGAAGGGCATTCTTGCTTCCGTAAGAACTCGTGGGATGGTCCAAATCCACTGCTAGCTGCACTTCTCAACAATAAAGATAAAAAATAATAAGGATTTTTTTTTATTTATTTATTTTTTTTTTTTTGGGGGGGGGGGGAATGCTAGAGGGTGATCGTGCAAAGGGTAAATGTCTTGTTCCTATATTTACGTTAAAATAATTAGTTCTAGAGTGAGGAACCTTTTTCAAATCAAGGGCCAATTTGGCTTTTATTAAGCAATTCATGCCATTTTTAGAAACCAGCTGAAATCCTTCTGCGCACTACTACTTAAGTAGCTCTACCGTGAATCTTTGATTTCTGGTTGATTTTTGCTCGAAATTGAAAGAAAATTTACACATTTAGATTGACGATTTCTTCTTATTTAAAGATTTTTATCGAGCGTATGACATCCCATATACAGCTGTGGGTCTCAGCTTTTGAATGCATTCCTTATTAATCCATTTCATGTAATATTCAAAAAGTTATTTAAGTAAAAAGAATTTAGTCGACTTTTGGGCCTACTCCGGCACCCTATGTCCTTAGGAGACCTTTTAGTTCAAAACAAAGACTAGAAATGAAATTTGCATAAAAAACACTAGTCAATCATTAATATTTAATGCACAAAATGAGTCTTCTTCCAGGCTTAAATTTAAGTTAAAGTTGGAAAATGGGACAAATTAGCTCAAAAAGCAGGGTTCCATTTCTCGAAAAAAAAAATTACAGATTTGAATTCAGCGTGCAAAACTGAACTTTTATTATACTTATACCCCTTAGGATTTCTGACATTTCAAATTTGTTGACCTGTGTAGTTAATTAGTCAAAGCCAAGATTTTGAGAGTCGAGATCAAAGTTTTAAGGATCTAACCAAGACTAAAACTGGAGGTGTGAGGACCGATATCAAAACCGAGATAAGACCATCAATAATTGAAATTGAGAACGGTCTCAGAAATCCTTTCCTGATTTAAAATGAAAAAGATTATTATTTTCTATGTATGTAGATTATATATCGAAAAAGTGTTCAGAATAAATGAAATAAAATATTACAGACTTAATCAGCATCCTTTAAAAATTAAAACTAAATCAGTTTCGAGGGCAACAAGTTGATCTTCTATTCATACATTGAGTATAACACATCGTTTATAAACTTAAACGATGTGTTATACTCAATTAAAGAATTACATGAACCAAAGAATAAATTGATCAGAATACAATTCCAAATTATTATATGTACATATATACTATATTATATGATAAATGACCTTACTATAAATTCAATTTTTACAAAAAATGTCTAGATATATACCACTTTGTACAAAAAAACATATTTATACTCGATTAAACTTTACTAATAAAATTGAATAAAAATATGAAAAGTATTATCAAGAATCAGCCTGTAACAAGAGAAATAGTAACCATTGAATACTACATTCAGGTTTTAATTGTTTAATAGGCGTTAATAGGCCTTGCAAAGTAAAAAAAAAAATTAATTTCTATATTGACAGAAAGGAAAAACATTCAACTTTTTATTGCAAAACATAAAAAGATTGAATACTTCATAAAAGTTATTTTACGTCAATCTGTTTAGAACAATGATTTTCTTAATAGACACTGAACACCTTAATTTTTAAAAAAATATTATATTTTTTTGAGCAATAGAACTTCAAACATGTCACTTTAAAAAATATATATATATTTTTAAAGTGAGCATGGATTTTTATGTTTTTTAATATGTCAAAACTTTTCATATTAGCTAAATTCTTTCTTCTAGAGTAGTCACCTAACTATAATTCACCCTTTCAATTTTTTTGATCTTGGTACTCGAGTTTGTTAAACACTGGAATTTTGATACAATTTATCAAGTCATAATTTTCAAAAATCCAGGAAATTTTCTTGAACATATAATCTTATTTATACCATATAAGGGTGTCACTATAAAAAAAATACAATATGGAAGTTACAATAATCGATAATTGTGTTTGTATTTTTACATAAGAATAAAAATTTTCTAGATTTTTTTAAAAGAAACATTTAATAATTGTATATAACTTTTTTATTTATATAGTTCAGATCCAAAGGTTCTGTATGAATACGTGACAAAAAAATATATTCAAAATGGCCTCCTTTTGCAAAAATTACAGATTTGATTATGTTAGGTAAGCCATAGTAGCAGACATGGATCACTTCCAAATGGAATACTGCCCCATTTTAACTTTCAGTGCATACAAATTTGTATGATGATTCTTGGAGGCCATGTTCTCCAAAATGGATTAGATTCCAAAATCCATCGGATTCAAATCCAAACTGGAATGAGGCCAAAAGACCAATGAGTATCACACTACCTCAGCATTATATTGGACGTGTGAGAGGGATCTTGTAGTAAGGTCTAAGGCTCTTTCCCGAAAAGGATGGAATCTACACACTCAATGATTTTAATTTTGACTGCCAAGAGCACAAAGATAAGCATCACTTGCTGAAGGCACTACAGACCATAATTGACTATGGTTTTTGCGTCCAGTTGATCCTACTCCCCGTATCATATTCATTTTTGGCCAAAACCTGATAATTTTGTGAGTTAAATATGGCATGAACAGAAAAAACTTTCTCATGACTAAAAACAATGTTGGGATCAATGAGAGACTTCAACAGAATAAGTTTTTTTGCTTCGGTCGACTCTCTTCCACGCTCGAAAATAATGGATCACCAAAAAATGTTTTTAGCTAACTTTGTTAATTGATCAATAATTAATTTATCACGGAATTTTTTACAATGCTATCTTCGTTACTACTCATACGAGATAAGGAAGTGCCAGATCTTGATAAAATAACGCCAAGAGAAAGCGCTTAAAGCACTCCCAAAAGCTTTTGTCAGTCAAGACTGAATCTCACAGGATCTTAATCTGATGGATTTTTTTGTGTGTGGAGCACGATCGAACAACAAATCAACCAAACTCCCTGCAACACTAAAGACGAACTTATCAAACGGATCAAGAAGGAATTCCAGAATTTACCAATGGACCAAGAGGCAAAGCCTGGTCACCCATTCAGCCTCCTACAGAGGCTGCAATTGAGGCTGGAGGTGATTTTAGTAAATACAATAAATTAATATCTATCAAGCTTTCAGAACCTGATTTTATTTTTTTAATTTGAGAACTGATTGGAAAGAAAATTTCGTTTGAAAAAAAAACAACCAACCTTTTCGCGGCACCCTGTAAATACAAAATGTTATTCTTCTCAAATGAAGACTATTGTTTTTTTATTTGTGAGACGAAATATCGTAATACGCTCATGCACCTATATAAATTTAAACCCATTAACTCATCTTAACCTCTCTAAGAAAAGTTGATCCCTCTACTATGTTATAATTAAAAGATATTCATTGAATAATTCAAATTATTCCTTAATGAACTAATGCAACAAACCTACAATTCACAATCAATTTCCAACAAATACAATTACATTGCATTAATTACTATTGACGTTGATCAAATCAGAACAACGTAAAAATATTTGCCTCTGATTCATTATTTGTTAGAATTTGAACATGTTCAATACTTTGTACACTGTTATTTAAAAAAAGAAAAAGAATATAAGACTGAAGAGTGTCGTAGAGTATAGAAAAGCTTGATGTTAGACACCATGGATAGAAAATCAGAAAGGAAAAAGTCTCATGGACAAAACTTGAAAATCAAGTATTGTTTGCAATCAACTCTTGTTTTAGTCTCAGCTTTAACATTTTTTGGTTATCGACATAAAGGTAAATTTATAGTACAGCACAGTAGTAGATTCGAATATCTTTTTAAAAAAGACAAAACAATGACTCGACACGGGCGAATATACATATATTAATGTAATTTGATAACAAATATATTTAAAAGTAAAAAATGGGTGAGTGATTTGAATTTTCATGAAAAGTAAAGAGCATGTCATGAATATAATATATATCCCATGTTAGATGAAATGAAATAACTATGTGTATATACAAGGAAGAATTTAACTCAAAGACTTATAAGCACTTTTCAACATAATGAACAAATTTGAAAGGAGGATTAAATTGATTAGGAGAATGAACACCACAAATAAATCCAATATATTTGAAACCTTATGAATGAGTCAGTATTAACTAGCTATCAAAAATCCCATAAAGAACTAATATAGTAAATAATTGCAGAGATTGTTACAATCTTCCGCAATAACTTGCTCAATTACTAAAAGCTCAATATGAGTAATGATACAGTCTACAGAGTCAGCAGGAAGGAAATGAAGAAGGAAAACTAGCTCTTAAATAAAATTCTTTTATAAAAATGTCTAAACGGACCAAGATAATGTTTATCTAGAGTTTCCTAGAGGTAAAATAAGAATGCGGAAAGTCATAAAAAAAATTTGACAGACCCCCATTCTTATCCAAAAATAATATTGTAAAAAAAAATATTTACATAGAATGATACTAACTTTAGAATTGATCATGTACAAAATAAAGAAAATTACTAGGATTTGAAACAATTTCCAAAGTATACTTCAAACAAAATTCAGGCCTATCTAACAATCCATGACTTTGCATCAATTGAAGAGTAAATATGAACTTTATTGTGATAAAAGCTCAGAAGCTCAAAGATGACTTATGTTCTAAAGAACCAAATTAGACCCATATACCATATTCATAATGAAACATTATCATATAAACCACACGAACATTCAAGAAAATACATATTCAATCAATTTAACTTCAATAAATAGAGCAAAATTGAGAACAAAATTGATTTTACTGATACTAAAGGACATTTTGATGTCATTTACAAAAAAAAGTTCAAGTCATATATATGACTGTCTTTTATCCATTCCCCCTAAACCTAAATAATTATTGATTAAGGGTTTTTTGAAGAAAATGATGGTATATGTTAAGTATATAATATTAATAAGGTCATACGAATGCTTAAAATTGAATAAACACATACAATTGAGATATAAATTATCAAAAAACTCATCAGTCATCACCCCCTTCGGTGCACTGACGGAGTGAAACATATACTTCTGGAGGAACCTGTTGCACATTTT
The DNA here is from genome assembly GCA_963680855.1 of Lepeophtheirus nordmannii. Taxonomy (NCBI): domain Eukaryota; kingdom Metazoa; phylum Arthropoda; class Copepoda; order Siphonostomatoida; family Caligidae; genus Lepeophtheirus; species Lepeophtheirus nordmannii. The sequence continues at coordinate 18,348,655 of OY804520.1, read as the reverse complement.
CACTAGGCTACAGATTTACAAAATTGAACGGCCCTTAACAATTTTTTATTCATTGGAAGAGGAGATAAATTTTGAATTTTTATACATAAATAATTTTGGTTCTTGTTTCATGACACTAAAATGTGGCACCCTACAGAATATTCGGTGTCCATTTGTAAGTTAATTTAATGAGGCGTAAAAAGATCTATAATAAAGAAGAGACACATTGGGCCTGGAAATGATTGAGAAACTTCAAGGGTACTGTATACAAAACCTTATGGATTAATATGGATAGGCTGAGCCTACCCTAAGAGGCTTCAAAACTTGCTTAAAGAGAAATGAAAACAAATATATTTGTCTAAATTACAAGAACAATGAGAATACAAGGTGTCATTTTTGTATGTAGCAGGAAAATTTAGTGTTTCTGGCACTGAACAGTGTTCTACGTAACACAGAAGTTACTACCCTCAACTTACTATAGGACTTTGATCCTTCCCCGATCTACGTAACGTATAAAAAAAACTGTTTTGCTCTTAAAGTGCATCATCATCCAATTTATACTATTATGAATGGATCTCAATTTGCAAGGAAACAACACCTTGCCACATAAATAGATACATACATACATATATATGTAGTAGGTACATACGTTTGAAAGAAAGATTAATGAACATTAAATAATAAATAAAAAAGTTCAATTTGGAAAAAAAAGAAGGTAAAATTGAAAAATTGCCATAAATTAAAATATATTTTATGTGTTGCCTAGCTCTCGCGTATCGAATGAGGTGTGTTGTCTGCTTACGAATGAAGGTAAACTCTCATTTGTATATAAAAACAGGATGACTTCACAAAACAAATGACCAAAATTGAAACAATTATCAAAGCGGAGCAAAGTGCAATCATCAGTACAAATTCGAGTATCTACTTTAATAAATAAGAAATTTGAAAGAGTAACAAAACATATTCGTTCGTTCGAAGGAAAGAAAGAATGATTATAAGTATGTAAATTGAAATCACACTCTACACTCAATGCACACTAATTTATAAGGTTTTTTAGCAACTATTGTAGCTACCTATGTATATACATAGAATATTCATACAATAGACTCTCACAATCAAAAACACTAAGGACCACCCTAAAGTAAACATTCTTCAATATATGTACAATCAAAAAAAGGTGGGAACTTGGACAACAATGCAATTAAATTCACTTTTCATCATTTTATTATCCAGGTACACACTGAGGCATACACACACACAGACAGATATGCTAAAATGATGGCGAGAGAAAGAGTTTAAAGGAATGTGTACTTCAACAAACGTTGAAACGTATCATCAGACTGAGAGAGATATATGACCTATCATCTACACTTGGAACTAGGGGAACAAGGTGTTATGGACACAATAGCTATGCATAATAATTTGTCATGTAGACATACAATAATAATAAATACTTTACGTACTCTCAAACGTTTATATATATATATAAAACACAATGCAATTGTGAAACAGATTTGCCTACTTCTTCTGAGAGAAAAAAGAATCCCCTTCCTCACATCTTATTGCTTGAAAATCATTTTAAAGAGGTAAATGATCAAAATAAGAAAAGTTACTTAGATAAATAATTAAAATTGCGAGGTTGGATGATTATGTACACAACTTTAGAGTTAGGAAATGATAAAAGAAAAGACTGATTGACTTACTAAGATCTGATTGGTTTCATTCGTATCTTCGGCCGGAAATGGCGTATAAATGGCCAAGGCGACACAATTGCCCAAAATAGTGAGAAGAATGAGGAATTCAAAAGGCTTCCATTCCACAAATTGAATAAATCGTTTGCGAACGGGATTTTTGATGGACCAACAATAAATGGAGCGTGGAGCTCGATCCGGAGGCGGTTTAGCACCTATCCGTCGAATTGGTTTTTTTTCTATAGGCTTATTGGTGTCGTATGGATGAGTGTTTATAGGTGGATAAGCTCCTCCGTTATTGGTGGGTGGATGATGGGTGTGAGATGATCCGTAGTCATCCCACTCGCCACCGCCACCACCACCGCCACCTTTGATCTCCTCCTCCTCCATTACGACCCCGTCACCCGTATCTGGAAAATAAAAACAACAACATGTAGATCGCTAGGGACAACATAAACAGTAATAATAAGAATAATAATAACATCAAAACACTTTTATTTGTTGTTCTGAGGGAAAATTTGTAAAGCTATTTTTCTTTCTCTCTTAATTTCTCAAGGTATATAAAGCTAAAAGCCAAGAAAATAGACTACTTAATATTTTTTCGGCTTTCTCCGTGTGCAGGATTCAACTCTAAATACATACATATTATATGTATGAATGTATTATACACACACATTCATATTATATTATCATTCTTGAGCAAAAAAAAATAAATGTACAGGAAAAAAGAATCAAATGCCGTAATATTACAGTTCTACTACCTTCTTATTTTATCGCCTTCCTTAGAACAGAGGGGAGAGAGATAAGAAAGAAAATTGAAGGAGAAAAGCATCAATAAATTATAGAATGAAGAAACGAGAGAGAGAGAAAAAAAAATAGACAGAGAAATAAAGATCCAATTTCCATGCTTAAATTCGAACGATAAATATCAAGACAAATAGATAAATATATTATATGTATAAATAAATAGTAAAGCACTTTCTGTGCTACAGCTCTCCGTTACCCCCAAAGTAGTTATTTACACATTTATTAAAAAGATGTACAACTATAATATTATAGAATTTATACATATTCACAGTTACATTATGTAATCTTATTCATTACTATATTTACACTAGACATGTTTTTCTCGTCCCTACTTCTAGAGACATACATTTATAGATTTTGTATAAAGAAGTTATTGGTAAATGGCATCAAGTTGAGATAAAAAGGATTTGTGAAGTTGCTTTCAGAAGAGAGAGAAGTACATTGAATATGCCTACATGAATGATAATTATCTATGTTTATAATTTGACTAATCCTTGATATTTCCTACAAATGTTGTGTATTTTAGTAGATATTTGAAATCAGAGATTCATTCAAATTTGTAACTGTAAGACTTAATTTTTTTTATTTGATATATACATAATTATCTCCATAGAATGTATACATTATTTAGTTATCGGATATCATTAGAGTTCTAACAAATTCATAATCATTCATCAATATGTATTTATGATTCTTTGAAAACAAACACAGATATTATACGTACATGAATATAATTTTGTGATTTTCATTCATATTTCAATTGCTTTGCACTTTGAGCTTTGTTTTATTTATTTACTCTACAAATGTTTATCTGAGTTAAATATGTACAAAATGTATGTATGTACATACATATGTATTTGAAATGATGGAAAAAAACAAATTAATGTTTCCAACTTCCTAATTCATAATATATATATATTTATTTCTATCATCATAAATATCAAACTCGTTCGTCTAAGAATCTTCTTATTTTCTTAACTAAACACACAAACTAAAGTATCATATTTCCTTGTTATACAATCATGTATGTATGTTTTAATTTGTATGAGGGCAAGAAAAGGAAATGGAGAATGATGCCTTTAAAACAACAATGGTGCAAGGTTTCGACTGACGCATAATTAATTAAGGACACAACATTTTCTTACAACAGTTTTTTTATATTTATTTATTTTAAATCCTAAAGGTAAATGTTTGCAGCAAATGGACTATGCGACAAATGTAGCGTCATATATGATAAATAGAACATCATTAAGATGTAGGAGACAAGGCAAATGTTTTGTAAAGGAAAAGTTATATTGTTAGACTAATAAGGAGTTGAGAGTAAGAGAATACACCCCAAAGATTTTAAGGTATGAAGAACCACAGACATCATTTGCTGTTGTTTTTCAACGAGAATAAACATAAACTTTATAAATTTATGTATCAAATATCTAAATTTAGAAATTTGTAAAGGATGAGTAATAATTTACAGATGCGAGTAGCACACACATATATATTATATATATGTATCGATCTACTGCTTTAGAATTATAGCAAATAAGTAGGTTGCACTCAATTCTTCAAAATGACTCAATAGCAGCCATTAGACGGCGGTAATTGTAGTTTACCACTTTTGGAATACAATTATTAATAATAGTAATTAACATTTGAAAAATGCAGATATATCTAAACATGGATACAAATATATTTATAAAATGAATTCCCGTATCCCGTATTATTCGACTAATATTTGCACATAATACATACACTCAAATATGGATGAATGATGTCAAATTACTTTCTAAATAGATGACCCAACTCCTAGAGTCAATGGAGTCTGTATAACTGTATCCATGGGAAATGGATTCGAAGGCAACATTCTTAAAGATACAATGATGATACATACATATCTATATGCTCTATGTAAGGAGAAGAAGGAGAGAATGTGCAGAGTCATTTCTTCACCTCATTCAAATATGAAATCCCTCGGATTTGTATGTACGTATAAGTTAATAATAATAATGAATTAATTGTTCATCAATGCCTCTTTTGTTTTGAAAAGATGAGGAGGGGATGAAATCAAAGGAAGGATTTGTGCATTTATATATGTATGTATATACATTTCAAGTAAAGGGTGGGCCGTGAGCCTATTACATACCCTATCATCCTACTCTCCTCGTCAAAGGTCAAAATAAGTAGTAGAGTCTTTTCTAAAATACCTTGACATTTCATATAGGTAGAATATATATATATATAATTACTACTAAGTACAGTGATATATATAGAGAGAGAACTGTAACGATTACTCCTATCAATTAAAGGACATGCACACAAATGTAACATATTATTATGTACTACCCAGTATAGACGAAAACAAACAAGAGATACCTACTACTAGGCTCTGGGCAATGGGCATGTATAGGAACATAACCGGTTCTTTAGTTGTCTTAGGAGCCATTGATGAATATAAGAGGTACATATGTGCGAGTGACTCTCTATATAGAAGATATACTCTACATCATCATCACATTTGGGTTTATTTATTTATTATTATTATTTAAAAAAAAGTAGGTGAGGATAGCCTGGATATATGTAGAAGGTAGGTATACAACCTTACGGTGTACGGTTACCTTAAAAAGCACTTTGATGAAAACGATGATACACAATAATAATAATTACTCCAACCAAATAAGTGAATGAGGACTCAAAGTCAAATATTACCTATATATTTTGTGTATGTAGTAGGTTTTATTGAGCGAATGACAACACCTCTTCTACTCTTCTCTCCTCTCTTACAAACAAAAATGGCTACATATTTATTTAAAGCAAGGATTATAACTTAATCAACAATTAGAACCCCCTCTTCCTCTCCTTGTTTCAAATATTCCCTAACAACGGGGCAACATGGATACGAAACGAAATACAAAAGGGAGCCCTACAATAATATGTATGTGCATACAAATATCTAGTGAACCTAATCATAATTCATGAAAATATGCAACATAGTAGGCACATTGACATTTAATATTGTCAATAGAATATATATCCAAGAGATTATACATAGATCAAAAGCAATGAAGGAAAAAACCAAAACAATTACACGCATCATTTAGCATAATATGTCCACTTCAAATGCTGTAAGGGTCAACAGCCTAGGAAGTATTTTAATGAAAGAAATCCATTGATATGATGGATATTGTCAACGTAGAATAGGATTTTAGCAAGGAAAGGTCGGGTCGGAGCAGAATAACGACCCTCACCGCTCAGAATTCATGCATATACATTCTTTTTTTTTCTTCCCCCCCCCACATATGTTAATAAAAAAAACAACAACTTGGAATGACTATGCATAACTCTGAGAACATACTTTTGTGGTCTCTTTATTCTTTCTTTCAAGGAATGCTTGACCCCAATGCTACTCTTCTTCTAGAGTCAGTACTCTTAATTGAGGAATGTTTTAAATAAATACAAATATTTGGGATTTTTGTAATAGTCAATAAGAAAAATGTGATCATCCTACTGAAAACTACACATTATTTAGACTGAACTAGGAATCTCTAAAATAATAATGAAGGAAGTCATCGGTGGGCAAATTACACAACTACCATATATCGATAACAGGTGGGAAGGACACATTTAGAGATTGTACATAGACAATGATGAGTTCTTCCTCCTCCCGTTTGACAACATATTTGATGCAATTTGGACATATATAATGTTACCAGTAAGAGCAACCCTGCTTATATTTGACAAAACAATGATGGGTCCCTTTTGACACCTAGTAATAACAATAATGCAAAGTAAACTCCATCTAAAATGGAGTATCATACATCCTTCTTTGCTTTCATAAAACGGAGATAGGGATCAAAACACAAATGAATAAAATATGATGTAAATATGATGAAGAAGTAGTTCTTCATTTGACGGCTGGCAATCAAAACAAATCAGGGGATTGACGGAGCGAAGAACTCATAATATACATAATTCTCCCAAACATGTTTTAAGCTACAACACAAGGAGATTCTTGTTCCTCAAAGGTTAACTTTATTATTTTTATTAATAGGCTATTTTGACGTTTAAAAACAAATGTACATAGATATGTGGGTAGGTGGGCATCGATAAAAGAATATATATGTGTATTCTGTAGGATCAGCAGGCTCTACAGCTCTAATTAAAGAATCCAAGACACTAACCACAACATGTAAATAACATTTTTAATGCTCCAATCCGTGGCTCTGATGGGCACATACAATAATAATGAAAAATCATTATGTCCTGGACAGAGGAAAGATGATAGGTTGTATATACATATGTAGACGTAAAGACATGAGCAGATGGAGAGGGAATAAGAGAGGAAACACAAATTCCATAGACTTATTCACAATAATAATAATAATCATTAAACAAATAAATTCAAGGCCTAAGATATAAAATACACACTGTTATTTTGACAAATAAAAACAAACTCTCCTTACACAAATAGGACACACAATACTCTGCTCTACCAACATGCTTTATGATTCATTCATTTCCTTCAAATCCCTGTAAGTTGGACAGCTTAAAAGCAAGGAGGATAAATGAAAGATTCTTGCTCCCTCTCATACACACACAATATATTATCTAAGTAGGTACATAGACAGAACAACCTATGAGATCCATCCCCTTTCGGGGAAGAAGAAAGTGATGGACAGAGAGAGGAGGAGGAGGTGAAAAAGGTGGAGGGAGTTGATGATACAAGATGGAGGGAGGTGAGACAACAACAAGAGGGGTCGCGGTCAAGGTCAACCATATTTAAGGTCATTTGCCCTCTTTGAAAGAAATGGTTTTCCTTCACATACTTACGTACATTCAAAGTAGAGATATAACAATCAGAAAAAACACATAGAAGAAGGAATGTTTTGAAGGTCATATGAACACACACATCATTCTTTTTGACCATTTCTTCTTCAGCCCCTTCTACTATTATGTAAGTATATATGAAATAAAAATCCCTTAAATGATGCAATGGTACACACAACTATAATAAATATTCATTATATGTATATATATACATATAAAAAAGCAGTATAACACTCTACTCTGCAAATTGACCTCAATAGGCAGATGCAAAGTTCATATTCAAGAGAAGAACACAGAAAGAAGGGGAGAGCTCGCATCGATCGATGTAATAGGCCCAATATTGGCTTGATGATCATTCTCGATTAAGGTATTTGAAATATAATAAGTGGTTATTCAATTGAATGACATTAACCATTATGAAAATGGTTACATTGTGGCATTTAAAAATTCATATCCGTCCAGCTCTACTCCAAATATGATTATATGATAAAATCATATTTATGTAAGGGAATGGAGTAGAGATTGAATATTATCTATAATAATAATAATTCTACCACTTACCAAAAAATAAAATAAAAGATAAGAAGAGAAAAAGAGGAGGGGAAAACCTCATACATAGAGAGGAGCTCAAGCAAAATATTAATGAGGAGTATTAGAACAACGAATTTTTCTGCAAGAAGTTCCTTAAACAAAAAACAACAACAACCTGTAGAAGTAATATGTAGAAATATATTTTCATTCAACCATTAACATAAAGAAGGATACTACTATGTACTACTACTAAAAGGAATCATTATTTTAAATTGAAATCTATAGCATCTCTATTGAGACTCATTTTATTATTCCCTTTAGTCTCAGCTCCATTACGAAAATAATAATAAAAAATAAATGTATGTGTCATAAGAGCATCAAGATCGAACCAAATAAAACAATAATGCCTTAGTCAAAGCAAGGAGAGCATAGGAAAAGTTGGGAGGAGAAGGGGATACGAGAATTTCAAAATTTCTTGATCACTCTCTCTCCCTTAATTAGGATTCGTAGGGGGAGATGAGGCAATTGATAACTTCTAGAAAATTAATATGAACTCTGGGGTTCTAATAGATAGATATATTGAATTTGTATTCTTCAAATTAAGTAACAATGCTCTTCCATTTATAATCGGAGGATCCCCAAATTGTCTTTAAATCGTTTAACTTATTTCCAATCACAATTAAAGAAGAAGAAAAAATAATAATGTTGAACATTACATACAAAAAAAAGCTACTAAAAAACAAGTTCAATAGAGTGAAGTAGTAGCGTGCAGAGGGATTTCAGCCGATTTTTCTACTTCAGTAGTTTTACCATGAGTCTTTGATTTCAAGGTGATTTTTAATCGAAATTGAATAAAAACTTTACACATTTTGATGGATGATTCCTTCTTAGTTAAGGAGTCTTATCAGACGCTTGACATCTTGTTTGAAAGTTGTGAGTATCAGCTGTTTAATGCATTCCTTATTAATCAATTTCATGTAATATTCAATATTTAATTATAAACGTTTTGGTCGAATTTTGGACCTACTCCAGTCCCTAAGAACCCCTTTAGGTCAAAACAAAGACTGAAAATGAAATTTGCATTAAAAACACTAGCGGATCATTATTTTTAAATGCACAAAATGAGTACCCTTCTAGGCTTAAATTGAGGTTGAATTTTAAAAATGGGCCAAAAAAAGCCGAAAAAGTAGGGTTGGTTCGATTACTCGAATTTTTTTTTACAGATTTGAAATCAGCGTGCAAAATTGATAACTTTTATTATATTTATACCCCTTAGGATTTTTGACTGTTGACCAGTGTTATTATCAACCAAGGCAATAATAGTTTTATTATGTTCAGTAATGGAGGTTTTTGAAACCAAAGGAAAGAAATAACATAATGAAGGCATAATATGATAATTTTTTTTGATATCATATTTGAGGAAACTTGCATACTTTTATGTACCTAAATGCTTTCATCATCTCACTTCACCACCATCAATATAAGGAAAAAAAGAAAAAGACTGGCAATAAAAATGAATTAAAAAGTACATACACTCTTACTTTGATGATGTTTGTATGTATGTATTTGTGAACCCCTTTTTAAATGTCAAAACAGACGAACAAGGTATAAACATGATCATAAATACAAAAAGGGAAAGACAGCGAGTAGACCAATAACACTAACATTAGCATTACAACATAAGTAAACTTATGTGGAAGTGGAAGATACGTAGTACATATGTAATGTACAAATAAATAACACTCAAGAATGGAAATGACATATGCACTCAATCCATTTATTATTAATAATAATAACAAAACTTTTTTTTTAATGGTGACGAAGTGGTTACACGAAGGGGGGTTGTTATCACCCTAAACAACTTGAGGTAATCACTGAGAAATGAGTCCACTTTTTTTTATTTTTTTTTAAAAGAAACAGAAAAATCTTTATTTTAATTGAGTCAAATAATGATGGGAAGAAATTCATTTTTTTTCTCTCTCTCTCGCCCTTCCATACACCAAGTCTCTTTTTTTGTTTTATTTTTTTGAAAAAGGAGAGAGTGAAAAAATGGAGAGAGAGAGAGAAAGAGGAAGAAAGCAGAAAAAAATTCTTTTTACTTTTTCTAAAATAGAAAATAAAGTCTCTCCTCATGTTTTTTGTATCAATTTCATTTTTTTTTATCTAATTATTTTCAGGTGTTTCTCTATGTGAATATATGTATGTATGATTTGGCTATGTACTCTTAAGGAGCCCTGGTTTGCTCTCCCCCCCCCCTCCTCCCTTCGAACAACTAAAGATACAAATGAGCAAAGCAAATAAATCATAAACATTGAGGAATGTTTATTGAGTATATGTATGTATCATAATAATAATAATACAATAAGGAAAGCCTTTTATACAAGAAAGGGAGAGATGGCTCTTTACTCTCTGTATCTTGGCTCATTTGTCCTTCATCATTAGTTACAAACATACTTATAAAGACAAACCATCAGAAAAGACACCACACTTATCATCATCACATAGACTTGAGCATATAGGGACAATCTCATCAATGTGAAGTTTGTAAGAAGAAGAAGAAGCTGCAGGGATGAAGAAACAAACGACACCCTAAGGTGATAAAATGGGAAGAAATTATAGAGATTGATTCATTGTTTAGAAAGAGCCAGATTATTATTATTCTTCACACTCCACCACCCATCCTTTTCCTCAATTCAATCCTCATTTTCTTCTCTCCAGGAGAGCAGTTGTCTCTTATGTTACAAAATGAATGTTTCTTGACTCCCTTAAAAGTCTTTAAATAGATGTACCTATGTATATAAATATATACTTGAAATCTGGAACAAGAAGACGGACTTTTAATTCTCTCTCCCTCTCTCTTGGAGCAGTTAACATTTAACACACATAAACATATTAAGTGAGTCAGTAAATACAATATGACTCAAAAGGTAGAAGAAAGGGGGCTGCTCCTACTACTTAGATATAAATAAATTTAAGATAGTTAGATACAAATATATTCAGATAAGATTCTTCATCATAATAGAAATGGATATATGTATAAATAAATAAAGCACATCTGTACATAATAAACTCTAGGGTCAGTCAGTCCAAAAGGCTAGAAACATCCTTAAGGTGGTTGACCTTTTGGGTGGTGGTAGTGATGTTGCACCTTATTCGTCATGTATGAAATACTATGAGTAAGAAGAAAGGAAGAGGAGTATATAACAACATGACGCAAGAGTATGTAGACCCCCTGGAAAAAAATAATGAGCAAACGATTTTCCCATTTCCCCCGTTTTTTTTTTTTTTGCAAACATGTAAACAAAAAAAAAAAGGCAAGCTAAATGGGGCATATACGTATATACACACATATTTCTCTTTAGTTATAGTCTACCCCCCTCTTTTATAAAAATAATATTATGTTATGATGACTGACTACCTACTACCACCTCCTTATAACGAACTTTTTGGTAAGGCTAATCAAGTGAAATATACACGTACTACAGTCACTCAGCCATAAGAAAATAAACGACAAAATAAGAAGAAGAAAAAAAGGAGAACCTTGAAAACCGGTTTTTTTTCCTTCAACACACTTAGAGTTAGTTAGTTAGTTCCACGTGTATTTTTAGAGGTCAAAACGACTTAAACGAACAACGACATACATACATCTAATTCATACGAACTTAAGAGAGAAAGAGAGAGAAAAAATGACCAAAAAAAAGAACAGAAAATAACAATAACAAAATAACAACCAATTGTTGATCGTTTAAAAAAAAAGAAAAAAATGCCAAACATAAACAAATCACCACAGTAATGAAAAACAAAAAAATAACAAATACATAATAAACAAGAGACCCAAAAACTTGCTTTCTAAAAATTATTAGTATTTTATATAAGTAGTTGAAAGAAGGGGGAGAGAAGTAAAAAAGAAGAGTCGGTAAATGCAAGTCTAGAGTTCTTCTCTTCTTTTTTCATTTATTCTTCTCTCTCTCTCAATTTGCTCAAAAACAAAGTCATTTTTTTCTTCAAAAACATGGCCTTAAATTATATTATTAATATTATAGTTAATACATTTCCATCTTCACCTCCCACAACTACATGGAAAAGAACAAGAAAAAGTTAAAAAACAAGAAAAGATTCGAATGAATAATAATATTTAAAATTTAAATTCGGCAAAATAACGAAAAGAAAATAGGAAAATTGAGAAAGAAAAAGAGAAAAGAACGAGAAAAGAGAATTCGATTAAATAATCATTTGGCAATACTGTTATTTTTCCTTTTTTCTCCCCTTCTTTTTCTTCTTCTTTTTCCCTCCCTTATATTATTATTATTATTTATTTTGGCAAGCAATGGATTTTTTTTAGTGTGCAAAAAAAGGTAAGTCATATATATAAAAAAAGACGAATAAATTAAAAAAGAGAAAAAAGAACTTGTCAAAAATATGTCAGGAAAACTTTAAAAAATAATAATAATGTGAATTCAGAGACTTCCAAAGGTTTTATATAGTCAGTAAAATATATGTATGTTCATCCTTGTCACCTCCACTAATAAATTTATAGACCTTATTTAAAAAAACACCCCGCCCCCTCCTATAGAATGAGAAACTGACCCTTTAAGCGATCAAATCAATTATGACTAAAATCGACTTTTGTCCTCAAAGGCGACAACCTTATCAACTTAATAAATACATATATAAAATAATAATAAACAACGAAGGTAAGGTAATAATAAAAATAATAATAATGCTTTCTCCATGGCTTAAATTTATGTAGAGAAAGCACATCCTGCTTACAAAGTACGGCTTTCACAGACTCTGTTATAAATAAATAAATAATATCTAACAGAAAAAGAAGACGAAAATATTAATTTCTTCCTTCCCTGAATTTTATTTTATTTATTTTATTATTTGAAATACTTCTTACCTCAATTCTAATATGAAACAAAATAGCTATGATCGTTGTTATTGTTTGAATGAGTCGTGATAAATAGTCGATGTCGAATTATTTAAAAAAAATTCCGGAAGAAATTTGATTTTCATAAAAAAAAGAAAAATGATGTTGTATAATAATAATCTCTTCTTCCCTCCTTCCTTTCCTCTCTCTCCGCTACACACTATTCAAATAAAAATATCGTGATGAAGGCACAATTCAGTTATTTTAACCATGGTGTACGGTCAATGATGATAATGGATTGAAGCACACATACACACACACACACCAGTCCGTCAGTAATACATATACTATGTAGCAGTATTTTGAAACAACTAGTAATAATCTATCTATCTATCTTAACATGTATGTATAAAATAAAAAAAATAAAAACGAGTCCACCCGCTCAGAAACTAAGCAACAAGTGAAATGCCGTTTTTATATAAGTACTTATTAATAACCCCCCCCCCCCCTCCTTATAGAAAAGAGGGAGAAAAAGAGGGAGCGAGGCATGCCGGGAGTGAGTATGAGGAAGAATCGAATCATACGTACGTACGTACATCACTTCATCATAATATTCATATAGGAGTAGGTACTACTTCATAGAAGTATATTACTATAGACTACTAGTTACTACTACTAGTCTACTCCTCCTCACTATGTATATACATATAAAATGCAAAGGTGACAATTTCCTTCGCACGCCCTTTTCTTCCTTTGAAATACATACCTACATACATAATACATAATAAAAAATATGTTTCAATGAGTGAGCGCTCTTGGAATACTATGCAAAGTATTCTTTCTATTCTAAAAGTAAATAATATCTACGAAAAGAAATTATTACTTCATTTATTTTTCTGGAAAATGGATATTCCTTTTTTTATCTCTTTCTCTAAAAATATATTTATATAAGTAAATAAGTTCACATAATTGACGTCCAGAAGAGTAGAGAAATGAATTGATAGGCCATGTTGTAGGTTTTTTTTGTAAAAAATATTACATATATTTACATAATCCAGTCGAACAGAAAATTCTTAAAATAAAACCAGAAAGTAATTACAGATTATAATAATTTCTTTAAATGCTAATTACATTTTCTCACGAGAAAAAAAATAAAATAAAATAAAAGATTTATACTCTCGACAATGAGAGGAATAACAGCAAATAAAAAAAATAAAAAATCTCCAAAATATGTACATACATAATATGTAGTAGGAGAGCTTTTTAACAACTCGGGGAGTAAAACATAGAAACCTCCATGCATACATAGTTTATGCAGAGAGGTTAAAACATAATTTTGTAGAAAAAAAAGAGAAAGCAAATGAAACAAAAACAAACAACAAAAAATGTTTTAAAAAAACAAAAAAAAAAAAAAAACACAAAACTAGGCAACGAAATAAGTAATTATAGCCACAACATTATGCACTGCTCATGATTCATGGATGAGAGAACCAACAGATTTGAAGGGAATAACCTACCTACGCATGTAACTACTTATAGAATTTGGTTCAAGGGCCAACATATATTAGGCCTTCATCTATGAAATGAGAGCTTCAGCTAATAGGCAACAGATGATGTCGCTAGGAGTATTATTAAAACCATCTCAAATTCTTATTTTTAGCATCTGTTATCTGGTAACAATATTCAGTTCATTGTTTGTGAAGTTTCAATCAACAAGGCATTTTTGTTCGTTCTACAACATGTCGAATTTCGTGCCTTCAAACACCGATCTGCGGACTTCCTTGATTTTCTGTGTTCATTTGAAGAGAAAGGCTTCACAAGCACCTCAAATTCTTTTAGAAGCTGACGGTGGACATGCTCTAAGCAGAACTCAGTGTGGTTTGAAAAACCCAAAGCCAAACCAGATCGCTTCGGCTGTGTGTTTTCTGAAATCAGCGTGGTATGATTTAGTACGAGTTGTTAAAACCCTACAAATGGCAATTGGCAGATTTGAACAGTGCTATACACCAAAAACGGCCAGAATATTCCGAACTGCGCATCCAAGTAATTTTTTTTATGGCAATACACCGACACATCGAACAAGAACAACCCGGGAATTGGTGGAGACGTACGATTGGGAACCGTTGGTGCATGAAATATACTCATTAGACTTAGTACCATCAGATTATTACTTGTTCGCATCGATGGGTCACGCATTAGTAAAATAAGAGGTCTTCAATTCTTATGCAGAAGCCAAAAAAATGGCTTGATGATTGGTTTGCGGACAAAGACGGCCAAATTTTTTGTGTGCGGCATTCACAAATTGCCTGAGAGAGTGGAAAAATGATGTGTTCCTAGCTATGGCTATTATTTTGAACGATAGAAATTAAAAAATTAAGTATCATTTTCGTAGGTATAGACCTGCTATATACCTAAATATAAATATATCTCTGTAATAACGACTTGTATCTTTCTACATACATATGTATGAAGAAAAGAAGACAATAAAGAGGAGAGTAGGATGAGCAAATAACAAACACATTCCGTCGTAGGTAATTGTAAAACTTTAACCACGGAGGAAAAAGAAACACAAATGTAATAAAAAAACAAGGATTACATAAGATGTTTTTATTTACCTATTTTATTTTTTTGGAGGGGGGGGGGGTTCTTCAAAGAATAAAATAAAAAGTATTTTATTTCACGTACATAATATGTGACTTATCCTTCACACTTACAGATAAAATCCATTTGAACCCCCTCTTTGCCGCTTCAGAGAGTGTCAGAGGCCTTCTTCCGGTCAAATGAACCATCTCTCTGTGTACATGGTATATTATTATGAGGCCTTTATGTTTTTTTAATAACCAAATCATAGTTTCGGAGATCAAAAGTGTAAATATATATATATATATACGAAATAATTATAATATCTACAAAGTACGTATATAACAATGCAATACAAACAAAAGCATTTTCAATGCAAGCAGAGTAAGCAAATTAAAACATAATTACACATAATAATAGCAATATTAATATATATTAATAATAAGAGAAAAGTTACTCCCACTCTTATTGCTTCTTCAGCTCCTGTATTTATATACTGTATATCCACAACAAAAAACAACATATCATTCGGGTATACCTTGGATTACGTATTCAATTTGAATAAGTACGAAGCATGTAAGAGACATTGAAGAAAAAAAACCAACCAAAATCCACTTGAATTATGTTATTTTTTGCATGGTTGTAACAAACATCTATTGCCAAATTTCAAATACTATAAGACTCAATTATACTACCACACTTTTCTACCAAAACTATGTAGCATAGTTAGATAAAAATAAAACTTCATGACACCAGGAACGACATATTTAGAAGAGCTAAAATGTTGCGTTTTTATTTACTATGGTTTTATAACTTCAATTTAAAAGTCGGTAGACGATTTAAACCGCAATGTATTCGCTTACAATTTCGCCCTGGAGTCTTAAATATTTATTTTTTTAAGAAGAAGAAACAATATTCAAAGTGTGTCATTTAAAGTCAAATTTCCCACCTCTTACTGAATCCATTGAGGGAGTAATGAGTAAGGTAAGAAGACATGTGGGGTAGCCTCTTCACATTTAGTGATTTAAATTCTGTCATTCTATGCAGGTAAGGCAGCAGTATGTACATATAAACACGGATGTGGCTTGTAATCCAAGGTATGTCTTCAGACTGATAGCTACATATAAGTGTGCACATTGATAATAAATACAAGTCTTTATAACGTATGTAGTATAGAAGAAGTACATACATAATATTACCTCAAATGTCTTAAATGCATCTCAACGAGATGAATGTCAGGGTCAAATATTAACATGTACAATATGGCCAATTAAAAAAAAACACAATGTAAATATTTGTACTTTTTCCACATACATAAATGTTAATGCAACATACATAGACTAGCCAATCTCTCTTATTTCTATTATATGGCTCCAACAAAACTAAACAACTAAATAAATACATAAATCCAATGAACCATTACAAATTAGTTGCTTACTTATTTGGTCTATGAGGGAACCAACCAAAGGAAACTTCTTTTTCCACAACTATTTTTATTGTTTTATTGAGGGAGAGAGAGAGAGAGAGAAATAGAAATAGAAAAAAAGACACAAAGCACAAAACAGTCGACATGTATACAAAATTAACAAAACCTCAGTCAAATCCATAAACATACATACAAATTAACTTTGAGTCTCATTAAAATTCATGAAGAACTTCATCCTATTTAAAAACAAAGTTAGTTAGTCTGTTTATGCATATAGTACAATAGGCCTAAATTATTCTTAGAGCATTTCAAAAAAATTTCTTTCCATGGAAAAGAAAAGAAAATCCCTCAAAATGAAACAAATAGCTAAAAAATAATCATTATATATACATACAGGGTATGAGAAATAAATTAAAAAATTGGAAATAAAAGTGCGAGAGAGAAAAAAAGAAAGAAAGAGAGAGAGAGACAAAGAGAAATAAGAGAGAAATTGATGATGGTATATATATATATATATAAAGAGGAAAGCTAACAAAAATCTCTCAATATCAATCTTGATATGTATTAATAAATATATTTTTCTGGGGGAGAGAAAGGGTACAAAAAAATAAAAAATATTATTATTATGAGTTCTTATACGGTACTGCAGAGCAAATAATTTGTCAAAAGATATACATATAAGGGTCGCCATTGTTTTTCGACAAAAAAATATAAATAAATAAGAATTAACAATAAATTAATCAATTGTATTTATAATGGTTATCAAATCCACATTATTGATATGGAATAAGTCATTTTCGTGGTAAAACCTGGGTATCTATCTTTGTATTTTTTCATTCTATTTTTTGTAGGAGAGACAGAGGTACACCAGGTTGGAACAGTATAAACCATAAATGTTTAGAAGATATGTATATAAAATATTATAAGACATTAAAAGCAAGAGTTGTTTTTAATGTTTTTCGTCCCTCTTTCTCTGCACACATAGACATAACAAGACTCCCTCCTCCTCCCAGAGTGGTATTTTTGATTAAACCATATTATATGCATACTAACATAAATAATCCCCTCTGACGCAAGGACTCACCCCAATACACAACCTCCTCAGAGAAGGAATTATGTAATGTAAGGCCGAGCAAAGTTTATTGTTATTTTTTATGTGTGTTCCGTGATCGACGAAGAAGCAGTTAATAAATACACAAAAAAGACACAAATTACATAATCAATATAATAACAGCAGCCCTTAGCTCATCACTATCTCTGGATCAACAAACAACTGGAGATAATTTGTTGATGATTCACAGCTGTTCAACACCATACATTTATACAACAGCTTATCATTACATATTATTATTATAGTTTCTAAATTAGAACTTGACACAAAAAACAAAGAAATATTCGAAGAAAATGTGTTGTGCAATTTACATGTTTGTACAATATATCGTCGTGGGTCCAGAGGAAAAGTGTAACAGGTGAAAATATATTACTTTAAGAAAATTGAGGAAATAAAGTTTTTATCTCATCAAGATGTTCATAAATGGAATTATTACATTTGTGTAGTGTAGATTTAAAATATATATTTAAAAAATTGAAAATATTTGAATTGTTATTGTCAAATATGGCGAATTATAAAGTGTATATATATACATAGGGATGACCAAAAGTCTTGCACCTCTAAGATTTGATGCGTAATATTTTGGCAACAAAGTATCCACTCTGCAATCTGATTAATTGTAACGCATATTGGATTCCCTCTTTTTCTTCTGATATAAAACGAAGGTGATTCAAGTTATTTTTATCACCTTAGATGCATCTATATTGCGTTGATAAATCACTGCTTCAAATTTTAGAAATTTTAGGATGTTCAAGTAGTCTCATTTTTGTAATATACATATAATATCAAGAAGATTTGAGAAACAGGAAATATAGATGACAAGTCGAGAAGTGGACGCCCAAGGTTAGTTTGTTATCCAGAAAACGTCCGGAAAATTAATTTAAAAATTTAGAGGAACCCCCACATATTAATAACAAAAATGGTGAAAGAGATCAATGTGCCAAGGATCTCTATGAATCAATCATTCATAAGGATCTAATGAGGATTTCTCTCAACTTTGGTTGAGAGAAATCCTGGAGATGATGCATGAAAGAAGCATTTTGAAAGATGTCTAAATTTTATTGGAATTTTGCACGTAGAGAAGAAATGGGCCCTGGATCAAAAATTCAACCGGCAAAACTAAAAAATCTTGGTCTCTTCGTCAAAAAAAATGTCTCGTTAGACCGATGCACTGTAACAAAATGAGTTAATAATCAATCCCTCATGATTTGGTAGGGGTTTCAAGTAAATGATAAAAACCCCACTTTGTTTTTATCCCGAAGGGCCCCCGTATGAAAACGGGTGAATGCATTTCATATAAATTAATGAATACTAGTTCCTCATTTGGAGAACCCCCAAATTCCAACTAAGGGTCGCAAAAATCTCCAGTCACAATGAAAAAAAAGAAAAAAGTAACATGATGATAAATCAGGGGTCGGCAACCTTTCTTGGTACAAACATGAAATTACTTCGTAGAGAGAGAGAGTCACACTTGTACTTAATAGAATTTGTCAAAAAAAGAATTGCCTTATTTTGAAGGCTTCTTGAAAAATATTATAAAAGGTGTTGACTATTAGAGGATCAGATACAAAGCTCCTGAGATTTGTTGATCACTCCTCCTTTTTAGACTATATATATAGCCCATTCCAGAAATTTTGAATTATCAAGTCAATAGTAGCGTGCAGAGAATTTCAGCTGGTTTCTTAGTCCTTCTGCGCGCTAGTACTTGAGTAGCTCTCCTGTGTGTCTTAGATTTCTAACAAATTTTTGCACGAAATTGAATGAAAATTTAGACATTTAGATGGACGATTTATTCAAAGTTAAGGACTCTCATCGAGCACTTGACATCTCGTTTGAAAACTGTGGGTCTTAACTCTATAAGGCATTCCTTATTAATCCATGTCATGTAATATTCAAGGAGTTACTTAAGAACAAACGTTTCGGACGACTTTTGGGCCCCTTTAGGTCAAAACAAAGACTGGAAATGGAATCTGCATTAAATACGCTAGTGAATCAAGTTTTCTTAATGCACAAAATGAGTATCCTTCTAGGCTTAAATTAAAGTTGAAGTTGGAAAAATGGGCCAAAAAAGCATAAAAAGTAGGGTCCGATTTCTCGAAAACCCTCAGTCTCTCGAAAAAAAAAAAAAAGAGTTACAGATTTGAAATAAGTGTGCAAAACTGAATAACTTTTATTATACTTATACCCCTTAGGATTTTTGACTGTTGATCAGTGTAATTGACCGAATTACTAATAAGTCAACAAAACTTGGATCGTTTATTTCTACTTATGAATTATGAATCGAGCAAAAATATACTTTATTTTCTACTTATTTTTAATTCAATGTTGCTTCAGTTCTGACGCTGAACTAAATGTACAAAAAACAAAATAAAGAACAGAGAGCTTAAAGAGAATAAACATACATATGTATGTATGTAGAAAATTTAAAAAAATGCTAAATGGTTGTTGTTATTTGTACTTTTTCTTATGTTAACTCACTCAACCATGCATGACTTTTCCCTTTTATTTCTTTATTCTATATAAATAAATACAACAGAAATGGAATAAGAAAGCGACGATGACTAAATATAATAGAATCTACTCTTAGTTTAAATGATGCGAATCCATCTGTACAAACATATAGAGCCCTAATAAACGTACTGAGAAAGAAAAAACAAAACAAAACAAAAAACAAACAAAGTCTTCATACCTAATCTAACCCGCCGTGAGTGAAGAATGATTTTATCTTCATCATCTTTACTTTTGTGAGATTGATATCGAACAGACAGACCCGGTGGTGAATAATGGTTGTCGTTGTCATCATCATCTTCTTCCTCCTCTTCAGGGTCTTCTTCCTCTTCTTCAACCCCTTCTAGGATCCTTCTTCGATGAATCTCTACTGCAATGATAATAAGAATTCATTTTATTTAACAAAAATTAATTAATTCAATAGTTAATTCGTCAGAAACGAAGGGAAGGGAACGAACGTTGTTATACAATAATAATAGTAATACTAAAAGGAGGAATAATCATGATGCACGCGCAACAGCTGACCATTCAGAAAATAATATAATAATAGCTATGGTTCTGCAACAAGCTAGCTATAAAGTACAGTCCCTTACTTTTTCATGGATATACATATTTATTACGTATACAATATAATAGTAATATGTAGGAATGTAAATAATATGCAAATGGGGTGTGTAAAATTAAAAGAAAGAGAAAATCAACCTGGTAACTCGGACAATTTTATGAATGTTGAAAGGGAAGCAGTTTGAGCTGTCTTGACGTTTTACGGAGCTACATGCTGCTATTCTCCTTTATATATACAAATGAAGACATCAATAATAAATAATAACATTATGAGAGGCAGAAAATTAATTCAAATTAATGTCAGAAAATTATATATCTTTAGCTTACAAGTCGTAAACTAACGATTATTACGAGAACATGATCCCTTTTCTAACATTGTATTTGCCATTGTAGATGTTCAGTAATAAAGAAAAAATGATAACAGCTTTGGAAAACAAAAAGTACTGTTAAAAGTGCCAACTCCACAAAATCTCATACGCAGCATTTTGCATATTTTTTACATCGCTAATAATATGTACAAACAGCAAGAAAAGTTGAAGAAGAAAAAGAGAGAGAGGGAGAAAAAGACTTATGCCGTCAATTTCTCTCTATCTCTCTCTCCCTCCTTTTCATGAAGTAGTACCCCCCCCCCCCCTGTTGAATGTACTTATTTATAATATAAAAACGGATCAAATTCCTATTGATTGTACATATATGTATATACATATCAATAAATAGTACGACTAAATGATTAAAAGAAAGCCAGAGTGCACCCACCCACCCTACCTCAAAATAATCCTTCCTTCACGACTTTAATTTATAAACAAAAGCATACATTCAATTATTTTAATTAAGATTGGCTACTACAGAATCAAAGTTGAATAAACCTTTAATTAATAGACTCCTACAAAATAATTATACTTAATTATTGAAGTGATTATCTACACACACACATAAAATATAATTTTAATCAAATGCATTAATCAGTCCTTGATTTCTATTCAATCTACTTATATTCATAATATAATATGCATAGATTTGACTTAAGTCATGACTCATTCCAAGAAAACGTTTCATTTCTTCTCCCTCTTTTTTTTTCCTTTCTTTTTCTTCTTCTTCTTCTTTCCCCCCCCCCCCTTTACTTATAAGCTATAGTTATTACTCATAATATGTAATATTCATAGATTTCACAAATTATTTATTGATTTAAAATCCCTTCTCTTCATTTCGTATGATTTATTGCTTAACAATTTTGACTCTGGACTGTCTTTCTCTCTCTCTTCCTTCATTCTTTCAGCCATTGATGATTCCTCTCTCTCTGTATCCTGCATGAATACATTACATATTATCTTAATCCCCAGTCAATGTAAAGAAATTCGATAAACATACATATATTTTTTATATCAAAATCTAGGATATCCACGGACTGTCTCTACATTCATTGCATGTAAATGAAAAGTTGGAAAAGACGACGACCATATTAATTATATTTATTTGACACTTTTTTTCTTATTATTATCTTTACATTTTTTGGTTATTTTATAATAATATATAAAAATGATTATACATTCAAATATTGATAAGAGCAACAAATTTTGGAGAAACAAATTCTTTAACCCATAAACTATCTACATACTTCACATAAAAAGCAACATGTCTTATGGTCGTCATTTTCACGTAGAAAATTCTCAAAAGTTCACAAGGGATACAAATATAAATATGCCTTAAATTTAATAGCAAATTGTCTTTTGTGAGTGTGTGTTGGTCACCAAAGAAATTTAGTTATACAAAAACTTCCAACAATGAGATTCCATAGGGTAATTTAGCCCATAGTCAACTTCTAGGCCATTTTTCGGAGGCTTTCGTCGAATCCTCTCACGACTGATCTTAATGTTCTTCGTAGTCCGTACTCTCTATGGTCAACCACATATAGGACGATCTTTGATACTATTTGCATCACCCTTATATCTATCTACATAGCGTTTTATGAATGCTCTGTTTACTTTTATGACCTTTAGACCTTACAATTTATAGATTGCTCTTCCCCAAGGAGTCAAGCATCATGACCACAGGGCACCTTTGTTTTCCATTGTCGTAAATGAATTATCACAATAAAATGCTGCTATTAAACAACTTTGTAGACAATGTATCAAAAATTTACCAGTGAAATTTTGATAATGACATCTCTAAAACTCTCTGAGGTTTATTGGTTTGAACATTTGTTATACTATTTACGGTCCATCCCATATGTATATATTATATATTTATTATTCTTAGTCACCTAAGTAGACTTATATCCAAGGTGGTGGGACTCTCCAAATTTTAAAAAGGGGCTCACAATTTTAATTGAGAACAATAATTTAGTGCAATAGTTTTTAGAAGACTACCTATTCTGTAGTTTTAGTAGAAAACTCTTTGTGGGGGGGGGGGGGCTCAATAGTTATAGCACTCATAATTAATTTATCATATTTTTTCTTCCTTGAAAAGGATAAAATGAGAACGAGAAGAAGAAGAAGTAAATACATAGTGGGCTCAACATTTCTCTCAGTTCTATTTAATTTTTTTCCTAAAATTTTCTCAAATTGAATTAGTGAAGACATAGGTAAGTTGTACTACTCTCTTTATCTCTTTTTTCTCCATTTGCCCCTTTGCAGGACCCTTCAATATAAAGACTCCTTTCATCATATTATTTATCATAGTTGCAGTAGATGCCTTGTTGTTAATTGAGTATAAAATGTAATTTATTTACAAATCATTGACTCATACAAATATTTGTTTTTATGATTCTGTATATAAATGTACAGATGTACCTATCATAAGTGTGTCAATAGATATTCTCCCTTTCCCTGATAAAAGTAATGAGGTAAGGAAAGGAGCCCAAGGTTGCGTGATGAGTCAAAATGTGTGAATATTTAACTACACAAATTGTCTGTGTGTTTATCTACTTGTTTTTCACATAGATCGATATCACTTAACCATTAAAATATTTCCCTTGAACAAAAATAACATAAGTTCTGAGCAATGCACCCAAAGAGAAGACAAAAACAAGCATGACTCACTCATAACTAAAATGATGGGCCTAATGGGGAAAGCGCTTTTTGAAAGTTGATTCCAATGCTTTAGAAATGAGTCATTGGCTCCTTAAATACAACATGAGCAGTGGATCTCCTCCCTCAATGGGATATTGTCGTAACTAAACTTGAAAATGATTGGAATCAAGACCACGACGGAGAGATGTACATACATATGCTTTACAAATGCAGAGCTAACCTTTGGGTAGTATTTAGTGTTGAAAATTGTTCTTAGGGGGAGACAAAAAGCTTTTCTTTTGCTTCCTCCTCCTGTTGATAACGACGAACACTACAGTTGTTTGTACAGTAAATCAACCAAGGGGTTTGTATCCCTCACAAAATACACACAAATATGACTCGCATTCAACCGTGAAAAGGTTTACAGTTTTATTATTATACATGCACACTAATTTTGGTTGCTGTATGTACAATGTACTTACATATGTTAACTAACGAGAGTAAATCATAAGAAGAAGGCTTCACAATTTAAAAAAATATATAAAAGGGTCAGATTTCTAGAAAATTTAATTTGACTTAAATAATTTGACTATTTCATTGAATGACTGATAAGAGTAAATAGATAATACAACTACTTCTAAAACAAGGGACACGCCTAATGGACATGACGCATTTCTCATAAACCAAAATTATAACAATGTGGACCTTCACTGCCATTAAGTGTATGTGAGGGAGAGAGAGAGTTATTTAAACAAGGGCATGAGTAAGTAATTATTAGCCTTTGACCTACTTAACAACAGCATTGCAAAATATAAATATATATATTTCCTTCCTTACTGCCTTGCTCTACGTATAGTTATACCTTTGTTATCGAGAGACCCCCCTGCAATTGTCACTGATTTGAAACATATGACATATTTTTCATCTTCTCACTTTTGTACACTCTGGATTTATGCTTGCATATACATACATATGTATGCTTCATAACCTGGCTTACAACAGAATACATATCACATGACCAATTTGTGAATAACACTTTATAATCAAACGAGCCTTAGTCATCACACAAAAAAGACAAAAAAACAAAACAAAAACACGACATAAACCCGTAATGAATTAGAACGCAAATGCACAAAAGAAAAAATCAGTGAGCCCTCATCAGAGAACCACCCTTATGTACGAACGTATTTTTCTTTTTTTTTAAAAAAAAAAACAGGGGTTATTTTTGTATACATATATTTATACAAAAAAAAACAAAAAACAAGCAACAAATAATATGTAGAAAATAAATGTTTGTAAACAAAAGGGACTTCATTATGGAAGAAGGGGAGGGAGGAGAGACACAAGGGAAGGTCTTGATTGCAATTCCTACATTATGTATTTTATTTTTCTTATATATTTTGAATAGAAATACATAGGTAATGACCATATAGCTAGGAGATAGATGAAGAGGAAGGATGTCGCAATTGAGTAAAGAGGGATGATCTCCTTTGAAAAGGTCCTCAGAATATTCCTTCGTCTGAGGTATAATATTATTTTCTTTTTTTTTTTTTGTATATCCAATAACTTCTCTTCTTTTTATCAACAAGTCATCAGGCTCACCTCACCTGATCTTACTATGAAGATATATAAATATTTATGTATAATTTTAAGAACGCTACTACGTCCGTAAATAAGTAAGCTCATTATAAAAGAGAAAGCAAAGAGTAAAAAGGAGGGAAGGAGAGAGTAAGTGAGTGAGGGAGCGGGAGTAATGCTTTCTTTCTCTTTATTTCTTTCCATGAAATGTAATTTAAATATCCTTGATTACTTATGTAAATAAACACATAGGATTTGATTTGTGTGACCCCAAGATTAGGTACATACATATATGTATAAATGAAAGAAAAAGAGCGGAAAATCCGACTCACAAATGCATTCTCTAATTGTTTTTTTTTTTAATTTGTTATTTTTGTTGACAGTGGGCAGTAAATTAACAAGGAACAAAATAAATGTATTAATGTCTTAATGTGACGACACTTATCCTTTGGCAAAAAACAAGAAAAATAAATAAATAGTTTACATCCTCAGTGTCCTCCAGCCATTTCCGAATCAATGCATGGAGGAAGTTGCTGTAGAGTCAAGCATCTTTGATGGATTTAAAAAAATATGAATGAAATAACGACTTCTATGAAATCCTTTTAGTCTACTAAATGAATATTCCATATTGATTCTAATTAGTAATGCATCAACCTTTAAAAGTATGTGGATATGAATGTTTCTAAGTTGTGGATAATCTTGTTTTTGTACAAATGGTAGTTTTTGATGCATCTCTAATTATGATACAATCAAAGTCAAGCACAGAAATGTACGAGTCTGATATGGATGATGACCTTAGCACAAAAAAAGAAAAAAGAAAAGTAGACTAGCAATTTATAAATAGCTTGAAACTCCTTCCCTACAACAAACCCCCTCTCGTACACAGTTTTCTAGAAGTCAGTTACAAATATTTTAGTAAAGAATTTGCAGGAGAGTCCATTGAGGCGGACTCTTTCAATAAGTCATTTGGATATTTACATTGACTGCATAGAATAGAATTGAATTTCAATCACCTTATTATGAATACATATGAAGAAGGAATCTATTCTACAATTTTTTTTATAAATAAAAAAAGCGCATTGCAGATTTTAAAATCTTCCCTACTCTCTAGATAGAATTGTGATGAGGTTTCACTATATCTTTATTATTATTACTCTTAATTAGGACTTTAAATGAAAAGGTAGGTGAGTAATGTTAAGATATATATATATATAAAGAGAGAGAGAGAGAGACGACAGGGGCTTTCCAGCCCACTTTTTCTATACAGATAGTGTGAAAAAGAGTTTCTTTTATAATGTGATTAAGTCTTTGGGGTTCGGAATGAGCTGACATTTCTTTTTTCTCTGGGTTGTTCAGTACATACATAATGATAAAAGACTTAGAATGGAATGAAAGGGGATTTTAATATGTATATATCAGGCTAATATCCAACTCAACCTGTCCTCCTTCCAACCCCGATCAATCAACATTCGTGGCTCCCCCTGTCTATCAAAGGACTCTCTTGCGGCTCTATATTCTAACAACTTTTATCAACGTGTAGATACTAGAGGCTTAGCAAGCACGAGTCAGAGTACCAGGAACTTTCAGTTCTTGATACTTTCCGATATGAAATTGGCCAACCATTAGTTTGTAGCTGCCGCTCAAATTATGGCTGGCTGCGTCTCAACAAAAGCGAAACGCAGTCGTTTTATTAACTTTCCCGATAAGAACTTATGTAAATCGTGCTTGGACAAGTTTGCTATCTTTCACACATTCTGCAAGACCGTCCCAGGGCACATGAACTTAGAATAGCGCGCCATGACGTCCTCCGAAACATGATTGTCAACTCGCTTGAACGTTTCAGTTTCATTTGACACATCAACAACCATATTCCGACACCTACTTCCTTTATTTAACCTGATATGAAGGCGATCCGAGGTAATAAGGTCCTGGTTCTCGACCCTACTATTATCTTCTACCTAGGACAACTCTCAGACGCAAATGAATCTAAACTTAATTAATACAATAATCAAATTGCCAAAAATTCAATCCTTACCTCCCTTAACCTGAATGAGCAAGTGAATATTGATTATGAGGTGATTCCATTAGCCTATATTTGGCGTGTAATTATAGCTACCTCCTCTGCAAACTCCCTGCAGAAAGTCCGTGGTATATCATTACTATATATAGCATACACCCAGTTGCGTGTCCTTACATCTTCGAACTGGGTGTACCGACGTTATAGGGAAACCCTTTACCACAAACAGACGAACCTTTTCACTTCTGGAATATCACATATGCTTCAAAAAATTTTGCTTTGCTACTATTCCTTTGCATATACTCATTGGATTTCACGCAGTCCAAAAGATGTGTAAGGTATTGTTATCGAGTGACGACGACGATTCAAATTGTCAAT
Organism: Lepeophtheirus nordmannii; assembly: GCA_963680855.1. Classification (NCBI taxonomy): domain Eukaryota; kingdom Metazoa; phylum Arthropoda; class Copepoda; order Siphonostomatoida; family Caligidae; genus Lepeophtheirus; species Lepeophtheirus nordmannii. The sequence goes on along the minus strand of OY804520.1, from coordinate 18,320,789 downwards.
TGAATAGAAGTAGTTGTAGTAGCCATAATAATAATAATATCTCAATCTCTATTAAGCAATGCAATTTGTCCAGTCCAAAAAATAAATAAATAAATAATAAGGAGAGGGCAATAAAAAAAATGTTATGCTTACAAATCGAGAGAGAGAGAGAGGGAAAAGAGACATAAAATATAACTTCCTGCAAAATTTTATTCTCAATGCGAAATTTTAAATAAATATATATGTATGTATAAGACTATAAATTTGTAAGAATAAACAAACAAAAAGAGAGGTTATTCAAATAAATATTATCCCTAATTTATTTAACTAATAATTCCTTGTAATCTTTGTGGAGGAAACACAAAACAAACTTAAAAGGAGAGAAAAATAAAGGTTGTATATGAACCCTGGGTCTTCCTCCCCCCTTTTTAATTTAATGCCCTTCATTCCCTGAAGAAAATATATACATATACATACAAGCCCCAAAACAACAAAAGGATAATTTTTTAAAAGAATTATTATACGATAAATTTAATTTAAATCGTTTGAGGCTTTTTGTTTACCCCTCTTCTTATGGAAGTATGGATTGAATTGTTGTGGGAAAAGGAAGCCATGATTTCTCAACCTTTTTTCTACAAAAATCAGTTGGTAGTATATATATATACATATAGTTAGCCAATTCTTCTTCCACACTGGTGCATTATTCTACATTTGACAGTAGAAAATTGTCAAAGAGTTGAACAAGAGCTAATTTGCACTCAATATATTATCAACGTTTATGAGGAACAAAAAAGTATACAATTCTACATCTGACTAGAGACAATGTATGTATGTGCATGTGTGGTGAATATATGTATGCCATGGGTAATCATTTGTAAAAGGGAGAAAAATTGTGAGAAGTTGCAGTTCTTCATGAGGGTACATATATCCCCGTCCAGCTGCCACTTGTCAACCCTTTTAGATATTTGCAAATAATGGGAGATTGGAAAACTATGTCAAATAAATAGAAATGATTTCAACCTACAATCATATTTCAAAATAAGACCTTTATAGGGCAATTTAAAAAAAACATCATAGTTCAGTAAAGAAATAATGTTTATGATCACAAGCAAATTACAAACAAGTTTCAAAGAAGTAAATTGCGTCATGAATTAAAATATGTGTATAGAATTTAATCAATAGAATCCCCTTCGTCAAAAAAAAAGAGTGGATTCCTAGTTTGTAAATATATAAAAGAACCCATTGAATTATTAATTCAATATAATAGGTAGTATAGAAAGTATTATTTAGATGGGCTTTTTTTTACAGCCTTTATCTCTTGGATAAAGGCTAAACAATTTGAAAAGCCTCAACTTGTCCTCTTTTATTTATTTTTTAAGACGAAGATGTCTTTTCAAAAGACAAAATAGATGGGAAAAAAAGAAGAAAAAAAGAAGAAAAACGAGGAAAAATAATCACAAAATGGATTCCATTTATATATTTTTTGAGAGTTGCCCTTACAGACGTGTGCCTACTACTACTACACTTTAGAATCAAATAAAGAGTTGTACTGAGGACAAAAGTATAGAAAAATAAATTCTCAGAAAACGAACTAAATTTTAGAAAAAACCAAACAAACAAGATGACATTACACAAACTTAAACCTGTTCTCTTCACCACCACTGATACCTTCACTTAAAATATTGGACTTTAATTAAAAAATAAAGGATATAAAATTGATGATCAAAAGAAGACAATAATAAAGTAAGTTGTCTAAAGGTCACATATTATTTGTATATTTTTTTAATCCATTATATTAAAATATGATCATTAATTTTAATAATAATAATAATGTTATACATTAATGAAGATAAATGTGGAGAGTGTTATGAGGTTCCACCATCGTTTGAAATATGTACATAAAGGGACAGAAATGGTTCTTAGCTCCAAGGGGAGCTCCTTGAGAGTAAAAAAATATCTTCTTTTACTCCTTAATTGGACTCAAACCATTTTAAAAGAATGGGAAACTTTGATAAGCGAATTGAAAGGGCGTCATTGCTACATATATATAAAGTAGTATTGAAATCAAGAATACTTTTAAGACTTGCTCAATACCAAGAAAGTAAATGAATCGATTTCGAAAATCGCATCACTAGTGCATCCTTAAATATGAACCACAATTTCTGGAATGAAGCGATAATGCAAAAGTTGTTTTTTTTAAATCATGAAGCTAATTAAATCTCTACACTTTTTATATGGGCTATATATATATTAGTTAAAAACCACAGATGATGCACTATTCCATTACTACTGCTCTGATTTTTCATGTATTTTTAACTCCTTCATGTATGTATGTTGAATATTCTTTATTAACAAGACAATTTCCTTATTAAATTGTGTACACATGCATAGACACACATATACAAACATATCCACTCATAAAAATTATATGAAGGAGAGAAGGAGAAAAAAGAAGAAAAAAAACAGACAAACGAGATGACATTACTGAAACTCAAACTTGTTCTCTTCACCACTACTGATGCTTTCACTTACAAATATGTAAACCAAGAATGAATGCCTAGGAATTTAAATTTCATGCAAAATCACGCACGCGAGATTTCTTGGGGTTGGCACTTTGTTCAGTACTTGTTGTTTTCCAAAGCTGTTATCATTTTTCCTTCATTACTGAGGGGAGAACATCTACCTGATAGTAAAGATCCCGCATGATTTGTGTAACACGTGTAATATTCTGTTGAAAAACTATCAATTATTTCAATAAAATGCCCATTGGAATTAATCGTCGAATATCGATGTGAACATGTTTGGATTTACGACAGGGATTTCAATTCTCCGTACATCAATGTGTTCGACATTGCCTTTATGGACTACTCCAAATCCCTCGTTTCCTACTATGAGTAGGCAATCGCTCTAAGGACCAAACCTCCGTCCACCAGAGTTGTCATTGGCTCTAAGGACTTGTTCAAATCTATTGAAATCCTACGAAGAGTTGACAAATGCTGTAAAGGCCAACTTAAACCATAATAAGTATTAAATGTTAGAAATTGAAGCTATCATTTCATAATAAATATTAACCATATTAACGATAGGATTTAAGATTTTTGGGAAGCTTCCCTGGATTCCTCCACAACTGAGATAAAATCATTATGGTCATTGTATATCTTCAATTTTGTTAAAGTCCGAGTTCCATCTAATGATCATCGAATCTCTCATCTCCTTCATCGTATTTAAAGAGCTTTCTATCGTGAATTATGGATTTTGTTGACATTTTCTATAGTTATATGTATCCCTTGTTTCTCTCAATCACATGCAGACATTTACTTTTGAGTGATTGAAGTTTAATAACATGACATGATGGTGGAGATATCTTTTGGCTAAACTTATTTCATAATCTTAGATAACACTTCTTTGCATTCAAATGCCGTAGTATGAAGGATCGGATTTTTCAGTATAGAACATCAAATTGACTAAAAAGATGTTGAGTTGGACATTCTAGGAAACAAGTGTATTGGTCTTGTTAGTCATGAAATTAAAAATATCAGAATTGTCTTAAATTACATTTCTTGAATAAATCTCTATATTTGTTTCGTGATTACGACTTTAAACGTGTTGTATAATGTTTAGTTTTCTTAAGGCTTCTGTCCCAAAATCATTTAGATGTCATTTAACTAACCTAGGATCTTCGTTATATTCTCCATTATCAATGATTAAGGATTTTATGCTAACTCGACAAGATAATTTATTTACATTTACTTAATGGATGAATTTATTAAATTGTTAATCGTTTATTAATTTTGTAATTGCCATTAAACGTTTTCAATATATATATATATGATTTTTCCTTCACTAATTAAATCATCACCTACATGGCTCGACATCCGTCACAACATTTACATTTGAGGCTTAATCTTACTTTGAGTTGAAATATTTTTTCTAATTTGAATTTCTATATATATTATATATTTATATATGATTTAAGCATATATTTAGTGTCGAATTCATTTAAAATCTTAGTCGCATTCTATTTTATTGTTTCAATTTAGTACTGAATAAAAAATATAAATTGATTTAATGTGCTTATACATACTGGGGTAATTTTAGAGTCAAATTTTGCTACTTTGCCGGAGGAAGAAGGCTCAAGGAGTTATTTTGGATTGCACTTCTTGCATATATTACCCATTTTTAATGCTTGAAGTCGAAAGGAATACAAACTCTTCGGTTAATATAAGAAATACAAAAAGGGCTCAAGTCCAATTCTCCCAAATAATTATATTACTTTACGGCTTATTAGCTAAAAATATAAAATTTTCTAACATTTTTCAGTTAATGTTCTTCATCAAATTGTCAGAGTTACCAGGTTGGTTTTCTCTTTCTTTGATTCTTACAAGCCTTACTTGAAATTTACACTCCTATGAATGCCTAGGAATGTAAATAATATGCAAATCATAGTATAATAATCATAGTAGCACTATGTACTACTATTAGCCCTGCTAGGAAACCAAGCGTTCATTACAAATAGCGTTTTTAATAGAAAAAGCTGCCCCTCAGCCAACATCAATTATAAGTAGGAATGTAAATAATATACAAATGGGGTGTGTAAAATAAAAAGAAAGAGAAAATTAACCTGGTACCTTGGACAATTTTATGAATGTTGAAAGGGAAGCAGTTTGAGCTGTCTTGGACGTTTTACGGAGCTACATGCTGCTATTTTCCTTTATATATACAAATGAAGACATCAATAATAAATAATAACATTATGAGAGGCAGAAAATTAATTCAAATTAATGTCAGAAAATTATATATCTTTAGCTTACAAGTCGTAAACTAACAATCATTACGAGAACATGAACCCTTTTTGTTTACATTTTATTGCTTTATTAACGTTAATGCATGTATTTTTCATGCGAGATATTTACTCTTAGGTAGATGTTCTCCCCTCAGTAATAAAGGAAAAATGATAACAGCTTTGGAAAACAAAAAGTACTGTTCGAAGAGCCAACTCCACAAAATCTCGCACGCAGCATTTTGCATATTATTTACATTCCTATGAATGCCCTTACAAGAACACAGCGTATCCAGGGGCGTACTGGCCCGTCGGTCAACCGGTCAATGACCGGTGCGCCCCTCTGAAATCTTTACTAGGCGCCCCTTCGATTTAGCATAATGGGCCTTTATCGTACAAGATATTTACTCTTTGCCCGGTGGAAATTTTCGCCCCAGTACGCCCCTGAGCGTATCTATCTTTTCTTGCCGGAGCCTGGAAGGAGTGAATATGGAGTGATGAACTAGATTAAAAGAATAATAATAGAAAAGTAAGTAAGTTGTTTTTCTTTTGGTTAAGAAATCGATGATGAATCGATTGATCGATCGAATCAACCATCTTTACGTAATATCTTCTTCCTCTTTCACCTTTCTCCTTATACATATTTAAAAGTGAAAAGAGGTACTATTCGTATATTTACTACTATTACGAAATTTCACAAGATTTTAAATAAATAATTCTATTCTTAAAAATAATACATATTATTATTATAGTATGGCCTTTGGAAGGAGGAGGGGAGAAATAATGTAAAAATATACGCAAAGGCTTTGTGGTTGGGATAAAAAAATAAAGACATAAAAATTGAAGGTCACTCAATGAAATAGTGGTTCAATTGACTTATAGAAGATCATCATTCATTTAAAAGTCAATATAAGAAAGTGCCACCTTACCTGAAGGATCTGGATCCAACATCCTCCTCAAGAGATTATTCCCTTAGTATGTAGCAGGAAGGCTGATTGATCGAGTCCTCGACTCGATTCTTCTCTTTCCTTTGTCAAAAAATGGGGGAAACAGATGATGATGAAAATTCACTTGACAAAAAAAAAACGAAAAGTAAAAATGAACAAAGTAAAGAGAGAGAGAGAAGATGACGGATGAGGATTGAACCGTGATTCCTGCTCTCAAGGCCTCATCATTTCTCACTTATAAAAAAGTAACGAAATCACTCTTCTATATAAATAATTTTATATATAAAAATTCTAATGTATATGTATAATTCAATACTATGAACAAGGGATAGAAGAGTAACGCACAGACACACACATCAGAAAGAAATTAATATTGTCCTATATGTCAATTCAACTCCTTGTTTTAAACTATATATATTTCTAAAAAAATCCACTTTTTTTTCCACGAGTTGATGGTAAAACACTGCTGACAAAAAAAAATATTTAAAGAGAAAATTTGTTCGGATCGGCTCTCCTTCGCGGCACCAAAAAAAAAAAGAAGAAACCCTCCGGCGTGTGCCAAGTGCTCGCCCTTCTTTTTCTTCTTCCACACTTTTTTCTTCTTCTTCTTCAAGCTTCGTCTTTTATAATAATAATAATGAATAATACTCTGTCTTTTATTTACTTTTTTTTCTCATTCTAATAATAACAATCATCATAACAGTAGAATAGACTTCTAACTGATATATATATATATACCTAATATGTATTAATTTCTATAGGCATGTAGGCCTACCTTCTAGTCTCCCCATACATACATCCCATTAAAAGCAAGTAAGAGGCCTTTGTGGCATTTAATTTACTTACATATTATTTTCTTTATACCCAAATTAATTAATTATTAAGTACGACCGTATTCATAACTTATTATTATTATGAGTGGTGCTGCCGGTTCGGACGTGAATGAAATATTTTTATTTCTGATATGGATGACGTCATGAAATATATTTGTTGTTTCTACAATAAAATAACTAACTAATTGTACCGTAATATAATAACTTACCTATATTATTTATAATTATATACCTAGTAGATATTTATTATTATCATCGAATTGTTGGGAGAGCGTGTGTCTATTTAATATTTTGAATCATGATGGTAGTAAGAATGAATGAACGACAAAATCTTTTAAAGATTTTTTCCTCCCTCCGTACGTATTGTATTCTCTTCATCCTTATTCAGCTCATCTCGGTAACTAATTTATTGCGTGCACAAAAAGAAACTCTTTTCTTCTTATTATTATTTCTTAGGAAGAGGATAAATCATAATCAGTTGAGTCTATTGATTAATTAATAATTATTTTTCATCGTTCTAAAGGGATGAATATGTGTATTTATGTGCATAATTATAATTTAATATGATAGTAAGTTTCCTGAGAAATCCTTAATTTTTTTTCAAGTAAATTATTATTCTTATAATTAGGAATATAAATAATATGCAAAATGCCGCGTGCGAGATTTTGTGGAGTTGGCTCTTCGAACAGTATTTTTTGTTTTCCAAAGCTGTTATCATTTTTCCAATATTACTGAGGGGAGAGCATCTACCTGATAGTAAAGATCTCACATGAAGGAATACATGCATTAAAGTTAATAAAGCAAATAAAATGTAAACAAAAAGGGCTCAAGTCCTCGTATAATTATTAGTTAAAAATATATAATTTCCTGACATTAATTTCAGTTAATTTTCTGCCTCTCATCTATGGTATACATAATGTTATTATTTATTATTGATGCCTTCATTTCTATATATACACGTCGAGCTTTTTTGGCCACTCGCAACCTCGACTGACAAAAGGGAAAGGAAAAATTTGGAAAAACAACTGGTAGCTACCCTTCTGTATTTTCCTTGTTGCCAACTTTTTAATATTGGGCAGAATTTATTATTTAGATATACTATATATTTATAAATTTTACCAATCACAAACCAATCGTTACTACTTCTAATATATTCAAAATTCAAAAAAAGGGCGCGCAATCCTTGATTAAATATATTTTTTATGCATTAAAATCAGAAATAATAATAATACCCTTTTAGAGTTCATAACACGTAGAGTCAGCTGCTTTAAATCAAAAGAGTCAAAAGATGAAAATCAGCTGAAGGGAGAATACATAGTGGTTTTGTTTATCCCAAAAAGCTCGTCGTGATAAAGGAGAATAGCAGCTTGTAGCTCAGTAAAACGTCATGACAGCTCAAGCTGCTTCCCTCTCAACATTCATCAAATTGTCAAAGTTACCAAGCTGATTTTCTCTTTCTTTTTATTTTACGCACCCCATTTTTATATTATTTACATTCCTACTTATAAATTATAATTGATGTTGGCTGAGGGGCAGCTTTTTCTATTAAAAACGCTATTTGTAATGAACGCTTGGTTTCCTAGCAGGGCTAATAGTAGCACATAGTGCTACTATGATTATGACATTATCTACAGGTGTTAAGAATTGATCCCCATCATTACATCTGTTTATTCTCCTACATCATTCAAAAACAATATATTATATGTTAAATCTACGTGTCTACGACGGAAATAAACACCGACTTTTTGACTATGTACATAGATGGGTCTTTCAAAAGAAGAAAAAACAGAGAGAATGGACAAAGTAATTAATTGGCACTTACTTACTCTATCAAGAGATGATTTAAATCTATCTTTCATACATAAACACATAGTACCTTCTAGATACAGACTTACAATTTGAGGAGTATCTCAATGAAAGGGATTTCCCTTTCTCTCACACATTATGATTGAGGTCCTTAACTAAGTAGATACAAAGAACCGAATGGATCCCTCAACCAATGGTATTACTTACCTAAAGACATACATAGAAAGTACTTTTATTTTGTGTAGAGTCAACCTTCTTCATCTTTTTCTTAAGAAACATATGTACATACATTGCTAAAAAGAACATCTAATGATGTAGTGGAGGAGTAGTCATAATAAAAATGATGAAATACACACTCTTACATTAAAAAGGATCACGTATCTTGAGAAAATTAATTTAATTTTCATTGCTGTATTATGAGTCATTACCATATTTTCTTAGAAATATATATATATATATATACATATACATATATGCTTAAATAAACATATATTTATTTATCGTTCGACTTTATAAATATGTATATATGTATGTATTTAAAAAAAGTTATAGCTCACTTCCGATAATATAATTAAAGAATATTCCTTGGATATATGTACATAGAGAATATATTTGACGTTGTTGCCCTTAGGAGGCAGTAGATTTCCATAAATAGATAAAGCACGATCAGATTAGACCTACATTCTCTTAAAGGAATGAACGGTTATCTTGAAAGGCAAAGAGGTAGTAACTAGGTTCTCAGTAGATAATTAAATTTGATCGTTTTTGGAGACGTGACGAATTGGTTGTGAGGATAATCGGTTTTTGTTGTTGTACTTGATATTTTTAGCTTGGAAGGTATTTGCTCTCTTTGGTGTATATATGTCAGCATGAATATCCTTATTGACGATGTTGAATGCTATATCTATGTACGTAGAGTACTCACTCCTAAATGACATTCATTATATTCTTATCGGATTTATCTGTAGTTGTCATTTATCTATTTCTTAATGTAATTTACATTAAATATGTCTATATATATATAATATATATATATAGAGAGAGAGATAGATAGATCTTGTAATATAAACCTTGTTGCTATGTATACAAACACATGACAAATCTTTTCGCTATATTCATTCAGCATCATAGTACGTTTCTAAGAATATATTTTAAAAAATACATTCGTGCGTGTACATGATGTTACTGAATGTGGCCTTATCCAATTATTAATATAAATATATATATATATATATATATATATATATATATATTACTCAGAACTGTTCAAGAGTCATGTTTTTTTTAACATGTACGAATCAAGTCATTGAATTCGAGTTCAAGTCGAAATTGCAATTTAAGGAGATTAAAGTTCGAGGCTTTGCTAATTAATGCATGTGAGTCTTTAGCTTATCAAATCTAATTCAAGTCTGATTTTTTTGTCAACTTGAAGTTGTAGTCGCAATTGAAGGAAACTTAAGTATTATATGAATCCCCAGCTCTGCGTATCAACTCTCTCGGGAAGCATTTACTCCTTCAATATTGCCCATGATCCCTTTTTTGAGGGTCAAAATTAAAATGTTTTGGACTATTGATTTGAATATGTTGATCGATAGCGTGAAAGAAATCACCTTTTTTGTCATAAAATTATGTAATTAGGGTCATGCATACTGCTTCTTTGAGTACACAACTAGCTTCTTTTTTTTGCAACTTTGTTTCTCAAAAGGGAAAGAAAAAATTTGGAAAAACAACTGGATGCAGCTACCCTTCCGTATTTTTCTTGTTCCCAACATTTTAATATTGGACAGTCATTATTTAAATACCCTAGACATTGATAAATTCTACCAATATATAAATCAATCGCTAATACTTGCTTAATATTCAAAAATTCAAAAAAAGGGCGTGTAATCCTTGATTTAATATATTATATATATATATATATATATCAAAATAAGAAATAATAATAACACCCTTTTTGAGTTCATAACAAGTACACGACGAGCTTTTTGGGATAAACAAAAACACACTGTATTCTCCCTTCAGCTGATTTTCATCATTTGACTCTTTTGATTTAAAGCAGCAGACTCTACGTGTTATGAGCTCAAAAAGTGTATTATTATTATTTATGATTTTGATATATAAAAAATGTATTTAATTGCTCGTCTTTTTTTAATTTTTGATGTACAAGTATTAACGATTGATTTGTATATTGATATAATTTATAAATGTATTGTATATCTAAATATTAACTCTGCCCAAAATTGAAAAGTTGGCAACAAGGAAAATACAGAAGAGTAGCTACCTGTTGTTTTTCCAAATTTTTCTTTTCCCTTTTGTGAGTCGAGGTTGTGAGTGAACAAAAAAGCTCGACGTGGTAGTTGCATTAAATCAGAAGAGTCAACTGATGAAAAACAGCTGAAGGGAGAATACACATAGTTTTTTTGGTTTATCCCAAAACAAGCTCGTCCTGGTATGCAACCTATTTTCACGAGTTTTGAATTGAGTTCGGCCATATTTTTGTAATATTACATACTACGTGATCTCATCAATCACATGATATTTATATCATTCAACAGGGCTCCTGTCCATGTTTGAATATAAGTTTTGACAAATGAGCTTTGTAGATAATAAAATGTTGTAATTAAAAGAGGACTCTCGAATTATAAGTATCTTCGGCGTGAACATTAAGAATGCGTGTGAAATGTAGTATGTGTGGCGTGAGAGAAGGAAATTGGGTCTGTATCTTGAAAAATTTAAGATCCACACATGGGAAAACATATTAAGTAAGGTAAGGGATTTACAAATATGCAAATAATAATAAATATTTGATTCAAAAGGTACAAATAACATTTGAATAGATAGAGTGAATTGCTTATCGTTTAGAAGGTTCATTAACCTCTTCTTGATATAAATACATTTGTATTTATGTAGAACAAATGTATGTATGTGCATACCTATTATTTTTCTAAACAAAGGCGGAATCAAAAGAGAGAAAATGTGCTATTCATTATCTATCTATAATTTCGAATTCATTGTCGAATAGCGTTAATTCTTATTTATACAAAGATACGTACTTATTAGAAATTGTATTGATTTTAGGGGAATGTATGTCCTTATGTATATAGCTAATATTTACATGTGTGTATGCATAACGTGTAATTTTCAACATAGTTGAACAGATGATAAAGGAATAATAGTCTGACAATGCTACTCCTTGCTACTCTTGGTATTTATACATAGCATAAATATTCCACTTTGGTGTTGATTTATAGGTTGATGGTAACGATTGACCTTTTGGAATTGTCGTAGTACATCCGTTTCCCATCCCCAGTCACAATCGGATGTAAAAACTTTCCCTTTTTTTGTTGCCTTTGAATGTGCTGCTCACAATTAAAAAATTATCTTTCAACGTCTATCGGTTTCAGTTCATAAGGCACCATATTGCCTTCCTTGTGAATAGTACCCATGCATTTTTTTGGCTGTCCTGAGCAAAGTTTCTCTTCAACACTGAAATCACCATTCTTGAAACGTCAAAACCATTCCCTAAATGATTTATCAGTTGCAACATTGTCACCATAAACAGCTCTACAAGCATTTGATGCACTTCAGCTGCACTTTTTCCCCAATTAAAGCAGAAACATGCTGCTTATTTACCACAAAATTCGACATTTTCAACAAAGTAAAAACATGGGTTTTACTAAGTCAACTCAAAACGATATAAATTAAATATGTCTTACCTCTCAGAAACAACCAAAACTTGTTGGTACTACAAAACATTCAAAACAGCAGAATGTTAGAAAACTTGTACTCCCTTATACAAACTAAAGCTGGGACGGCACAGGAGCAAAAAAGGACTTTTTTGTACCGACTCTTCATATATGTACATATGAAGCTCGAACTAATCAGAGAGTATCGTATGGTTTCACGCTACTCGTTACTATAGCGTCTGTGCTCTAAATTAAAAAGGTATATATCATTTGAGAGCCGGATAAATTATAGAACCCCGGAACTCGATGCTAATTTGTCTCGGAAAAAGTGTTGAGAAGCGATGCAATCGAGCTCCGAATGAGCAACACCAATTATTTGTATGTAACCGATGTATAAACTGACTTGTTTTCAGTTGGATCGAGTCGAATTTCAAGTTTTGTTATGGCTCATTTGAGGCAAAACTCTGAAATTGTCGAGTTCCAGACTTTGACTCTAATTTCGATGTTAGATGACTTGAAAATGTGTTCAATTTAAAATACTCTATGAGATACTATTTAACTCCCTTCAGTATTTGACTTACTTGTAGTGGATCAAGTTAAAATAAATTTATTAATAAATATATGTACAATTTGTACACACATTCATATGAAATTGAGACTTATGGATGTGGACTCTATATAGAATATTAGAAAGAAGAAGTAGTGTCTTTACTATCTAAAGTATCGGTCATGTTTTATAGGTTGATATTACTTTTTTCATTCTCATGACAGGATAATAATTATATTTATTATTATACGAGTAGTAAGTAACGGTATCAAAACCCTCATATTATATGTTTATCAGTGAATATATTTATTCTTATTATATACGAAAAGGTGCAAAGTCATTTTTCTCCTTCCACATCAGTTCATGTGATGATCCATCATGAGTTATGTTTGCATATAAAATAATAAATAATGTGAAATAAGTGTCCCTTTATTAAAGCAGACAAGATATTAAAATAATTTCTTTTTTACGTAGCCCACCACCCATTTCCTCCTTCAGTACATGATCCCTTGAAACCCTCTAGGTGTACATATAATTTTTGATATAACTTACATTAAAAAGAAAATCTGTTTTTCTTTTCGTTTTTGTTTTTGCAAATGCTATTATTGACCATTTTCTTAGAGTCATAAAATAATAAAAAAAAACCTGTTGAAACATTTTGGAATAACTCACATTTTGTATAGCCCTATGAAAACTATACATACCTGCAATTATATTATTTCACTACATATTATGTAGGTAGTTATATTTTTTGAGAGAGTTTTTCAATTCTTCAGTATATTGTCCTTGCAGGAAACCCCATTTCTAAATATATATTTTAAAAAGAAAAAATACATTTGAAGCAAGTCTTACTCAATGAGATCTCATCTGTGAGAGATTCAATAGTGCTCACTTGTGTGGAAGGATATTTGATCTACAAATTATGTGCTCCCATTTTTTAATTTTTTTGAGGTTTCGTGATCTAGTTAGTTTATAGTTTTTGATCATGAATAAACTTGAAACGTCAAAACTATACAATTTCCTCCCCCTCCCCTCTTAATTGCAATAGTTAATGTATACTTATAAAGCATCACAGTTGTACGTAAGACCCTCCAAGAAAGAATGCTCAATTTGGGTATTAATTTTTATCGCTATGCACCACATACCTCGCCATTTTCACTCCCATAACTCGTTGAAAACCTTGTCTCAACTTTTCATTGAATGAGTACCACAAAGAAAGCCTCTCTACATTATGAAATAATTAAATGTGATATTTCCCCAGGAATTTATCCTGGGTGTAAAATCCCGGGAGAGAAACCCTGTACATATATGTAAATGAACAATATTCCTCCTGGAATTTGAATGATAAGTAGTGGCAGAGAATTTGATTTTTTTTTTATTGTTAAGTAACAACTCACTTGGTTCATCAATTGAAAACGATTTGAATATCAAATTGATTGAGGAAGTGTTGAATATGAAGAAATATTCTTCTTTTTTTATATATATTTTTAATTCTTATTCCTTGACATGACATGAAATCAAAAATGATTTAAACGGAGTCTATTAACACATACTCAATTGCATGTCATGAAAAATGTCTTGTTAGACCTTGAACCTCCCTCCTTCTCTACATATGTACATTCAATACATACATAAAACCATTTACCAACCTATGTAGTTATATATACGGATAACTAAATGCATAATAACCCTATTCATCACTATAATTAGGACCGTGTTCCATCAAAAATGAAAGACTCAAGTCTTATAAAATCACCAATATCTGATAGCAAATGAATAGCGTACATATTCATATGTATGACTTTTGAGCCCTTTTTAAAGTTCACAGTTCCTAGAACTGAAGGATCCACGTTCCCCCTCATTCTTAAAGACATATTATGTATACTAACATGTTTTATAATTATTCACGTACATTGAGCAGAAGGTTGAAGAACTGCCGTGGGGATTATTCAGGCATGTACAATAATCCAATTTAATAATTGAGGAGAGGAAGAATGGAGTGTACAATTTTAGGAAATCATTCAAAGGGTAGCAGTCCTGTGAGACTTTAAGTAGTGTTGTTCGGTTCCAGACCACTTTATTTTAAAATCATGGAAAGACTCTGACAAGACTATGATGGATAGGGAAGCAAAGGGAAGAAATTTAATTTCTGCCGATATTTCTGCACATTACAGGGCTACTGAACATCAGTTAATTACGTAGCAATCACTCTAAAAACCCTATGCGTTAGAATCATTTATAACTTTGAGTTTTAAAGAGACCTTTTCTTTAGACGCTAAGAAGATTACGTTATAGGCTGAGACGATGGTCCTCTACTGAGAAGGAATTAGACAGCTGTATATGCATGTACTTCAATATAAGGCCTATTAGGTATGTAGGAGTAATTATATTTAATAAGTATAAGCCAGTAGAAATTGTATAATTTATTAATTAAAATTTATTTTTATACATATATGTGTATATAGTTGTATAATATATAGTAACGTTCGTGCTCAGTGATCGAAAGATGAAACTTCTTCCATTTTTTTTCCTGTTTTTTTTAATGCTATTTTTATCATTATTTATTAAATTTATGTACATATTATATATATATATATATATATATATATATATATATATGTATTTGTACTTAGAAGCTACTTTGGGATAATATATATATAAATACCTCGGTATATTAAGAGACATACATATATTATACCATATACGTATGTATAAATCTAAATATCAAATGATATTTTGCATTTTGAACAGTGAAGGCTGCTGCTCCATTTCATATGTAGACAATGCTCTTCTACAGATATGCATCAACATATTATGTACATAGATATCTATTTATGTGATTAGTTAATCTTGATGACGGGTACATGCTTGGCATTGAGTCATCTCCATGAACATTGGTTGAATGTACATACAACAATCATAGACTGTATTTTTGTGTTGAGCATACCCCTTGGATCATAATTTATATATATGGGTAGGAAGGTATTAAAGGAATCAAAACCTTTAATAAAAGGAGCCCTGAGGCAGATCTTACAGTTTATCTGTTTTTATTTTATATACATATTTTACTTTTACTCTTTTTCTATGTTGGTCCTTGGAAGTATGTATGTACATACCTATACATATGTGGATGGAGGTCCTCCCCCCCCCCCCCCCCGTCTCTCTCTTTTTTATTAAATACAACAACAAAACATTATATTAGTTTGTACTTATTTGAGGGAAGTTTATAATGAAAATAAAGACTGTATTTTTATATACATATATATATTGTAATGACATGTGTTAGGTCAAAAATACAAGAAGGGTTAAGACCTTCTTTGCATTACATGGATATATAAAGAAGGTAGTTGGTTTGTTGTAAGCTGTAAGTTCCCAGATGTCAAGTCACTTTTTTACCTCCTTTATTTTTTTTATACATATATAAAAATGATCAAATTTATGAATAAGGAAGTCCTCAATGAGACGACAACAACAGCAAATGAATCCTCTCATTTTAATATTGTTGCAGAAATATGTAATAATGACGTGAGCCGAGGACGATTATAATGTTCCCATAAAAGAACATTACCTATCCTTGAAACAATAGAGTTCCTTTTAATATTTGCGTCTTTAAGCACCCTTGATTATTACATATAGAAGGCAAATTAATAATTGTGCATGTTATAGGCAGATAGGTATGTAAATCCCATAGTGATCAAATGCTTCTGTACTTGCTATAGGCATGACTTAAGGCACCTAGGAACTTCAATTGTCAAAGGAGCTGTAAATACCTTTTGATCATACTAACATAATATGTACATATTATATGTATGTATTTAGGTATAACCACAAAATGGAACCATATGTAAGGTAATTAACATTATTATCCTTATTTTTATCGTCATCAAATGGAGTCCCGATAGTATGTGGACTCAGTTGGAGCAACCGTGTCCTGTCCATTTATTAATTAAAAATATGGGAGTTTGAAGCAGATATGTATATTATGTAAATAAACAATGATTATGGTTATTATTTATAATAATGGCGAATAGTAGTGATCAAATGGTAAAAAACACGGATCGAACAAGCTGGGCTCATATATGGATACATATAAAATGTCAAGAATATTGTCGTGCACATAGTAGGGATGAATTGGAATTAGAGATTGTCTTTATAATACTAAGTTTCAATAAAGATACACACATATCTATAAATTGTGGAAGAAGAAACCCGTGGGAAGGCTGAAGGAGAGGAGTTTAATTGAATACTTTTAAGGGGCAATAAATTAAATAAGTAAATAGACAAAAAAACCTCTATCCTTACTTCCGTAACCTCCTCCTCATCTACAGAGGTAGATAAGTGTCATTCATCACGATTTTTCAAGGAATAGGATAGGTGTATCGTTAAGTCATATATATTACTTAACATACTTAACTATTTCATTTAAGATTCAAATCATGGAAGGAGCACGAGGAAAAATGCAATTCACTTTTCCAAAATATGCTAGAATCATCGTTGTTTTGCAAATATAATTATTCCCATCATATGTACATTCAATACTACCCAATAATGCATGAAGACAATATCGTGTAATGACTGTTCCATGTGAGTCATTCCCTTCTAAAGTGGGTATCAATGTCTGTTTTTATAACCTATAATCTTGACGATTGGAGCTAACTGAGGCTACGGAATTGTGTGTCTTTTTGTGAAGCAGATCAAAGACCTCTTGTATTCCACCACATATTTCTTCAATTTCAACATTGAATTAATTAATTACACTGGACAATAGTCAAAAATCCTAAGAGGTATAAGTATAATAAAAGTTATTCAGTTTTTCACGCTGACTTCAAATCTGTAATTATTTTTTTTTTTTCGAGAAATCGGATCCTACTTTTTTATCTTTTTTGGCCCATTTTCCAACTTCAACTTCAATTTAAGCCTAGAAGGACACTCATTTTGTGAATTAAAAAATAAATGATTCGCTAGTGTATTTAATGCAAATTCTAATTTCAGTCTTTGTTTTGACCTAAGGGGGTTCCTTGGGGCGTAGGGGGCGGAAGTAGGCCAATAAGTCGACGAAAACGTTTGTACTTAAATAACTCCTTGAAGATTACATGAAATTGATTAATAAGGAATGCATACAAGAGTTGAGACCCACAGCATTCAAATGAGATGGCAAAACAAGCGCCAGATAAGAATTATTAACTAAGAAGAAATCCTCCATCTAAATACGTAAATTTTCATTCAATTTCGATCAAAAATTCGCTAGAAATCTAAGACTCACGTTAGAGCTATTTAAGTAGTAGCGCGCTGAAGGATTAAAAAACCAGCTGAAATACCCCTTAGTATTACTTAACAATCACTTAACAATGCTTAAGTAGACGTTAGTATACGACTAGAACACTAATAAGCTAATTCTTGAGAGAAAAGATATCAATAGCTGATCAAAATAGATTATAAATTCATGTTGTGAACCCAAGATACAAAACTTTTAACAAAGCTCTCCTCTGAGAATATGAAAATAAATACATATTCATAATAATAGCTTGAAAAATAAATAAATACTTTTCTAATTTGTCAAAAAGTGTGACTATATAGCTTCATAATAATAGCATAAAGAACGTAACTAAGTCGAAAAGATATAAAGAAGATAATATCTATTTTATATTATGAACTTAGGCTATGTAGTACTACTGAGTTTTTTCCTAAATGGAACTTTTAATGGTAATAATAATAATGAAGAAACGAGTTAAATTGTACAACTCCTACTTCTTGACAGCTTTTTTATTTTATTTCATTTTATTTTTTAGCCGTGAGGTTGTCATAATGTAATAAATTGTAAAGAGAGAGAGAGAAAAAAGTTTTTTGTTCTTTTCCGACTTTTACATTAAATTATTTAAATTCACTAAGAAGAAGAAGTTATTCACTTCTTAAACCTATAACAGACAGATAAAGAGGGAAAAAGTAAAATAAATACCCTCACTTTTTTTTTAATATTATTCCCTTCTACATTTTTCCACTTTTTGTATTGTCTTCATATCATATGTATTTGAAATAACTCTCAAAGAATGAAAAAAAAGAAGGCATCTGACAGTATACATACATACATAAGACGCGCACTCACTGTCCATGTAATTAATGAATAAATGTAATTATAAGAATAATAACATGAGGTGCTCAGGTGTGTACATACCTGAACATGGTTATTTTGGAATACATATAAGCTACAAACTAAAGCCAGTCAAATAATACATAGACTAAGTAGGAGTTTATAATTTTATATACACTTTAAATTTCAAGGCTTTCTTTTGTTTTAACTCAAAACATTTTAATAATGTACATACATACATATATAAAGTTTAACCCATGACATCATTCAAACTTTTTTATTTAAAAAAAAATCAAAAAATCATGGATTATAATGAGGGAAATCCGTTTTTTTTATATTCTATTTTGAAAAGAAAAAAAAAGATTATTTTTCATTTAACAAAATTCATTTTTAAAATTAAAAATATTATATATATAAAATTAAAAATAAAAAAAATTCAAGCCAACAGTTTTGTAGGAAAGAAATTTTTAGATGAAAGGCACTATTTAAAAAAAATTTTTTTTTTTGCATCTTTGAAAAATTGATTGAACAGATAAATATAGAAATAAATTCATGTTGGTCCTTTTTCTAAAAGTGTAGGTATTGACTTCAATTTGAAAGGTTTTTAATGTAAAATTACTCAAAAAGTTGATATAATATCTTGAGTTTTGACCAAGAGAGGTCAATTTATGAATTGGTCACACAAGAAGAAAGATTGGATATAATAAAAAGTGACCTTTTGAGATATGAAGTTTTTTCCAAATTCCATTATAAATCTGATGATACAGTTCTTGGACTGTTACCCACATTCCCACAGAGTCATTTTCCTGCAACTCATTTGTATTGCTCTTCAAGCAAAGACAAAGTCAATTATTTCATTTAGGGATGGCTCAACTTTCGTTCGGCCCTCACATTTGTAATTTTCGATACATCTATCGAAATCAAATGATGTCAAAAGTTATTATATGTGATTTTAAATAGTGAAAGCCTTCAATTTCATAATTTCATTCTTCCTCTTTAGTCGAGGTTGGATAGTCTTTCTTTATGGTACACCTATGATCAGGAGATGAAGTTCAAGAATCAACTCTCAGCAATTCACCAGTGGAGAATCATTGTTCTAGAACAACGGTATCATACATGCGCCAGTGGAACAACTACGGCCCCGAGACGATAATTTATCTAATTTTTCTTAATATGAAAGATTAATGTTAGAGCGGCCCGCACTATTGAACTACTAAATTGAATAACTATTAATACAAGCATTTGAAACTGAATAAATACAATTAATTTCTCTAATCAGCCCGTTAGTCAGTTAATATGTAGTTTCTTCAGTCGCCTGTATCTGCTGTATGATCATTTTCATTTATTTATTTAATTCATTATTTTGTGTTAAAAATTAAGATATTTGAGAACATGAGAATGTTTTATCAGCGATTTTCTTGTGGAAATCCTGATGCGGCCCAGCCACACCAAGGCTCTGCCTCCAGCGGACCCCAGGTGAATCGATTTTGAGACTCCTGGTCTAGAAGAAATATAGTATCACATAGTATCGAATATCAAAATTAGAAATTTGAGAATCCGAATGAGACTATTTGCTACTACATCACACATATGAATTATTTTAAAAAAATTGTCTTTACAAAATGTGCTCGTAAACTCCGTATGCTGTTATATCCAATGCAAATAAAAAAACCGGATTTTTATTTTCCTTATAATTAATGGATAAATATCATTTAAAGAATTAAAGAAAAAGACTATAATAATGCTAATCACTAGGGATGTACACTTTGTTGAGGTGAGAAATCATGCTCACAATATCTGGTGCCTCTACTCTATTTGATCTGCTGAGTGTTATTTGACCATATTAAATAATACACAATAGCTACTTATAATTGTAGCAAGTTATTTCGTCAAAGATACTGGGAATACTGAGTTCAAATTGATCATCAAGGTAGTGGACCCAACAGATATTTTTCTTTTTTTACACTCAACTAGACTAAACTAGACTATCTCAACATTTTGTTCTGTCTAATAATAGTCAGTAGCTATATTGGTGAAATGTGAATATGTAGAATCGTTTTAGCAATGAAAAATAATTCACAATTTGCAGCAAGAGATAATAATGATGTATATATATAGTTATATCATCTCTTCAATTTAAAATATTTAAGGATTTTATATTTTTGATTATATGAAATGAAGAGGCCCGGGAATTTGCCCAATTAAACAAGTAACCAAATCTTGCAAACCCGGGAAAATAATTCCTAATAACCACATAGGTATCACAGTGGTGTTCAACTAATCTATCACCAGTCACTCACCAAACGATTAAAAATAGGCTGTGAGATAATTTCGAATAAATGTGAGTTAAAGATGGTTATTGTTAGAGATGTCGATTTTAGTCTAAAAAGTAGACTATGAAGATACTTAAACTTTTCTTGTTTACTTGTACAATGTTAGTAATTTTCAATGTAGACACAAGCTCAAAAAAGGTTGACCCACGAATTTTTCAACATTTATAAACATATTGTAAGACGCTAATTGTAGTTTCTGCTTTTAAGAAAATATAATCAGCTGAATTTCTCGCAATATCTACATATATGCGCATTCCATGCAAAAATCTTCACTACTCATGTCTGTACACATCAAATTCAATTTATTAGACATAAAATTTCCCATATAGTCTTTGCCTTGTTTTTGTCTCGTCATAATTTTGAACAAAGATAATATAAAATGAATAAAAGTACATATTGGTGGCGTATATAATATTTGCATCTGCAAATCATTCAAATTTTACAAATATTTGTATCCATATTCACAAATTTCTTAAACTTATTACGATAGTTTTTGAGCTTTTAAAACTCAAAGCAATTAATTAATTATTAAAAACTTTAATTTCCTTTACCTCTTGATTGTCATACTTTTATATTCTCAATTCGAAATATTTCTCAGATACTACCATTTTTTAACTACATTCTTTTTATCCATAGCAGAAATCGAAAGATGTCTTGGAAATCCTACAAAAATAGCAGTGTGCAAATAATACTAATTACCCAACATGAAGTAATTATCGAGTTGATTATATCTTCGAGTCAAAGCTATTTAGTATGATATTTCATTCATTTTCCAAAAATCCTTGGCTTATTAAATAGTTAGAGCAAGATGAAATCCCTCATAAAGATTTGCCTTAGAAAAGGCAATCACTTCCTGTAGGTGTATCTATTTACTTTTTCAATACATTGTTTGAAGTCAAAATATCCTTGCAAGTAATTTAGGAACAAGTTGGTGGATAGTTATCAGTTCGTAAAAATTTGGATCTGCATTTTAAGATATTCCGTACCTCACTAGTAGACTCACATATTATGTATGCAATTCGTTTAGAATATCTAAAAAGAGGATTTCGCGACTGAGAAAAATGATTTTTTCAATAGTCAATATTTAAAGCATGAGGCAGAAGCACTCACTAACGTGACTTGTATTCATGTGTCATGTCCACATTCAATTAAAAGTGAAGGAACTTAACTCAAAAATCCTTAGCAATAGGACTCTGTTTCTAAATTATTTACTCTGATTTTTGTCTTTCCAAATAAGGAGGCAAATGCATTATTTAGCGCATATACATATGTAGGAATGCCGACACTCTGAGTTTCTAAAGCTTTATTTTATGTATATGGATATAGAGAGGAGGTAGTGGTGTGTAATATTTAAGTAACAATAACAATAATAATGACGAACAGGTATTTTATGAAGAGCATCACGTGAATCTCACACGCTCACACAATGATTAAGTTATCAGTTCTTAGCACGAAATAGGTTTTGTATTATTTAATGAGTCAAATATGCAGCTTAAATATATACGGACATATGCAGCATGTATGTAGGTATAACACATAGAACACATGTATATGTATGTGTTATTAAAAATTCGTAAATAAATACTTATTTATATTTAATATTCGTCAAATAATAATTATTATATTTTTACTTTGTTAGTTATGTTATAAGTATGTAAGTACTTTGATATTTATGTCTATAATATAGTCTTAAATGGCCCTAAGCTCTGAGGAATTCAAGACTGAAGAGATACTTCCTTTCCTGCCAAATATTTGTATGTCGAAGGAATTACAAACAACATATCTTTTTGATTGGGTAATAATCATAAATTGCACATAGAGATTGCATCTCTCAACCTCTCGTCCTACAGACAAAAAGAAAAGAAGATCCAAATCAATGAGTAAAAAGTTATCCCCGAATACGTCAATCTCTTCAACTTTTGAGATTTTTTTTAACTGTCTATTTTTTTTGTGAAAGACATGGAATGGGCGTTTTGTTGACGTGACTATCTGGCTCTTTTGTTTTATTTTACTGACTGGTTGTTGGTGATCATATTATATAAAAGATAGCATCTGATAGAAAGTGAGAGAACTGAATTTGAATTCTCAGAAATCTAAGAGAAGTCTTGGGCATGATTTCTGTATAGTTAGAAATTAAACTACTAAAATTTGAAGCAAGTTGTCCCTTCAAAGAACCAGGGAAGATTGAATTAAAATTGATTATCAAGGGTCTCGTACCTACTGATATTTTTCTTCCCTTTCTTCCTTCCTTAAACTCAACACATAATCAATATTTTGCCCATGTCTAGGCTTAGAGACATATATACCAGGCGCTCCTGTTATTGCAAAGCCTCTGTGCCACCTATTTAATTCGTTCCATGTGACTTTTAAATTCTTAATATATTTATAATGAGAAATATTCAACTCATGAAAAAATCTCTTTCATCAAAGTTGATTTGATAGACATTTTTGCTTACACATTCACAAAGTACATAATATTTCTTTAGAAGCATAATTTATCTACCTATATACATATACATATGTACAAATGAATGAATGGTTTTAGGGCTCCTCTTTTCTCATGGTGAGTTACGGTTTAAATCTTAACAACAACAGAGCAATTGTTGAGCATTGAATCTATGACCAAATGATTTTGTGGTTTTTTTTTGTTTTTTGTTTTAGGTGTAATTACAATCAGTAGGCAGCCCTTTTACTCATTGTAGGAAATCAATTTGGCAAAAATAGGGTTAATTCCATGACTCCATGGATACAAACCATGTATTCCAAAATTCTTTGTTCAATTTCATATGTTCAAACCTTCTCATTAAGTGTATGTACCTTTTAAAAGAGGCGTCATCTTTTTTTTTTTTCACCATACATTTAAATACTTTTTTGTGTGTGCAACACCTTTTTAAATTGCATAAAATACTTTGACCCTAAGAATGCAGCAACCATCTCTTACTAAATAAATATTATAATTATATACAGTATACTATTTTCATTCAAAGCAATTAACATGAGGGAGCAGATAAGGACTGAGCATGCATGCATAGATCAGTGAGGAGCACACTCTTTACTAAATGTGAAGAGAGCCAAACTAAATCACTTCCTTGACTGATAAATATTGTTCTATCACATGGTTATAACCGTACGTTTCCGCTTGATAATAAATAACTGTATGTACATATTCACAAGAGGAGAAGAAGCGTTTGTGAACACATTCGAGAAATATGGGGAGGAATTTGAGTCAAATATTGACTTGAAGAATGTGATCTCTTAAAATAGTTTACTTAAAGATTACATATATCTAATTCAATTGGACTATCAGAGCTGAAACAATTTTATTGAAAGAAAGAGCATTCTGGAAGTAATATATTACTAAATAATTTCATAAATGTGTCAAGTCAACAAGAAATCAAGTTTGTTTTCAAATATTGAAAAGGAGAAAATCCACCACTTGTAAGTGATTTTACTTCATAAATACAACGGTCAAATATTTCGGAGTCATTTTAAGATCTATACCGCACGGTTTTTGCTAAAATGTCACTCTTATTCGAGAAACCAAGGATTGTTGTCTATCCAATAGAGCAATCGGATAAATGTGTCGACTGCACATGGAGCCGATATGATCCCTGAAAGAACGTCCATCTTTTTGATAGCCTCAAAGATTTATTTAGTTGTAGTTTGTTAAAACCAGTTGATCTGTTTAAGAACTATTAATACAAAGGAAAGAGGAAGTCTTCATGAATTTGAGTGCAGTTCACACTCATTTTTGAAATATTTCAGAGTAACTTGGTTTCTCCTTGACAAAATTTGAGGTGGAGCACACTTGGCCAAAACCTATGTTGATGTGTGTGCATCTATGTTGATTTAAATAACAGAAATTGACATTAAGAAAAGTAAAAAAGTACACAAACATATGTTGTGTAATTTCTTATAAATGGACTCAGAATCCTTCAAATCTAATTCAATTGCTTGTCATATTTTTATTTTTTTAGGTACTAACAATGACTGAAAAACAGATACAAAATGAAGAAAAGAAAAAACGGACAGTTTAGAGCTGTCAATTTATAGGCCAAATTCCAACGTTAATTTCGAGAATATTATTAACACTGACATCAAAATATTTTAATTTAAGGGGATTAATTAGATTGAAATTCATGCTAATAATAATTTACTTAATCCCCCTGTAAAAGTTAAAATCTTTTAATCTAAGTGTAAATAAATTGATATAATTTTGAATATTGAATAGTCCACCTTTAATCAACTTACCTTGATTTTTACATTATTATTATTAGTTTTTGTTCTAATGATGCTTCGATGTATGGTACATTTGTTTTTAAGGTAATTTTTGGATGGTCGATTAAAGGGCTCAGTTCAAAAAAATGAGAAGTAAATATTTTTTTAAATCAATATTTTAATATGAAAAATTATATTTTTTTTTATTTTGTTGATTTAAGTTTTAGGCTTTTTTGACACTTTACAATGGTTGTGTACTCAATTTTAGGATAATTAAACTCCTAATAATACAATTTTTTGAAGTAAATGTATACAAATTTATATAATTTTAGTAATAAATAGTCAAATTTTAGGAGCTCACCTTGATAGTTACAAAAAAATAGCTACTTTTTTTATATTATTGTATATATAAAGGGTTTTTCAATAAGAGCGATACATTTTCTTTTTTAAATAAAATTAAAAGGGTTTGAGATTTAAACGAATTTCTTTTTGAGTGTTGAAGGACAATTAATTATGGAACTCAATTGCTTTTGCATGACCACCACGGGCATGTTTGCAGAAGTCCGCTCTTTGAACCCAGTTTTCTACCACTTTTTTGCATAAATCGACCGAAATTGCAGGAATTTGTCGTTCAATAGCTGCTTTGAGCTCCTCTAGTGTTGCTGGCTTGTTGGTGTAGATGCATATTTTACTTATTAACAAACCCATTGAGCCAAAAATGAGCTTCGTCGCTGATGATGATTTTTTTACCACAGGTCTCTTAAAGTTGCTACGACCGAACGTGAACTTTGGTAATAAATTAGGATAACTTGCAAATGCTGCTCAAGGTTGACCTGCAAGGTTGATTTGTAAGCTAATTGTGAGTAGAAATGTAAACAAAACAAAACATAAAATGACTTAGTTCGCCGTCCCTAATGAAATAAAAATGCGTCATCCCTATTAAAAAACTCTTTATATAGGTGGCTTTACATCAAGACATTAGTTTATTTTTACATTTTAAGGCTCAAAGATTTTGGCAATTTTTTTATAGCTGATCTAGTGACAGCATGTTCAATTCAAAAAATGAAAGTTTTTTAACTCATTTTCAATTGTTTTTGTATATGAATAATTACAAATCTTCAGAATTGTATCTACGTTACGACTATCAAGGGGAGATCATTGCACCACTAAGACATTTGGGTCAGAGAAGGCCTTGAATCCTATGTCCATATCTCTTAAATGAATCATACTAACGAGTCACAATTTGGCAGTTGTTATTTTCTTGATATTATGCTCCCATGTACCAAAAATAAATCAATTCTCTGATTTTTAGATGACACCCCTTTGTCAATTTGACATGAAATGACTCAAATACCATTCAATAAGAATGATAAACTTGCTAAATCACAAGGTACTGAATGGAAGTCTAAGGCTGTTTGGCTTTTTATCTTTAAAGAGTGATTTAAAAAAAGGGAAAATTTTTTATTATTCAAGTTAACATTTAAACAATTGAGATTGAAGACTTGATGTCTGCTCATAATCCGAGGTTAAGACTATATTAAAAAGAAGTTGCAAGAAAGTTTAGGAATCAGTAGAGAGTACAAAATATGTAGATACAATTTAATGTTCACAATGGCATCATGGAAACTGCATTGAAATGAGTTTCTTCCTTATTTATTTTCCATCTAAGGATAAGCATAAATAATTAACTAACAATGTATTTATTTAAGTTTAGAAGACAAAAAAAAGAGAGGAATAATCCAGCTCAGTTTTAAATGAATGTTTACTAGCAATAGGACTCTAATTCTCTTGTTATTATTGTTTTTTTGTTATTTTTGGTGATGTTTTGAACCAGTAGAAAAGAGAACAAGAGATTTTATAGCATGAATGTATGTATATGTACAAAGTAAGATATGGAACTACGCAAAAACCTTATCAGGATTTCAAGTCATAAATAAAATTAATAATATGTATAGTTATTTAACCCTTGAGGGAACGTGATTTTATTTCATATCATTTCCAGGCAGGCAGACATAAAATGTGTATATAGATAATACTCAAGTTCGTTTATACATTTGTATATATATATATATGTATGCGTTATTAGGTGAGTTGGAATGGGACTTTTGTTCAGACAAAAACTAGTTTTTTGATTAGAAAAAGAAAAAAACAACAACACTTGGTACTCTTGCTTTTTATTCAAAATAGTTTTACTCTTTGTTAGCATTCATTTCATGTAATATTCAAGGAGTTATTTAAGTACAAAGGATTTTACCGACTTTTGGGCCTACTCCCGTCCCTAAGCTCCTAGGATCCCCCTTAAGTCATAACAAAGACTTGGAAATGGAATCTGGATTAAATACACAAGCGAATAATTCATTTTTTAATGCACAAAATGATTCTAGGCTTAAATTGAAGTTGGAAAATGGGCCAAAAAAGCTAAAAAAGTAGGGTCTGATTTCTTGAAAACCCTCGGACTCTCGAAAAAAAAAATTACAGATTTGAAATCAGCGGGCAAAACGGAATCACTTTTATTATACTTATACCCCTTAGGATTTTTGAAGTTCAAATTTATTGACATGTGTTAATCATCTTTAAATAAAATCGTTTTATATGTAAAAGTTTCTTCAACATATACGTATAATACAAGTAATCCTCCCCCCTTAAAACCATATTTATATGCAGCTGATATTCAAAAGGATATTAATTCAAAGATACTATAAGTCTCACTCCCGCCCTATCATTGTCCTCTCCAAAAATTCCATCCTTCAATCTACAAACATTCATATCTCCTCTCCTATCTTCTTTTCGTGCTCAATAGATGGAGACACTGTAGGCTCGATTGACTTATGAACAGCGTTCATTGGAATGAATATATTGTGGAATGAACATAAAATGAACTGCTCATAGGTAGTTATATCAATGCCCTTGTTCTGTTGCTCGTTGAGTGGAGATTAAATCGTTTTTAGAAGTCAATTGACTAACTAACAGCCTCATAATACTCTGTCCTTCACAATGAGGTAATGTTTCATAATAAGAGTTACAAGGGCAGTGCATGCAATCTACAAATTAAATAATTAAATATCAATAATCCTTCATTTTTTTGTGACTTAAGAGTCTCAAATCACAAAAAGAACACAACGTCAAATTTCATATGAGTCAATATTATCATTTTGAAGGAGCACAAAAGGAACATTTTACAACATGAAGGCATTTAATTACCATACATGAAACGACTTATTTGAAAACCCCATGTCATTATTAGAAAGACAATCTACAATCATAAGCAGGTATGAAATCACATTTCATCAATAGGAACATTCGAATTTAAAGAAAAATATATTTGATAAAAATATAGAGTCGCGAATAAAGATGTGAAAATTTGCAAGTTGTGTTTTGTGTTTTGCGTTTTTTTTAAGTTGTCATCACTTCTTCGTAATGCTGGAAGAGAACATATTCATTGTTTGGATAAGTTTTTACATAATAAGTGAGTTTAAAAATCGAAAATCATACCCTTTGCAATTAAAAAGGTGTCGCAAAATACTTATTCTATGGAGAATAAGTTCCTTTTTCCTATTCTTAAATGGATTTTTATGACGTCATCTCAAGTGTGTTTTTTACGCTTACCGATAATGGCTCTTTTGTTTTATCTTTAAAGTGGTTTAGAAACTCGTTCATTTTCAAAAAAAATTTCGTGACTATAATGATTTTCCTTTCATATTGGGAGCAGAAATTTATGTAAAGATTTGAACTCGTACCTTTCTTGGAAGTCATCAGGTCAAATCACTCATGTTAAAATTCAAGACGAGTCTCAAGACCTTCAACAATTTGGCGGATCAAGTCACAACTCATCAGATTGACGAATCGAATCCAAGTCATGTGACTGGACTCCATACATCTCCTCAAATTTTGGAAACCTCCGATAATTTCATAACAATTTAACATTGAGTTCAGTTGTTTAGTTAACGCTACTTTTGATATTTTCTAAACTATAGGTTCTATACAAGAATTAGAAACGATATCAAAATTGCATGATTCAAATTACTTACACATACATTTTATGTTCAAAAGTCTGCCTCAGCAACTATTGGCTGTTTTCAAAGCAAAAAAAAAGGAAGGGTGATAGTCGCATGGGGATCCACTATTGAAAAGGTGTTTCATAGAAAAAGATAGACAAATGTTGAAATGATTCATTGAACATACATTGATGAATAAAATTGAATTCGTGCGGGGGAAAAAAAACTGTTGGCCTAATGACTATTTAATGGATCTGTTAGCCAAAGTGATTTTAAGGGGTAGAGGTTTTCGTATGTATAACTTCAAAAAATAAAATGAAATTCAAAGAATATGGTCGTATAATCAGAAGCTGTGCCATAGATAAGGTCTGAGGAGCTATGGCCTCTGTATTATTGAATTTACAAAAAAAATATGTTTCTTTTATATCTATGGGTTTCTCCCTAGAAGTTCTATTCAAGTTTCTCGGAGTTAACTTTAAAAAAACACGATACTCTTCCCCTCATAAATAAAATATGAATACATTTTGCAATATACTCTGAGCATTTTTTATTCTGAGGCAAAAAAAAAAGTCATGAAATAGATCCATATTATATTTATTTTTGGAAATCTAAAATACGTTTTCATATCAATGTATTCGGTACATTTTTCTAAGTATGTAGGTTAAACTTATAAGGAGTGTCAATAACAGATTATTCCTTTGAATGTAAACTTAGGATATTTATATGAAAATAAAGTTCGTGAGTTAATAAGTCAAAAAGCAAAAACAAAAAAAACAAAGACACACACTACAATAATAAAGATATGAATCTTTTTATTTATTATTGTTGATACAAAGATCCACATGGGAATGTATATATAGGATACATTCTTGAGAGTGAAGAAAATCATTTTATGCATGATTTATTTAAATTTTATAAATAAAGTCATTTATAACAATATCAACAACCTTTTGTTAATTACATATATTATATACATAGAACTTTACTGGGTCTGTAAATAATTCATTTACGGTTTTTTTTCAACATATAAATCAGGGATTTGACGCCATTTTGTTGACCTATCAACAAGCTTCTCAGCCACAAAATCTGTGAAATTAATCAGAGCATAACAACATGTCTCACGTCTCACACATCGAAGCCCGTTCGGGACACGCTGAATGCACTTGACTGAAAAGTGCTACCCCATGGACAGAGCTGGGGGAAAATGTATAGTTTCCGATGGCCAATACTTTTAATAGAGGATTTTGATTATTTCACAACCATAAAAATCGAGTTTAATTTCATCTAAAAACCAGAAATGAATTATTTACACACCTCTTATTTCAATGCAAACGGGTATAGATAATGTTATTATTATATAGGGAAATGAAAAACTGAATGAGAAACGGTATCACTGGTTTTTTTGTTGTTGTTTATTTGAAATTTTAATAAATCTGTTTAGATATTTGAATTTTTATATATAATATTTTGGGATTTATTCTTGGATAGATGGATAGATATTTTTATCCATAGATTTGTTCTATTGGATTTTTATTTATGTAGTTCGTATATTTTTGTAATCCCTTAATTCCAATGGTTTTCTTTTATTCCCAATGGTTTTCTTCTTTTTTTTTTCTTTTCAATTCTACTCTTTTAAATCATAGAATTTCTCATCCTTTGCTATATTGGGGTATATTTTTATAATAAAGGAACCAAGGATAATACACTATAAATACAATTGAATCTCTTCGAGTCCCAAATCATTTTTTTAAATTTTCTTTTAAGACAACATACTATGTATGTGTGTATATTTTACGTATTAAGATTATTATTTATTCAAAGAAAAAGAAAATGAATATTTGCCAAAAAATAAAATGATATAAACTTTTTCCAAAGATAAGTCTTATATTTATATATGTATATAATTACTATCATTATTATATTATAGAAAAAAATGGAAAACAGAAGCTACAGAGCTTTCTACAAACAGCTACAAATAAGTAGCTTGCCTGCACGGCTAGGCCTCCTTCTCGAAATAATCGCAGTAAAAAAGTATTTACCTACTAATTACTACAATACCTAGTCGTTCCACAGAATATATATGCACCCCTAAAATGTGACAATATTCTATGATCACCTCTGATTTTTTTGTCAAATATCCTCTGCATGTATTTCTTCAAATATACTTTCCTTCATGAACGGAAGGGATTTGAAGGCATTTCAAAATAGAATCCATCTAAAGATGAGTTTTGAATTAATCAACTCTTCAATTATATATTAGCAAATTTAAATAATGTAATTTCCTGGTTTTAAATATATCAGCAATCATAATTATTCAAAAGTGCCTACGGTGTGGTTTGAAATATACATAGAAGAAGGAGGGGGAAAAAATGATGCCAATTACAAATTATGAGAACATTCTGCAATTTATTTTATGCCTAGACTATTTGAAGGTAAAGTGTAATATGCATATCAAACTATTTCAGAATGGGATGGAAGGGAAGTTCGTCATGGACGGTTCAAGGTTCGGTTCGGTACACGCATATACATACATATCAAAAAAATATTCGGAAAGGGGGAGTCCCAGACATTGTATTAAGTCATTATATATTATATAAAAGACAATTATTTGCATAACTATTAAGCTCGAGCAGAATCGAATTTTACCATCTCAGCCCTTTTGTACTTCTGTATCTAATAGTGATGTGATTTCTGAGATCGACTCTGGTCATTTTAGTTTAGTTTCATTCGTTGTGGATCCCTTAATTCTTGCTATCATCTAGGTTTCAGTTCCTCAAAGTCTTGATCCTGGATAATGTGGTCTTGACCTCAACAATATTTATCTTTGATGAGTAGATAGGTCCTGAGAAGAAAGATTGCCTTAAGAACAAAAACGTAGTGGATGTATGAAGGTTTTAGTATCTTCCTAGGTGAGAAACGCCATTTTATGGTTATGTTTGTGGATGATCATGGTAGAGGCTAACACATCCAGACGTTCAACCGGTGAAGATAATAAATATATCAGGAAGTTTTCAGTAAAATTTGATTTGAAAATCATAGAGAACAAGACATGAGCTATCCCTTTAGGTCAATAGAAACCATTACCATCATGGTTAATTTGCGATTCAATTGGTCAAACTTAAACTCTTTTGCAAAAATTATTTTTCTATGAATGGTGCAAATTTAACTTGCAGAAAAGAATCAATATAACATATAATATTAAACTTGTTTCTAGCAAATATTGTATGCTGTGTCTGCTCTTTCTTCAGTTGCTAAGAAAGCCATGAAAGAGGAGGAAGTTTGGTTAAAAGAACTCTTCTATAGTAGATATATATCCGTCTAAAAAAGACATCACAAGTCATTGGGAGAGTATAGTCTTATTTGTCAAATATTATTCCAAAGATATATATTTCTGTAGCAGAGAAATTAATTCAAAAGAAACTTATCGAACGTTGTGATAAAAAAAGTTACAAAAATTGACATTTTTGTGTATTTATTTGTAATTGTAAAATGATTGGTTTTATTTAAAATCATTTTTATCTGAATACTTTGTTTGTGGAAAGGAATTTATGACGGGAGAAAATCTTTAAACGAAGACCTTGCTGTTGATTTTTTTAAAAATAAATAAGTACTTGTAACCAAGTGTAGTTTAGGCAAAATCACATTTAAATTGAAATATGTCAAAATAACACTAAAAAAAAGAGACAATTTTGAAAGGGAGTTAAACTTACCTCTGTTCAATAACATATGATATCTATAATAATTATCCATCCATATGTGAAGTTTTCAAGGATTTTTCAGATTAGTAGGTTGAGTAAAAGTGTTGAGAAATGAGTCATAGACTTCATCAAAATTCTTTTGACAGCTAGAAATGTTTGTAACAGAGCAGTAACGGAAGGGATTTGAACCTGCATAAAATTTTAAAAATATGTAGTTTCAATTATTAATATTAGGTCTAGTAAAGAGAAATCCATTATTTTTGCATGAAATTGAAGGCTTTATTTTGCATAGTTAGTATAATAATCCAATTTAGTTTAAATATGCACCGTTTTGTTCGATAACTTGTTGCCATTTTGAAGGTAATTTTATTATGCCTCTTTCATAGAAACCCTTCTCCCTATTGGTAAAAAAATGGGACAGTCGATTTTTGCAAGATTCTCTTGAGTCGACGTTTTTACCATCCAAATCATTTGCCATAAACAGGAACGGGTTGTAATCACTAGGTGCGAGGTCCGGACTACAAGGTGGATGCAAACAAACCTCCCAACCAAGCTCTCGTAGCTTCTTGCGAGTCACCATCAATGTCCTGATTAAACACAATTCCTCTCCTTTTGTCCAAAGCTGGGTGCTTCTAAGCGATTGCTTCCTTCAGGCGGTCCAATTTTTGGCAGGAACAGATTCGAATTAAGAGTTTGGCCGTAGTTTATCGATATTTTTGACAATTGACCTTCCACAGCGTGGTTCCTCTTTGACATCAAAATTACTGGAAAAAAAATGGACGAAACCAAAATTGTGCATGATTGACTGTTACAGTATAAGGACAATTAACACTATTCACATTTTCAGCTGCCTGACTTGCGTTTTCGCCTTTATGGAAGAAAAATTGTATAATAGTTTGTATTTTTTCCTTGCTGGTGTCCATCATTGATACGCACTCAAACACATCTGAGTCAAGAAATCACAAACCTTTACTCGAAATTTAGTCTTTCTAACGCCATCTAGCGTAATATAATCGCACTTATACAATGCAAGATACAGTTAACTAAAGCCTTCTATTGCAAAAATAATGGATTTCTTTTTACTATATAGACCTAATATGTTCATGGATGGATCGTTGGGACATTTTTATATAGCTAAGTAATTAATACTCCTTTCATAACGTTTACCGTTACGTTTAATAATAATAATAAAATAAAAATAAAAATCACAAGACTCAAAGCCTGTTTGACAAGAATCATTTTACCATAAATATATATATGTATTTATTGTATAAGATAATAATAGTATGTACTGTCTATCTACATGGGTTTTTCTAAAGCCTCAAAATACATTCAAGAAGAAAAAAAATCAAACAATGAATTTTATGGTTCCATAAGCGAATCATAAACGATAAAATACAAAAATAAATAAATAAAATATCCACATGCCATAAAAATACACTGGTTTGGATATTCATGTACGTACATATATATATATGTATATATATATTATGTATAGGTATGTATGTAATTTAAATCAACCATTCTGAGAGTAGGTATATATAAGGATACCCAAATATGTAGGTAAGTGTTGTTGAGAAAGGACTCTTTTTTATTACGGTTTTTTTTGGACAATGTACTATGACAATAATTTTGAAACCCTCGAATGATAAAAGAACAATCGATCTACATCATCCATTGGTTATACAAAAAATCAAAAACAAAAAAAGAACATGTAAATGAAGTGACTCAAGAGTTTGATCACGGGACTCAGTGAGCACACAATAATAATAATACTGGTCAACAGTCATTGTATAAGAAAAGTTATTCAGCTTTCAAACGAGTTGTCAAGCACCCGATAAGAATCCTTAACTAAGAAGAAATCTAAATGTGTAAATTTTCATCCAATTTGAAGAAAAAAAATTCGATAGACATCAAAGACTCGCGGTGGAGCTACTTAAGTAGTAGCGGCCATAAGGATTACGAAATCAGCTAAATACAAATTCAATATACTGAAGTAGAAGCGCGTAGAAGGATTTCAGCTGATTTTGCAATCTTTTTGCGCGCTACTACTTTAGTAGCTTTACCGTGAGTCTTTGATTTCTAATGGATTTTTGATCACAATTGGATGTAAATTTACACATATAGACAGACGATTTCTTCTTGGTTAAGGATTCTTATTAGGTGCTTGACATCTTGTTCGAATGTTATGCCCCCAGGAGTCCCTTTAGGTCAAAACAAAGTCTGAAATTGGAATTTGCATTAAATACACTCGCAAATCATTATTTTTCAAAGCACAAAATGAGTATCCTTCTAGGCTTAAACTGAAGTTGAAGTTGGAAAATGGGTCAAATTAACTCAAAGAGTAGGGTCCGATTTCTCAAAAGCCGTCAGACTCTTGAAAAAAAAAAGTTTACAGATTTGCAATCAATGTGCAAAACTGAATAAATTTGATTACACTTATACTCCTTAGGACTTTTGACATTTCAAATTTGTTGACCTGTGTGATTATCAATTGCTCTAAAGACTAGAAGTGTATTTGTAGAAGAAGGGCTTGAATGGTCATTTATGTGTTTTATGGCCTAAATAATTATTCAAAATGTGGGTTTCAAGTCATGGGCAAAAATCCTATTGTAGCCAGAGTGTAATCTGTATGTATGGCGAATAATTCTAAGTTCAAACAATCTCAAATGTATTTGTATTCAATGCTCAATCATATAGACCTTTTTATAAAAATCATTTTGGATGCTTCAACACTGCTGGATGTCAATTTTTTTTCATCTGTGAAAACCAATTTCAAAGTGTAATAAATATGGTGACATCTATCAAGTCTCATGTGCTCATGAAGGTATAAAAGTTCATGTTTCTTTACCATTTTGTAAGGAAAGGTTCCAAGGTCGTCCTTAAGTCGGCCCATTGATGTTTAGTTGATTTCTGCTTCAGCAGTCCATTTCCTGCAGACTGGTGTGGATTCCTCCTCAACTTATACCTAAATTTAACGAAAATATGTTTCGCTCGAACTAATCGTTTTCTGTCTTGACTTGATCGGTTGAATGTTTGACCAGTTTCCTTGAACATTTTTAAATCTCTTCAAACCCTTTGACAAACAATAGAGAGTTGGTTGTTTTTTTTTGCAATGATCGAATTGCTGACTTCTTTTTTATGGAGGTTTACTATAGTTTTTCTATCTAGAGCCGTAACTACACTAAATTTGAAACTCTTTTAATACCTCAGACACAAAATGAACATATTGAGGATCAAATCAATTGTTACATAAATGTATCATGGTTAGGTTAACCTATTTATACTTATCTGGAAATCGTGTTGCAATAAATATGACAGACCCCGTATATATATGGATAATTGTATATTCATTGATTGAGTTTGACTCGAATTTAAGGGAAGACACGTCATGTTAGTAGTACACGTATACGCCTTAAGGATAAGCCCATTGTAATTGTCAATATTCGACATTTGGACATACACATAATCTGCCTTCTCTTTAATCTGACAAGAAGTTATTTTAAAGCTGTGAAGTAAGTTGCTTAAATGAAAGGGTCACATCAGGAAAATCTAGTCTTTTTACCAAAAACTAAAAAAAAAAAACTTAAATCCTGTTTTGTATTTAAACTTTGAGACTTACAATTAGAGAGATAAATATTCACTCAATCAAATATAATGAGAGTTACAAAAGTGTTCGAAATAAAATTGACACGAATTGAGCTTATTTGAGTTTTACCAATAAAAAACACATAAAAAATAGTATGATATTTAAAGTTAAAACTTTTTGAATAAATTATATAGTAGAAGCAAGTACGGCGTACATTAGAAAAAAATCGAAAATATTTTGTCATTTATGAGACCAACAAGTAGAAACAAGAAAGAAATATTTCATAGATTTACATTTATTTAATATTTATAAAAGACCGTTCAAAATATGAAAATAAGTTTATAAACGGATGCTTAAAGGGATTTGAATATAATTGAGTATTGGAGTTATCTTATGAGTAAAAATTTAAATTGTCGTATACAAGTATTTACACTTTTGCTACAATTAAATATAGACTCCAAATGTTGATTATCGACCTTTGTGAGTACTGTGGTCTATTATACATAATATTTATTAGCTCTAAAAAAACAACCTTATCGGTCTTTCTCAACAAGATACATATATTGTATGTATGCTTAGACCTGTTGTTATTATCTAATAAATGGTGTAGTACGTACAATTGACTCATTTCTAGAAACAAACATACTATTTCATTTCATTCCATTTATGCTTAGCTATCAGCTACAAATTCAAACAAAATTTGAAGAAGTAGTAATAGGATTCAATAAAAGGCAACAATGTATGGAGATGAGAAATTTATCAATATAGGGTTGAAATTATAGACAGCTGTTGGTCATAGATCAAGTTGTTAAACCCAGGTATTAACAAATGCACTCTTGGAAATATTTGATTATGCTGTCCGTATAACATGTCACAACGCCTATGATCGTTCCTACCAATAAGGGTTTTTTTAGTCTAGGATAGAAGCCAAGGATTATATTCGAGTCCTTTTTGTCAATGAATTCACCAGATACATGAATCTCCTAATGTGAGCAAAACTGTTTTTAACAATGTTATGACACTTCCTCAAATCAAATTTATTTCCAGGAATTATAATCCAGTCCTGATCGTTGTTTATTTTAGTGAGGAGCCTTTTACTTTGTACTTATTTTTACCATGGACAAAAAAAATGTACTGCCATTACGTATGATCTATACTCTTTGATTTATGTTCTAAAATAAGAGGTTTAATACTACATATATGTACATACATATATATATATATATCTATTTTTTAAATCAAGGAATGCGGCTGTACTCATGTATTTATTCATGTCAGAATGAGACAAATATGGAACCATGCAGATCCATCAATATATGGATACATTCTATATATATGTAGGTACATTTTAAACATACGTGGTAATATAAATGGGATTAAAATATGTAACTATTGTTTTACTTTTTTCGTATGAGTCTCCCTTGTCTGCCTGTCTGTGTTTGTTTGTTTTTCTTTGCCTTATTCTCCAAACTTGATTATGATTATCTTACGATGTATATATGTATGTATAATAGTCTTTTGAAGAACACTGATGAAAAGGATGAATAAGTTGTTTAAATACCCTCGAGGTAGAGTAATGTTCAATGTACCTAGATACATATATCTACATAATATTATATATGAAGGACACAAAAAATCAATAGATAGACATATTACATCCAAGGCTCTTAGATTTCTTGTCTATCTTTAAATAATATATATATATTTACTTAACAACTCATAATTATTTACTATTAAATCCCACAAATTGACTGAGGGATATTGGAGCCTTCATCAATTGAGAGCTCCTTGTGGAATATATAGAGATTTTATAATATAAGAAATCCTTTACACTCATTTCATGATATGTGGATCATTTTTTGCAAGAAATGAATTCTCCCTCCTTTTACTCTAGTCAATCCTTAGACTACTCTGGCAAGATCCCTCTTAATGTTTCTAAAGAATAAAACAGAGTCTAAAGGGATTAAAGTATCAAAAAGTGATTTTAAAATAGTATATCTATAGAAACGATACATGTATACATAATATTAGTATCTATAGATGCGAATCCCAGCTATATAGATGTATATAATTTTGAAAATTGCATTATAAGATGAAGAATTTTACAATATATTTTATAATGTTTCTTATGAAAGAAATTGAATATGTCAAATAAACATAAGTTAATTTTATACATTTAAGAAATAAAAAAAGTCAAGTTGTTAAAAAGGCTTATAAAATACTTTTTAATGTGAGGCATTCATCATGCAGAGTTCTTAGATGTTTACATGTTATACATATATGTATGTAATATAAAAAATTAATAGTTTGCATGATATTTACTTGTTTTGACGAGTAAAAAAAATATATATTTTTTTACATAAAAGTATTTTTTAGTAGAAACTGATCTATTTCAAGTCACATTGACTACTCCATACATATTCTTAAAGATTTTTGTATTTAGCACACACGTTGATCCTTTTTTTTCATTTAGCCCTGACATTTACCATCAAACTAGGAATCCTTTTTTTTTACTCAAATTACCCTCTCAATTTTTTGTTTGTCGATAAAACATTTTCAAGAAGTAGCCTCGACTTTTTCCACTGCTTCCCACGTCAGAGCTATATTATGAAATTCCTCCCTTGTAGGATTTGATTGCCTAAGGAACTTTTCCCTCCCTCCCTCAGTTTTTTATCTATTATTTCTGTTATTATGCACTTCAAAAAAAAAACCTTTTAAATTATAGTTAAAATACGAAATAAAACGTGTGTCCATTTTTAGCATGAACAATTGTGTAGGTACACTAAGGTCTAAATCAAAGTCAATGAATAAAGTCTAAATTTAGAAACTTATTAGGAAGTTATTGTGAAAAGAGACTAAAATAATTCAAATTTACTCATGAATAGAATAATGTGTATACGACATAATATTCTATATGTTTTGATATACAAATTTAGTTTTTCGCCCCAAAAAAATATCATTTCAAGAAAAAAAAAACAATGATCAAAATGATTAACCTGTTTAACTCATTAGACAAGTGAATTTGCGTTTAATATTTGTTTAACTCATTTAATGTCATAAGTATTCTGTTATTCATCAATTGAGTTCAACAAATATAGACTTTTGTTCCCTACTTCAGTCAGTGGCGTAGCTTAAAATCCAGGGCCTATACGTAAAATTAACGAAGGGCCACCTAACACAAATAAAAGAAAAAAAAGTTGAATAAAAGGTAAGTAAATATACCCTTTTTGGGCAGTTTAGGAATTGATTTATTTAACTACCTACTTCTTAAGTTTTCTCTCTTTTTTTAAAAAAATTAAATTAAATACTTGACTCTTTCTTTTGTAGAAACGACATTTTTGATTCTTATTTTTTAATATAAGGAAATTTTAAATCTTGTTTTTAATTTTCTTAAAATACAGAGGTGGGACCTTGAACTCGAGTCCATATTTTGAAGATTTAAGACTTGACTTAAAGGCTATGTATGTTTATAATTGTTAATACTCCCAGGCTATGTGGATTGGGTCCAATGGCAACAAGTGGCATTTAATAGAATTTGACAAAAACTCGATTGAGCATTCAGGCAATACAATTAACTTGGAAAGAAATATTTAAACGTGATCAAAAAATATTTAAGGACTGTAACTTAACTTGGACTTGTGAGTCAAGACTTGAAACTCCATATCAAGGATCTTGAACACTACTTGAACTCACAATATAGGGACTTTCTCCAACCTCTGCTAAAAAATATATGGAGCTTTTTATTTTGTGAATTCAATGCAGAGCATTTGTCAGCAATGTTCCGCCTTACATTGAAAATAAACACTACTGACACCCGTGAAGAAGAGGACAGTAATCATTTGATACATTATTAATTATTGCGAATCATTGGTGTACATAGAAGAATATAAAATTGAGCAAATATGCCAACCGGATTCCCCTGGTAAATACTTTTTTCCCCACTCTTCGTTCTTCCCCTAGAACTTTTTAAACTCTTTGAGGAAAAAACTCTCTCAAAAGACATAAATAAATACACATATCTATGAATTTATGTTAGTTTTTATATTCATTTCATTTTTTTTTTCTTTTTTCTCATATAAATCAATGATGAATAACAACAATAAAGTTTGTTCTTAAGACACGAAAAGACACGAAAAGTTTCTGCATCAACAATCCCTACTGTGTACAACCATGCTGTCTGATTTGAAAGAAGAAATAGAAAATATACATATATTCTCTTATTTATAGATTCATGTATGTATAAGTTTGTAGTATGTAGGTAAAAGTATGTTCTATAAAAAGAGAAGAAAGTCTCCCAAGATTTATGTTTGTTCATTATTGCCAAAGATGATTTGAAAATGGGAACCATAATTTTATGAATGTATGTACATATATTTATGTACTCTCATTGATATACCCATTACCGACTGCAAGTAGGCCTTTTCTCTTTGACTAATAAATATGTGAATTATAGAATATGCTAATATAATTAATTGCATTAGAAAGCACTGATTCTATCAAACATTCATTGGAATATCCACCTCAGTATAGATACATATATATATAATTTTCGAGTCATGTACAGATATTTTTTTTTTTTTAAAAACATTCCATTTAGCATTTGTTATTCAAAAACTAATCGCAGCTGAAAGACTATTTAATATTGGGAAGACGATAGGGATTTCAACTTATTTCCAAATCACCTTTGACCTACATAGGAATAAAATACTTAAGAATTTAGAATTATTTTATCAATATACGAATTGAAATCATTTGAATTCCTTAGGTAAAGTTTTGTCTGGAAAGTTTCTAATCAGTACTCAGTCACAAATCTTAATAAAACCAGGTAGTTATGAAGTAAAAGGCATCGATCAGAATTTGTTTTAGTAATCAAATCTTCCAATGCTGATCTTTAAAAAAGGATACTCATCCCAAAATTTCAATTTTAATTTTTGAAAATGATTGTATGCATTATTGAGAACAAAGATAGAAAACTTCTATATGGGGAAGACTATAAAATACGAAAGACAGAAAGCCTCTTATTGGCGCTGAAGATATAAGAATTAACGTGTCATAAATGACCCCTAAACTCTTAACAATATCTGAATCAAATATCCAGTTCATCAAAATTATTTGAAAAATATTAAGTCCATGATAGTATTCTATTAGAAAAAAAAATGGTTTTTTTAATTTACCGGACAAATATTTAATAAGACGGATAAATTTTGTTTGATGAATTTTTTTTTTGTTAGAAAATAAAGGTTTCATCTTGTTTCTTTGATATTTTTTTTAATTTAAAGATATGTACACTATATATTGTATATATAATTTTTCACCAAAGAGTACATATATTTATCAAATTCTTGGACATTTTCATTTTATTACCACATACATAATTGGAAAACCAATTAATTCATCAACTTCAGTTCCACAACAAATTAACTAAAAACTTTCTAACTAAACACTAAAAAGTTTCCTTGAATTGGAGAGATAAAAGAGGCCCTTTGGCCTTTTTCCTCTCTCCATGTATTACTAATATATAAAACTATATTACTATGATGATTACATATTATGATTAGGGAAGGCCTATTTTTTAAAGACCTTTTCCCTTCCTCTCAATAATGATTCCAAAAACAGATGTCTTTGGTTGTGAACATATGTAAAAACACACTCACGTACTTTAAAGGCCAATAACATCGGGTGTTCTTTTATTAATATATATGTATATATATGTACACTTATACTAAATGAAACATGAAATTACATAATGGTCAAATTGTATTATAAAAAAAAGCAGGACTCATCATAAAGTATAGATACACAATATAAAGTAGGGAAATAGGAAAGGTAAGAAAAAAGAAAGCCCAAGATAATTATATGTATACAATTAATATTTGGGATTGGACCGG
This sequence comes from Lepeophtheirus nordmannii, assembly GCA_963680855.1. Classification (NCBI taxonomy): domain Eukaryota; kingdom Metazoa; phylum Arthropoda; class Copepoda; order Siphonostomatoida; family Caligidae; genus Lepeophtheirus; species Lepeophtheirus nordmannii. The sequence continues at coordinate 18,278,402 of OY804520.1, read as the reverse complement.
GAGAAACTTGTAAGTGTTATGGACAAGGATTGAGCTTTTTTTTTTATTTGGATAAGGGGGAATATCTTGACCTGGTATTAAGTTTCATTGCTTGCTTTAGTCATAGTGAAGACACGCGGATGGGGGAATATTTTACCTTCTTTTTAAACGATATGTTGACTACTATCGTATCTAATATTTATCAACTTAGATCTATGACCAATTCTCTAAGACGAGCAATTAGAGTAGCATACTCTACTACTCTAATAGTCCCTAATGGACGGAATGATATTATATTTTGAAATTATGTTTCATCTGCTTATTTAATTTTAAGATTTCAAAAAGCTGACAATTATCAAATATCCGTTACATATCTATGCCATGAGATCTAGCCCATAATAATCAAGTCCATACAAATCTAATTATTCCGATGACCTATTTATTCTACTAAAGAAGAAAGGAGCAGGTACGAACCCAATGGTTTTTCGATGGTTTTTTGGACGTAGAACATTGAGTTCGAATGTAACTTGTTTTTTTTTTTTTACAAAATAATTGAAGAACAGGAAATTCTTTAAGGAACTCAAATTTATTACTTATTATTATTTTAAAAGTATTCAAATGGGTGTGGAAATGTTTGTTGTTTTAAAAGTATTTAAAGTGGTTTATCACGTGTCAAATAAAATGGAAATTTCTAATACTGTATATATCTATTAATTGAAAAGAACATATTAACATATGTAGTTTCAATCTGGTCGAGACTTATTCCATTTTGACTTCCTTACCATCGTGTGAGGTATAAACGAAGCTATTTTTATCACTTAATATTAATTTAAAGTAAATAATGAGGAATGTATGTAGTTACGAATAAATGGAAAGAAGGAGAGAAGATCTCTAGGTAGGCCAGACCATAAAAGGATGAGTCCTTTTATGTAGAAGAGAGAGTTCTCGTTATAATTGGTTTATTTATTTACTAGTATTATGTATATACCCATGAAGTATAAGGAAAACTATTTCGATAATTCAATTAGGAACATAAAATATATCTCGTCTTTATATCGCATTCATGAGTAACTCAAATATGTACATATCAACAAATCATGGCATTTTGACAAAAAAATAAATACACTTTCAAAAATAAATAGCCTTCATTGTCGAAATCACTCCTGGATCCCCTTAATAAATACTCCGATTGGAGAAAGAGTTCAAAGCTATTTCTTAACACTTCTAAAACGGATTGTGACCCAAGCAACTGATTTTTTCAAACCATCTTCCCCCCCCCTCCTTAGAAATATACATATATATATATATATATATATATATATAACTACATATTTATATTTGACCCTGACCAAGGGTGTAATTTAAGATGTATTTAATCCCTTTTGAATGCTGTAACTGTCATGTATTTTTTTCCAAAAAAATGTCTTTGATCATTTATAATAATAATTGTCAATAAAATACAAAGTTCCATAAAATCAAAGACATGACAACAATGGCTATGAATGCCAAAGGCAATGAATCAACAGTTTAAAAATACACTCACGATAGAAATTCAAGGATGAAATGTCACAAAAATTTCGGCAGATAATCTGTTTTGAAATAGTGATGTGAAGGAAAAATAAAGGAGTATTTTTAGTAGCAAAAAAAATAAATGAATAAACATTTCCAAGAATTCTTAAAAGTGTTGTAATTAATACTTTTTTATGATTAATTTTAGGGTAGTTTTTTGTTATCTTGACAGTGTTTTTAGTTGTGTATTAGTGCACATTTTATTCATTGAGTCAAGAAGTCTTCATAGAAAAAAAAATCCTCTCACGAATATAATTAATTATTGTCATATTTAGCTGATTCACTTTTTTTATTCCAGATCGGTATTTAAATAACTACGACTCATAATAAGTATTTATTATAAGAATCATTGTTGAAGATTTACCAAATTTAATATCCTGGGAATTTCCCAGTCAAGGTTTTGAAATAAATGAGGAAAGGTTTAAAGTATAACGACGTTTTATTGTTAAATGACCCATTCTATATTTATACAAATATTTTTGTAACAATTTATCATGGAGGTAGTTTGACAAAGGACACAGATCTAATTGGTTGCATGGTTTAATTAGAGAAATAATTAATTATTATTAAAAACAAAAACTCTGAACAGAACTAAAAGTATCTCTAAAATAAACAATATGTTTGATACTTTGAACATCCCTTTGTTTCAAGACATCAAAGAAAGTTGAGTATTATATACTTGAGACAAAGGATCCTAGGGGAAATATTTTGAGAGAGAGAGAGAGAAAATCAAAAAACAATAAAAAAAAATCCTCAATCAGTTTATTGAAACTTTATTGATAATTATATTTTTAAAATGGGTGGGTAGTGACACTACAAATATAGGTACTCTATAAACGATGGAATCAAAGGGTACCAATAGTATGTGTAGATCTTGAGAGCCATTTTTGAAGGTCACAGTATCGTTTTGGTATGGATTCCTTAGAGGTTTTGGATGATAAAGTCTGTATCACACCGTTACTTGATAATCTTTTCATCAATTCTAATGTATTAAATTAAATTCCATTCTTATCAATTATTATTATTAAATTTTATTAAATATAGACTTTGTTTCGATCGTGATTGATTTGATGAAACTAATTAAATTAATTCTATAGTATTCGTAGACGCCAATATTTATGCATATGAATCTAATAATATGTGTACTCATGTGTTGCAAATGACAACCCATTAAATCCATTTTTTTTCTTTATGCTTACAAATCATGCATTATTTTCAAAATAAAAGACGCCATGACACTCATCTTTATCAAATATTATAATTACCATTTGTTACTTGAGACCGAAACTAAGGAATGAAGAATAATGAATAATTAGAGTCATAAAAATTTGCATCTTCGTATTTAAAAACTGTAATTACATCAAACCAATTAATTCCATTAAATGAGCAAAAACCAAACCCTTAAAACCACAAGAATAAGAAACAATGCTTCATCATCGTGAGAGAGTATTTTGATTCATTTATTTTTCTCAGACATTGTGTTTGTTGATATATTACATATATGTAAGTACATATAACTAAATATTAAAAAGGCATACTTTACCTTACAAGAAAAAAGAAGAAGAAAGATATTTACATCTTTTAACCAAAGATTAAAAAATCCTCATTTGTAAGAATGCATATCTTTTTGTACAAAAAAAAGGGCCTTTTTTAAAGAAAATCATAATAGTTTATAATACTAAATAATCCATTCATTCACAAAAAGTCGTTCATTTTTACTTATAGTACCACCTAAAACCTTCTTAAACAGATTCATTTTTATTATTTTGTTCAAATAATAACAATATTATTATTATTATAAAAAGGAAAGTTTTCTATGAAAAAAAAAAACTTTAAAGAAAAAAAACCAAACATATACCAAAAAAAAGTATATATTTATATTATATATATGTATAAAATGTTTATTAAAACTTTGAACACACAATACCTATATTCATGTGTGTTCTTCTTTTTGTACAGATGGTTTTAAAACTTAGCAGCAGCTCTTTTTGTAGAAAAAAAAACCCCTTTATTTTAATGGAGAAGGACAGTTAATCACTACCTACTGACTTTTTTTAAAGCTATGTACATTGTACGTAGTTGGGATGGCCAATATGGGTAGATGTCAAAGATATAAAAAGCAATTGAGAATCGATGAAAATGTATTTTTATACAAATGTGTCAAGTCAAGGAGAAACTAAGTTACTCTGAAATATTTCCAAAATGAGTGTGAACTGCACTCATATTCTTGAAGACATTCTCTTTCCTTTGTATTAATAGTATATTTGGATTAATTAAAAAATGACTCCAAATATTGCAACTGTATTATAGGAGTAAAAAATACAGGCCACAATCAAGAATAAAAAACGTCTGGTATTTCTGACTATGTAGTTACTATTACTATGGCTCATGGTGAGTATAATAGCGGATGTAGTTGATTCTTAATAGTTCTTAAACAAATGATGAACTGATTTTAGCCAACGTCAACTAAATAAATCTCTGGGGCTATGAAAAAGATGGACGTTCTTCCATATACCATATACGCTCCATGTGCAGTCGTAACATTTATCCGATCGCTTTATTGGATAGACAACAACAATCCTTGGTTTCTCGATTAAAAGTGACATTTTGGCAAAAACTGTGTGCAATAGGTCTTAAAATGACTCCAAAATATTTGGCCGTTATATTTATGAAGTAAAATCACTTACAAGCGGTGGATTTTCTCCTTTTCAATACTCGAAAACAAACTTGCTTTCTTGTTAACTTGACACAAATGGAGTCATCACCGAGATAGCACTCATACAAAAGACGCCTTTCATAGAGGGAGCAACGAGCAATCGGAGAAGATAGGGAGAAAGGAAAAATAAGTCTTGGGATCCACATCCATACTTCTGACTCCGGCTCGGGAAGAATGTAACCAGTGACGTGAGATAATGCAATCAATCGCATGGATTCCTTCAATATTGGATTCATGATCCTAATCTCTGGATTCTAACCCAAGCCAAGGGATCCTTCGGAGTCACTCCGAGTCTGAGGGGATCCAACTCATTGTGTAAGGGAATCATAAGCATTTAAGGATGTTCTATAATTCTCTGGAGTTGTCTGCTCCTATCGTCTATTCCGGACTCGTGATTTTCGAATGTTCCATCAATACTTTCAATGCGATCCCGTGTAAATTAATATAAAAACCATGACATTTGATACTCTTCCACTTCCGTGTTTCTTTACTATCTAAGCATTAATGTGACCAATCACGTTTCAACATTGCTTAATCAAAATCATGTTTTAATTAAACGTGATTGGTCACATTAATGCTTAGATAGTAAAGAAACACAGTCGATCTATATATAAAATGGTAGTAAGTAGGTTATTTTGTTTCATTCCTTGTATAAAGAAAACTCCTGCTATAAAAGAACTAATGATCAATAGACTGAACATATTTGAAAGGAACTCTGTCAATGAATTAAAGTATTTTTTCTATCTGTAACTACAACATAATAATATATATATACAAATGGTCAGAAATTCAAAAACAAAAACAACAATAACAACATTCCAGCATACACATGTTAAAAAAAACTACCTGGAAAAAGTTATTGCCTTATAGACGGAATAATCACTCACCCCACAATTAGTCATTTAGTGCCCGTTCTCAGTTCACTCTCATATTATTATATATTTTCAATAGATCTAATTTAAGACAATGCTTGTTGGTTGTTTTTTTTAATACTCAAAATATGCTTCATCTGGCATCTCTGAAACCATGTGATGCTTGCATCATAATATAAATGGATTCTTTATACTTAACTAATTTTAATCAATGAATACCTAGAGAGTGCAACAATTAAAAGTCATTTTGATGTAGAGCAGTGGGTCTCAACCCCTTTTCTAAAAAGTTTGAAATGCACAAATCAACGTGAAAAAGAGGAAAATAAGGATCCCCCTTAAAATCCTGGTATTATTTGCTAAACAACCCACTGCTTAGAGAAACCCTGTTCAAGAGTCCATTTTGAAATTATAGGTGGAAATTCCTTTGTCTCAGCATAGTTTTTTAGCGATATGTAAACATTTCAAGGGTTTTTAAACTAGTTTGTATTTATAAGAATAATGTTGGGAAATGAATGGGTCTATAGCAATTTATATCCTTTTGTTCATATGCCTGCACGATCATAATATGAAATGAGAATGATTTCAGTTTATTTTAGAGCAAATAGGCTTTTCAAATTACAACTGTAACAACCTCTCTAAAGCAAAGTTTCATCTTTATTTAATTTAAATTATATGTAAATATTTTACCTATTACTTGTTCAAAGAATACAAAAAAAGCCCTCATCACCACGGAATTCCTTCTATTTACTATTAAGAAGTGACATGTATTTTCTTTGATTTATAAATGTGATGTTATAGCCTGAGTTCATACGTAGCGTAAGGAAGAAGCAATATGGGGTCAAATGTTATAGGAAAAATTTAGATAAATGATTTATAAATTAATAAAAAAAGCACATCAAAGAGATCTTTAAAAAAACAAAAAAACATAGAGAAATGTAATTGTGTAAGGGATTTAGCTGTCAACTAGAATTAAGCTTCTCTCATTTCATCATGTCTTGCCTTTTTTTTTCTATCAGAAAAAAGAGTGAAGAAAATAGAATAAATAAATGTTATTTTCCAAGTTTTTATTTTATTTTTGATGATTCAGATTTCCAGCTATGTCGTAGTAGTTGTTGTAGGAGTCGTATTAAACTAAATGTTTTATTATATAACAAGCATCTTTTAACTTTTTTTTTACTATATAAATATATAATATGTATAGTTTTCCTCAATACATAATATATTAAGAGAATAGAGAGAGAAGGCTACAGCACCCTGAAGGAAAGAATATCCTTATATATATTAAATAAAAATAGTTATGGTACATAAAAATAGAAGGTCATAGGATGTTTCTTTAAATCTTCCTCTCCCCTAATTGACAAGAATCCCTCTTTTTCTTCCTTGAGCCCCACCACTCCTTATCCACGAGGCTCCAAAATTACAATTCGTACTCCACTCTCTACAAACGTCATTCGTATTTAATTAACAATAACAATCACTAGATGGTGTTAATTATTGTTTCATTAATTACACAGATCAAGGAATTTACCTTGCTCACCCATTGAGTCTTTGATTTCTAGTGGATTTTTGGTCAAAATTGGATAAAATTTACACATTTAGATGGACAATTTCTTCTTGGCTAAGGATTCTTATCGGGCGCTTGACATTTCGAAAGCTGTGGGTCTAAGCTCTTTAATGCATTCCTTATTAATCAATTCCATGTAATATTCAAGGAGTTATTTAAATACACACATTTTGGCCGACTTTTGGACCTACTCCCACCGCCTATGCGCTCAGGAGTCCTTTAAAGTCAAAACAAAAACTATAAATGGAATTTGCATTAAATACACTAGCGAATCAACATTTTTTAATGCACAAAATGAGTATCTTTCTGGGCTTAAATTGAAGTTAAAGTTGCAAAATGGGCCAAAAAAGCTCAAAAAGTAGGGTTCGATTTTTCTCAAAAATAAAATAAAATTATAGATTGGAAGTAAGTGTCCAAATCTAACTGACTTTTATTATATTTATACTCCTTAGGATGTTTGACTGCTGACCAGTGTTGTATTAATGGTGTTATCCTTTAATTCTTTTGACTGAATACTTAGGTATTATTTGCCTATTATGTATATACACAGATTAGTGATGTATCGAATGCTTGCATTTGCTTTTGCATCCTGGACTCTTTGGGTTATTGCACTATGTTCTCTACTCAAATTGGAATAAATGAATCTTACTCAAAAACAAATGTGACGTCATTGAGGGTCCACCCCTCAAAAGAGAAGGGGGTCGTTCTGTAGAGAAATTTATAATTTTCGAAAAAAGGCCGCCACCCAACAAGCCCCACAGTGCGCATCTAATATCCCTCTTGTCAGAAAAGTTTACTGACTCAGTCTTGTCACCTGTATATATTTTTTTCTCTATGTGGGCAACCGTTTCAAATAATATGTTGAGTAAGGAGTGATGGGAAATTTGTTGAGCGCAATTACAAGGCGTGTCATCGCCATATTTGTTTAAATAAATATATTTCTAAGGAATAATAAGGAAAAACAGAAAAATAAATTTGAATCCCGATCTTTTATATATTTTATCATAGGGTACAACAAAAACAAGACTCAGCCTTGGAATATGTGAGAAACAGCAGCTCTACTGTTACTGGGACAATACAGTATGAATATAGGGCATAGAGGAAATAAAAAATAAATCTTAATAATTAAATAATTGAGTAGATATTGTAATAACCCAAATGATATTTTCTTCCTTTATCAAACTAGACGCTATCTTGACAAATTGATCATCTTTTAAGATATATATATATATATATATATATATATATACGTATATATTTATCTAGGAAATAATTTAATTTCCTTAAAAAGGGGATACTGATCTGATTCGTACCTGTTTTATAGTGGAGGGGGGATGTTAATATTTTGAAATGAGTATGATATTTATAAAGTTATTTTGATACTTGATTTTTCTTTTATAAAGTTTACGTAACTTTTTTATTTTAAATAATATTTTGAACCTTTGTTTATATTGATAAGACCCAGATAAAAAAATAAAACATGTCCGTGAAAAAGAGAAGAATTAGTCACCTAAACAAATATATGTTCATACAATATGCCGTCTATTTGCCTGCCTTAATATTCAAAAAATGCAATAAATCTTCAAATTTTTGTAAATAGTATTGAAGAATCAGCAATTCCTGCAAATGGACTCAAGAATTCATCCCTCCCCTATTATTATTATTATTATTCTCATAAATTAGTAAAGAAATTAAATAATTTGAATTATGGACATATTTACATACAGACAGACATAATTAGGATCATATAGGTATAGTCAAACTTTTCAGGTAAAAGTAACGAATCCGTTACTTTAATAACCGTGATTACATATTTTCTTATCAAATGAATAATAAAGAAAAACACAGAAAAGTACATTTGAGTCCCGACCTTTTATCTAATTCATCATTGCAAAATCAAGACTCAGCCATGGAATAAGTGAGAAACGGCACCTACACTGTTAATAGGGAATACTTTTTCCATAAAAATTGAACGAAATGTTTGTAACTTCCTCTCCGGGATTAGAGAGTAATGGGTGGTGTTCCATCCATTTATTTCAAATATTCTTTATGTAGTAGCAAGAAAAAGGATTTTGGCTGATTTCTTAATCCTTCTGCGACTACTACTTAAGTAGTTACACCGTGAGTCATTGATTTCTAGCGAATTTTTGCTCGAAATTAGATGAAAATTTACACATTTAGATGGACGATTTCTTCTTAATTAAGTATTATTATGGGGCACTTGACATTTGAAAGCTGTGAGTCTGAGCTCTTTAATGTATTCCTTATTAGTCCATTTCGTGTAATATTCAAGGAGTTATTTAAGTACAAAGGATTTGGCTAACTTTTGGGTCTACTTCCATCCCCTACGCCCCTAGGTGTTCCTTTAGGTCAAAAAAAGACTGGAAATGAAATTTGTATAGGAATCATTATTTTTTAATATAGAAAATGGGTATTGTTCTGGGCTTAAATTGAAGTTAAAGTTGGAAAATTGTCAAAATTGGCTCAAAAAGTAGAATTTGATTACAGATTACAGATTTAAAATCAGCGTGCAAAGCTGAATAACTTTTTATTATATTTATAACCCTTAGAAATTTAGAAAGTTCAAATTTGTTGACCAGTGTAATTATCAAAGTTATTCACATTTCTAAATGTCAAGTGGAATATTCTATTGATTCTAATATAAATCTTCACCTAAAAAACTTTGTCATTTGTTAATGAGCCAATTAGTCAGTGTTTCCTCCAAAAGGTTTAGCCTATCTGTTCATATGAGTAATAGCTAATTCAGCAAATGTTCAAATTGTGAATCTCAAATAACACCCTGCACTCAATCAAGAGAGGCAATAAATACTACGTACAATTAAAGATCCTTATTATAAATAATGAATGGTCATGTGTGACTTATGAGCGTGTTGAATTATTTTTATTATCAATTATTTTAATATCTCTTTCGTTTAATGAACAAGTTTTAAAAGTTGTTTTGTCGGCCACATGATGTTAAAAATAAAGTAATTAAAAGTTGGGTAATAAAATAAAACAAAGAATATATAACTTTTTGCCATTTCAAAAATAATTTTTTTTTGCCAAATATGTTCTATAAATTTTGAAACACGATCTTAGATGCAATTATTTAGTTCTTTATGTCTGTCAAATTTCCTAAGAAATTGCACCTTTGTTGTCTCGTTTTTTTATTTATTTTTTGTTGCTAATTATTGAATTACTGTGTAGTATCATTATTCATTAATATGATTTGACTCAAGATTCGGCTTCATTCATAATAAAAGAATAGCCCTTGTCTACTTAAAAAATAAATATGCAAAAATAACTCCCACTTTAAATAGGATAGAAGCTTGAGTATATTTCATTTCCAACTGCTACCCTCAAAATTAATTATTTTCAGTATTTCATAATCAATTATCCATTCTATATTACGTAATCAAATAGATCTTAAAATTTAGCTCGATCATCATATATGTATATTGGAAATAATCAATTTTAAAGTGAATTGTGAGAAGTTAATTCAAGTATTTCCTTTGATTTTATAGAAGCATAGTACAAATATTTTAGTGATAAATGACACATCAAAATATAATTTATAAAAAAAATACTTCCTTAAAGTCATCATGATTTTGTTTAAAATTCATTTCAATTATGGTTTGTGTGTAAAAAAAAATGATTCTAAGTTGGTCTTTTCTAGGGAAGAGGAGGGGAGGTGAAGGCTATTCGGACCTTGGACTTTTAACATTTCGTTCCAAGACGACCAAACGTGTAATAAGTATAAACAGCCTTTGCTCATCAAAAGGAAATTCAATAGATAATGTTAAATTCGCAAAAACAGCAATTTCATAAACAAATTTATTGTTCTGTAAACGACTTTGAATACGAGTAACATTAATTTAGGGACCTATATTATGTAATTTTTCTGGATAGGAGTTACTTTTAATTTTACTAATAAATTGTCAATTACCAAAATATCTTATTGAAAAATTCGTCAAATTCACGGATAACATGTGTTCAAAAACATATCTTTGAAGATTTTCTTCCATAAATTTCATCCTTTACAGCCAATAATAGTCATACAGCAACAATATATTCACAAGCATGAGCGGCTCTATGATTTCCCTGTTGTTGCAAAAGATTAGAATAAACATGTATAATCTAACATTAAACCTTCAGCCAAACCTCAGCCAAAATAGAGGAAAAGTTTATAAAATAGAGGACTGAGTTTATAACCTAAACATGCCTAAAATTTAATACTGAAATTTACAAGATATATCGAGTTTAATATGGTCTTGAGGTAAGAGCAGCATTCTTATTGGAATTTAGGTGTTGCTTTTATCCGGATTTGACTTTATAATTAACTAGATATGAACGTGCCAGAGGTGTGGGCTCAAGTCGTTCATAAGTATATTAATAACAACAGGTATTAAAATTTTTCTGCTATTTTCTTTATATTATGTACTTTGTCTTTCATTGTAACGTAATTATTTAATATAAACATGCTAAATATATGTGTACTACAAATTAGGAATCTATTGAAATCAAAAAATGATATGAAATATTCTAAATGAGGTATTTACAAATAAGGCACTTGATACTAGAATAATGCAATGATACAATTTCCATTAAAGAGTTGATATATATTTTAACTTTTTGATAAAAATGATGAATGAATTAGCTTTTTCATGAGATGTTAGGTCGTTCAAGGGACTGCGGGTATAATATTATTATCTAACATTAATTTTCAAAAAAAACTAAAATGAGAAACTCATTGGATACTTGATAACACTGGTCAACAGTCGAAAATCCTAATGGGTATAACTATGATAAAAGTTATTCAGTTTTGCACATTAATTTCAAATCAGTAATTTTTTTTCTGAGAGTTCGACGTTCTTTTTGAGAAATCGAACCCTACTTTTGGGGCTAATTTAGTCCATTTTCCAACTTCAACTTCAATTCAAGCCCAAAAGGATACTTATTTTGTGCAATAAAAATTACTGTTTCTAATGCAAAGTTACTTAAATATTGAATAAAATGGATTAATATGGAGTGCATTCAAAAGCTGAGACCCACAGCTTTCAAACAAGATGTCAAGCGCTCGATAAAAATCCTTAACTCAAAAAAAATCGTCCATCTAAATGTGTAAATTTCCATCCAATTTACAGCCAAAATTCGATAGAAACCAAAGACTCACGGTAGAGCTACTAAACAACAACTGCAATAGACTGAAGTAGTAACACGCAGAAGGATTTCAGCTGATTTTGTAATCCTTCTGCGCGCTACTATTTTAGTCTTTGATTTCTAGCGAATTTTTGCTTGAAATTTCAAATTTATTGACCTCTATAATTATTCAAACGAGTTGTATTCTTATTGAGTATGATATTATTTTACAAACAAATTTCAACTTGTAAAATCTACTGATACATTTCAATGGGCACTGTACCTTACAACATTTGTGCAAGAACCGGGCCTTGAAGCCCCATTACGTCATACAAATATTAGCTCACTGATGATGTAGCAGAGAACAAAAATAAAAATTGTAAAAAACAAACATACTTGTAATTAAATACATGTGAATTTAATTGCCCTCAATAAAAACATTTTTCTTTTTAGTCGAAAGGCTATCAAAATACCGATATTAATTTTGATACTGCTTATAAAAATATTAGTACATAAACTAAATATATTGGCATGCCAAAAGTTCAATTTTTCACTTTATAACCTTTCACAAACATTCATAATTGTAAAACTTCCAACCTGAATATCCATTTATGAATAATTTTATACTTAAAAAGCATACTCTAATACTTTCCCACTTTGCTTTTTTAAATCCATTCATATTCAGAGTATATATATAATGTACTTGTTTTTGACGTTTAGATTTGTATGCCAAAAGTTCATGTTTTTACTTCATAAACTTTCACAAACATTAATTTTTTTTTACGTCAAATTTAACGTATTAAGTATTATTAAGTGTATGTCTCTATTTCATGTAAACTTCTATTTTATTTTATTCTTAGAAAAAAGTAATTACAGTCGTTTTGTTTTCAACAACTTTAAAGGTCAATAAAGTCTCCTTAGAACCACTTTAGGAAATTATCCATTAAGTAAAATTAAGTTAATGAGTTCATATTTATTAATTCCTATATTTGTATCTATAGAAAAGCTCCAAATAAAATATGATTTGACTTCATTTGGCTGGCAAATAAAATTTTATTCACTCAGAACCTTTTCCTAGACTATCCCTTTTTTTAGTGTATTATCATCCAACATACAATGTGAGCGTCCATAAGGGATAAAAAACACTTGTACCTAGAAATAAGAAAAATAATAAGAATGAGGCATAAATCAATTCGAAAACAAAATAAGTTGCTTTATACATATTTAAGACTCATTGATACCAGAACAAGCATAAAAGCCTAAAAATATATATGTATATACATTGATGAAGAAGCTGAAGATCGATTATTTGTTGTGTAAAAATTCGGTCCAAGAACAATTTTTTTTAATTATGTCATGTGATCTTTTTTGACCTGTTGGGACAGATATTTAACGGTTTTTTTTTGTTTCACATCGGTATAGATGGAATTTTTAAATGAGACTGATCTATACCTTTTCAAGATCAATAGTGTGGGAATACGCAAATTCATTATAGAAATAAGCAAGTTCAAGTTCATTTTATTTATTCTCATATTGAACTTTCTTATTCCTATATTGAACTGGAAAAGGTATAGACGGAGTTTGTCTATGGAACCGATCCAAACCGAACTTGTTTCAAGGAACAAATTAGTTTATCTCAACGAACTTTCCAGACCCAACACTAGCAATTAGATACCAATTCTCTCCCTCTACCACTGCATGAACAAAACTAGGAGGTATATATTTATTGGTCAACATAAAAACATAATAAAAATGACAATGAATAAAACCTCTTTATTTGATTGGTCTTTTAGCCCTTGTTAAAGAAATCAGGTTTTGATGAAGTTATTTCTTTGTTTGATGGATTCACGTGAACTGAATGGATTGAAGAAAAAAATGAAATGTACCCCTTAACAATCCTAAATAAAATGTCTCGTTAAAAAAATATATATATCTACAAAAAAGAGAGGAAAATTTAGAGCAGAACAAAGTTCATTTGAGCTATAAATGAAATTCACTGTTTTTGACACTTTTTTAATTAATTCATTTCATCTTGGAAAAGTGGATTCCTTTAGCTAAGGGATACGGTCTTAATATTATAACATATGATTAATATGATGAAGCATTAGGTTTCATTTATTCATCACATAAATCATTCATGTATCTACATACTTAGATGGTAGAACCCAAATTAGATATAAATCATATGGATATACATTGACCAGTTGAAAAAAAATCAATTTTTTTTAGTTTTGTGAGTATTTGCTGCCCCCTTTTCAGTTATAGCCGTCGGAGTCAATTTTGTTATAATTATATTTGTAACTGGTATAATCTGTAATTTTTTTTTTAAATAGAAAAAGTGATACTTGATATTTGCGGGAAGTTTCTTGCTAAACAATGTGTAACAGATCAAAAATAGAGGATAAATGAATAATATTAATACACAATCAAAAACACTGACTAAGTTTTAGAATAAAGGTTTTAAAATAAGTTGATCTTAATGTAGATATTTTCCCCATAATGGCCTCAGTACTTTTCATTTTTGTTTTTAAAATATATATATAAAAAAACCAACAGATATTAAAATATCGATAATATTTTGCAAATTTGCCTTATAATAATATAATTAATCATCAATTGATCCATAGTGAGCACACATTATCATTCATAGAGCTTGTATTTGTATACTCAAATATAAGAGATATTGATTAATTATTTGACACTTTGATGACCCAAATATGTAAGTGCTTAATGTTACACATGAAATGATGAGTTATTTCAAGGTCTGGCACTTTATTTGATTCCATAAAGCAGTACTTAGTCTTCTTTAAAAGAAAAACATAATCCAATGAATGAAAAATGCTGGATTTGGGGTCAACCATGACCTAAATATCTAATAAAAAGTAAATAAAAGGTAAGACACTCTGACTTTTTCACTCCCATCTAAACCTTTTTTTTTTCCCAAACACACACTATCTGTTTCTAAAATCAAAAAAGTGACACGTTCATTTCCCCCTCGACTTTTCTAGAAAAAAAGATAAAAAAAAAACATACACAAACACAACAACCAAAAAAAGAGACGGTCCGAAAAGATAAGGGAATGTAAATGGATTTTTGAATAAGATTAGAGATGGATCGACATTGAGGGAGATTCTAAGGTATCTCCAGGACTCAAAATGTACATATAAATGTGTGCACATTTATCAAAATGCGTGGTACGAACTCCTCCCATGCATTAATTTTATTCCTCATTCATGTGTTTACATAGATACATATGTACGTACATTAAAGCAAATTTAGTATTTTTGCATTCAAATCACACTATTCAAATGAATTTCCGTGATAGATTCAAAAGATAATATTTTATATTTTTCTTTTTATAAAAACTGTCAAAAAGTCACTCAACCTATTTTTCCTCCTCCCCCCCCCCCCCCCCCCCTCCTCTTCTCTCTCTCTCTCTTTCAGTTCCTTACAAAAAAAATTAATGTTTTAACATTTTTTTCAGTAAATTAATAAGTACTTATTAGAGAGAAAACGTCATCATTAATCAAGATAATTTATGTATATCCTAAATTAATCCAAGAAAGAAACATTCACCCACTCCCAAGGCAAAACAGTACCTATATGTATGTGTACATACCAACATAGTACTACTAGAACGAATTAAAAAAACAATTAGTAAAGTGAGTTGAATCCCGGAAATGTTAAGGAATTTTAAGTTGTATTTTTTTTAAAGAAATAAAATTAAATGATAGTTATTATTTCTTTATGCCTCTACGAGTCGATGAATTTCTTACAAAATTATACCATTATAAAACCATTAAGCTACTCGTTGAGAAGAAAAAAGAAGAAATATATGCCTTTAAAAATATTATCATTTCGTTTTTGTATTTTTTTCTCCCACAGTTGATGCATACATATAAAAGGCACACTCTCTTTTAAAGTTTTTTAACATTTTATAAATAAATTTACATAATATATCAATTTTACCGAATTTAATTTTGTATTTAAAAAATAAAGATTTGTCAAAAGTTCATTAATTATCATCGCCAAAAAAAAAAAAGAAAAGAAAAAGAACAGGGCATTTGTATCTATTCAATACCTTGTAATATTCAGTACAATATCCTTTATCCGTATCCTATGTAGAATAACACAAAATGTTTCATAATCTTAAATAACACAAGAAAAAAATATACATTTTTTATCATTCAAGTGTAGTACAGGACATGTCTTTATTTTGTATACGTGTCACCATTTTCCAGAGCCTTTACACCAGTGGTTCTTAACCTTGTTGAAGATACTGAACCCCACATGTAGCATACATACATTCATCGAGCCCTTAGTAGTTGGAAAATTAAAATGTGCTTTTTTTTTCAAGCCAAGAAGAGCGTAACGTCACAAATTATACGTGTGGGATGAACTGAACCCAGGTTAAGAACCACTGCTGTAATCTCTATTTTTTTAACATCTCTAGAAACAGTTATTCATAGTATTTGAAGCACATTTGACGAAATAGAATAGCTTTTGTCTGATAAATAATCATTATAATGGTAGTATCAAAGCATCAATATTTGTTAGCTGACGATTTCTCTACATCTCTTGCCCCTTATTATTACTTTGAATGTTAGTTGTTTGCACTCGAATTAGTTTTAGATTTTGGGTCTAGGAAAATCTATCGACATCAATTCATTGATATCAATTTATCGACGGTGATTTATCGATAGGTAAATTCATCGATCATCGACTCATCAATTTGTAAATTCATCAACTTTTTTCTTCCAATGAAATCTTTCAACAGCTTAGAGTAAATTCCTGTCTACTTATTGCTACCTCTTGTTTTCGTCAAGTTCACATCTATCAATAATTATTATTTTAAATCTAATTAACTTTGATAGAAATAAACCTTATTCTAAACGATCGTTTTTGCTTCGTTCATTTCTCAAGGAGAGGGGTTTATAATGTTAAATTAGCCTCTCTTAACTTGGAATAGGAAAACAACACCCTTCAAAACCTAAGAATAAATCTAATTTACGGTTTTTTGTAAGAGTTTCAAAGTTGGCTGTCGTAGATTTCGGGAAATACAAGTCCTAAATATGTAACTAAAATAATAATATTTTTTCGTATTCTGTGCACAAAATTCCTTTATATAATCTTAATCTGGTCGGTGATCATGTGAAAAACTCTGCCAACCAAATTTGCTCTAAGCTGTTTAAAGTATTTATTGGGAGAAAAAAGTTGATGAATTTACCAATCGATGAGTTGATGAATGTATCCATCGATGAACTGATGATCGATGAATTAACTTCGATGAATTTACCCGACACCCTTGATTTTAAGCTGCGAGCATTTTCCTTCCATTAGATGAAGAAACATTCCGTAGTATTGGTGAATTGAGCCTTTCTTTTTCTTTTACATTGTAGAGGAAAGCTTGAGAAATACAATTAATATTGATATGATTAACAAGGCTCCAGCTCACCTTATACTATATGTACATAGATCTCTTCCCTAATCACTTAACGTAGAAGAATGGTTCTTCTTAAAAGTGAGATAGAATAAGATACTAAAATGAAGAAAGAACCCATCAATTACTACAAGAGATATGTTCACTCTTATCATAAAAATTAAAAAGTGCACAGGGTATTCAAAACACTGGCAAACAAATGAAGTGTGTATAAGTGAAATTTGTATTATTAATGTAATAATAATAATATTAATTCTAACAAAAATAATTGAATAGCGTAAAAGTGTAATTGATCGTGGAACAAATTAAATTATGCAATACATAACATAAATTTAATAATACATGTTATTGATACTGAAGTTAACATGTTTACATTGCACTTAATCCGCATGAAACTCCCACCTTTCAATCTAATCTCACACCACACATTGTACTTTTCACGCACATATTTTACAGTCAGACTGAATTTGAACTAAGGACTTCTTTTAGAGAAAAGATATATTAAATTTGAATTAGCCTTTCAAACTTGAGAGCAATTGTTTAGCATTGAATATGAAGTAATTAAAACTCTCAGAATGGATATTATAAAGAATGACGTCATGTAGTATTAATTATAAAACTTGAAAACCCTACTACCTAGAAACCTACGACTAATCGAAATGGAAAAAAATATTGAGATAGCGTTTAAGGAAGAAAGGCAAAATATCAGCTGTTACACCTAGTCTTCTCAGTATCGTTAATTAACTACAAACATATTGTATATTATTTATTAATATTGTCAAATAACAATCATCAGATAAGATGTAGAGGCACAACAAAATCCCCCCCCCCCTCTCTACCCATGAGCTTATCAAAAGTATCTCAAATTTGAGGATTGTGTAAATGTGTTCCTTATTGAGGAAAATATAGTTTATATGTATATCTAGTTAATAAATATACATATATAATACCTTTGTGAATACTTAACATAATTGTTATTATTAATGGAACAAGAGGCCTCTTATTTATTTCTCATATTATTAATTGTACAAGTGTATTCCAAAAAATACTTACATATATTATATGTTATATTATGTTATGTGCTACCCTTAGTTTTGTGATTCTGAATAAGGTAGTTATTGTATATAGGTACGAGGTAGCTAAAGCAATCAGACATATCATGTATTAGCATATCAAAGTACGTTCATATGTATATACATAATTCTAATCATCGTTTTAAAGCCCAGAGAGGAGGCAAATCCATTTACAAATATGTATTCTCCATAAAAGGAAAGCTATATATGTATATAATACTGTGTTTAATAGCTCTTCACTTGTTATCACCAATTAGATTGCATGTGAGAATTGACGATCTAGTGATGTGATTCTCGAAATCCATTTTTTAAAGTCTTATCACGTTCTCGAACCTGCAAAGTCTTATCGCTCTTTTTTGGCATCTGTGCCAAGACCAGGACCAAAGATAATGTATTACAAATTTATTTTTGTAAAATAAAACATAACAAGAAATATCTTTTTTCTCTTATAAGGGACATAAACAGTAGACAAATAAACAGCTGATCAAAAAATCTTATTCTTGACCACAACACTGGATTACTCGAATCTTCCACTCCTACGATAAATTCATCGTATTACACATTGGTTTTTGAAGACTCTCTCTCAAGTAACACATTGGTCAATAAGTCCCGGGTCTAGATAGGAAAACAACATTTTTTTGCCAAAATTTATTTTTATTTAGAACGATTCAATCATATATATCAACACACAAAATTGCTTTGAATCCATTATTTTTAAGAATCACAAAAGTAGTGTCACTTAAACCACTGTAACTCGATCAATAATAAACCAAACGTCATGAAATTTTGATAGTAACCTTTTGAAGGCTGGTACTACCGAAAAATATTTTGTTATTTTCTTAGTGGCGCCATCTGGTAGTTAGGCCCAAGACTTATTGACCGATGTGTTATATGACAAGTCCTCTTTGTCATTAAAGTATGATACTTTCTTCGTATCCATCTGATCATAATACTTCTTTTGGCTATCAAATTAAAAATATCTTAACATTTAAAAATGTGTAGGGAATGGGTAGAGTCATTTTATTTGCAATGCGTTCTCCTCTCAGGGCCGAACGGAACTACGTTTGAAAAAGATTCTCTCTTTGTATAGCTAATAACATTATTTGTATTGCGTAGCATTGCAAGACCAGATGCTGTCTCATCTACATAGTTTCATATTATATCCATATGTAAGTAAGTATAAAAACATAATTAAATACAAGATTTAAAAGAGTCCTTATTGAAACAAACACCTTTGCTAATTGTTCCTTCTATTTTTCATACCTAATTAAGTAAAAGTCCATACTGTTATAGCTCTGTACAATTGTGACTCTAGGAACGACTCAATAAATACCTATTACAAAATGATTTTCAAAGACAATCTGAAGTTTAATTAAAAGGGTTTAATATTACACATTATGTATGTAGGTATTTAAAGAGAGACCCTCAAAAAATAGCAAAAGAGAGAGATATATTAATTCCCTTTCAATCTCGTCGTCAAATGAAAACTCTGCATATAAATTGAAAAATTAAAGTCTTTTCCACTCAAATATTAATGAGGGGTAGTAGTTGGTTGGCCGAGAGAGTCCTTCATCCCTACTACTACTTTTATGGCCATACTCTTTGTTAGTTCCTATTTTTTTTTTTTTTTTTTTTTTTTTTTTATGAAAAGAGGAAAGAGAAGTGCATAATTGGTACTTTGTGATCCCTTAAATGGTTTTGGTTCTTCTGTACCTACATATGTAGTAGTTAAGAACGTGAATCATACGTATGTGTATATACGTCCAGCCTTGAAATGGTCAATAGAACGAGGGAAGACGACGACGGGCTATGAATCAAAAGTAAGTCAATGATAATGAGATATTTTTACATAACCATCAAAGACCTCTCCACTCTAATGAAATATGTATTCATTGTACGTCCCATATTCATCAATCACTCAACCTCTTCTCAATTATTATTATTATTTCCCCTTTGATACAAGGTTTTTGCAGCTTGTTAACAGGGCTAGATACAAGGTGTACATATGTACACTCTATATATGTAATTTTGTAAGAAAGAAGGAAGGAAGGAAGAAACTCAAACAACTACCATAAAGAGATACATAGAATCTACCCTGTTCATCATTATTTTGCTCTTAGACCCCTTCCTCTTGTATCCCCTTCCATGGACTATAATTAACAAGGTCTGCAGTTGATATCCATCTATCTTCTTAACAACAACAAAAAAGATAAAGGCACAAAAATGTACATATTACTATTTTGTACTTCATGTTATGTCAAAAGGGATAGACAAAAACATTTGAAGTTGTGTTGGAAGATCTTTATATGATTTAATTATTTTCAATATTGAAAACCTTCAATAGTTTTCTATAGTAGTAGCGCGCAGAAAGACTAAGACAACAGTTGAAATCCTTCTTGGCACTACTAATTAAGTAGCTCTACCGTGAGTCTTTGATATCTAGCGGATTTTTGCTCAAAATTGGATGAAAATTTACACATTTAGATGGAGGATTTCTTCAAAGTTAGGGTCTTTTATCGGGCGCTTGACATCTCGTTTGAAAGCTGTGGGTCATAGCTCTTTAATGCATTCCTTGTTAATCCATTGCAAGTATTATTCAAGGAGCTTTATAAATACAAAGGATTTGGTTAACTTTTGGGCCTACTTCCGCCTGTAAGAGCTCCTTTAGGTCAAAAGAAGACTGGAAATGGAATTTGCATTAAAGACTAGCGGATTATTATTTTTTAATGCACAAAATGAGTATTTTTCAAGATCTAAATTGAAGTTGAAACTGAAGTTAAAATGGGCTTAAAATTTCTCAAAAAGTAGGGGTCAATTACTCGAAACCCGTTGGACACTCGAAAAAAAATATTTACAGATTTGAAATCAGCGTGCAAAACTGCATAATTTTTATTATACTTTTACCACTTAGGATTTTTGAAAGTTCAAATTTATTGACCAGAGTAATTAGAGACCTCCATTTTCTTTTTGTACGAATCATAATTAATATAGTTACTATTTGGCTAAATATTGGTATATTTAGTCTTAATGAAATGGTATGGAGACTCTATAAAATTAATTAGAATGCATACAATGACATTTTACTTTACTTGATAGCAAGGACTACTCTACGGAAGGATTTTTGAATTGTTCGTGAACTGTACCAACTAAAGAGCTAAGTATATGTTATTGATCTAAATGGATTTACCTTTAATCAAAAATAATCATACAGTATTCAGTTTTTAAAACGGATACGACTGGTTTTTTTATAAACATTATATAGGTCCTTAAGTTTTTATGTACTTGCCTAATTATACATATCATCAGATATGAAATTAAATTATAAATACTAAATAGATATTCATCATTATAATACTTTTATCCAGATAGGTCCATTCTTGGCATAGTAATTGGTAGTTCAAAAGTGCATTTCTATTCCATAATTCAATGGGGTCTTTTTTTTTTTTGTAATATGATAATAAAAATAAGTCTTAAGCTCATAGGTTTGATTTGATATCTGAGAAGAATATGTTATATGGCTTTGATGGCAATCAAAATTTATCTTAATTTCTAATAACGATCCCTTACTCATCCTTCAAGTCATTTTTTCTCCTATTAGTGCCTATTTTTTCTTAATTCACATAGAAAACACATCTGTTTGAATAAACAAGTATTCACATTACAAATGAGCTAAAATACCTAAATCAGAATACTCTTTGTCATGATAATAAAGAAAGATCATATTTTGTACATTTTTCACTCGGACTTTTTTTTCTTGCGATTTGCTCAAAGGGCCTTAAGTAACATTTGATCTCTATCTTCGGAAAAAAAAAGAAGATTTGTGACTCTGTTTTATCTATGGTTCTAGGCAAACCAATTTTATTTGGTCACTTTTTATGTTCTTTCATGTATATTTGAATTTTAGAATGACCAAAAGAAATTTTTTGTTTCTTATTGTGTTATTATGTAATTCATCCATTTTCCTAATCAGCAATAATAACTTTGAGTACAGAATTTTATATTTTATATAAGTAAAAACTTCCGTAAGTACTACTGACCAAATATAGCACTTGAAACACTGTCTCAGATGGCATTAAGTGCGTAGAAGAGCATTTTTTTTTTGATTAAGGGTTACACAAAATCTGCTGTGGAACGTATCATCCAAAAATAATAGCAACCTCCCTTACTTAAGGCTATATCATGACGAGCTTTTTGGGATAAACAAAAATACACTGTATTCTCCCTTCAGCTGTTTTCCTCAATTGACTCTTGATTTAAAGCATCTGACTCTACGTGTTATGAACTCAAAAATGGTGTCAGTATTATTAATAATTTTAATATAATATAAAAAATATATTTAATCAAGGATTGCGTGCCCTTTTTTTGAATTTTCGAATATTATACAAGTTTTAACGATTGGTTTGTGATTGGTAGAATTTATCAATGTATAGTATATCTAAATCATAACTCTGCCCAATATTAAAAAGTTGGCAACAAAGAAAATAGAGAAGGGTAGCTACCAGTTGTTTTTCCAAATTTTTCCTTTCCCTTTTGAGAGTCGAGGTTGCGAGTGGACAAAAAAGCTTGATGTGTATAAAGAGCATATCCCTATTTTTCATGACATCATCTTTGCACTGCTTTTTACGCACGCCGGAAATGACTCTTTTTTGTCAACTCTCTCTAAGTATAATCGTATGAAGAATATCTTTATAATAACAAATATAGGCATTTTGCCTTTAATTGAGATAAAACTGCATCCCTTTTGATTATATATGTAGATGATATAAGGCAGAGGCAAGAAAAACATTTTTATTCCACTCCCTTCCTCCTCCTACTCTTTATTCTCCTACTTCAAGAAAAAGGCTTCATAATTAGTTTAATTGTTTATAAGTGCTATTAAGAACATTAAATAAATGTATTTATATTGTATACATAGGTAAAAAAATATGTGATCATTAACCTGAGAGTCAATTAAGAGAGGAAGAAGGTTGTATATATGTACTTACATAGGAGAAAAGGAAGACACGACGGAGTCTTAATAATTACCTGACTATGTACATACAAACCTTTCATAATCATATTCAATACAACATCCATTCAGAGGTAGTACATAGAAGTATTAACATTATGTATTGACAGACACTTATAAACGATATTTAAATATTTAGGTATTTAAAACGATTCAAATGGGGGAAAGGAAGGTCCAATGGTAAAAATGTGTGTCTACCTGTACATACATATATTTTTATAATTTATGATTATGAAATTGGCATTTACTCTATATTGTATAAGGTATGTAAGAGTATGCATAACTTAATACTTTATTAAATACAAGTTTTAGTATTATTATTATTATCTTAAAAGTAATAATGTAAAAAAAAGTTCAATAATCAACTTTTAAGAACCCAGTTTGATGGATTTTTAAACGATTTTTTTACATATAAAAGTAGTTAAAAAAGTAGAAAGATCTCATAGACAATATTTTTTTTACATAGTCTCTGCAGATCCCCTAAAAAAATTCCTGATTGTACATATATTTAACTCATAATGGATATGAGAAAATATGTTTAAATATTATTTTTTCAAATGTACATACATTTGAAATTCATGAGTCATATTGTTATTTTGATTTATTTAATGAAATTTAACAAAAATAACCTAAACACTTTTACATTTAATCAAGGGATTAATGAGTAATAGGAATACATACCTAAGTGCGATCTTAAAAATTGAACAATGTCTTCCTATATGTATAGTCTATTTTTACTTTTCCTATAAATCAAGTGCTCTAACATACTGATTCATATATTCTTTTTCTAAATAACTTTATCTGCTCCTCTCACAATGATTTTATAAACAAATACATCATTAAAAAGACAATCTTTTGTCATTTTAGTTTCACTCATTGGTTCTTACATATGACTAAGTTAATGGAGAGGAAAAGATTAGCTCCCATTTTTGAATGGATGTTACAAACGATGTACCAATGATCATTGAGTATGTACATGGACAGGGTGGGTCACAAATTTGATACTTAGATCCAAAGGAGTCCATGTGTTATTCTATTAACAGTTTTGAGCTGAGGAAGTCATTAAGTATATTTCTCGAGAGGAAATTGAAATGAATTAACATGTTATCATATATGTATGTATATCTAGTATAGGTATATAGTATATACCTTTTTACACTTTTCACTGACCTTTGAAAAAAGAAATCCCTTCCACGAAAATAGGGAGGCTTCAATGTCTTATGTCACACTAATGAAATAAGTAATTTTATGTATCAAGAAACATCTCATAAGTAAGATAAGTACAAGGTTTGACTTATTGACAAACTCTTTCCTTACACTCATCTTAAATTAGATCTTTTGATTCCCTTTATTCAGAGAAGAAAAATGCATCTAGGCTTTATGACATGACCAAGAAATGAAGGTCATTTTTAAGTATTGATTTCTATGATAAGAAAACTCTTCATGACTAAATCAATTCAAATGTAGAGTATTTACAAATATATAGAAATAATATTTGAAGGTTCAAGAGTATAGGACCAATCATTTATGAGGAATTTTTTTCCAATGTTTCTCGTTCTTTCTGAATGGATAATATAATTCCAGGGAAAAATCAAACTTTCAATTGTGCCTAAAGAATAAAAAGGAACACAAGAAATGCTTCCCTTTGAGCCAAAATTAATTATGTTTCTTTTATGGAGAGGCCTTTAACAACATTTTCACCTTTTTTTTGTCATTCGAAAAAGTATTGAAATACCCATAGCAATTTTGAAGCATATCGTGATAACACAAGTATAAAGCATGGATATATAATGTATTCTACAAAGTTACATTTAATTTTCGTAATTTTGTTTCAAAAGTGAAAACAACTGTCGTTACATTTATAATCATCATGTCTTGTGTTATAAAGAGGCAGTGGTAGTTGGAAAGAGATAAATTAAATTTTCTTCATTTTTGTTGTACTATTCTTTTGGATTTATGTCTAGGTAAATGGTTGAAAGGTTGTCAAAATTTACCAATTTACTTGGAGGGATAACTATATTAAATGATGATCTTATCTGACAGCAAGTTATATAAAAATACTACCATTTAACACAACAACAAAAATGAAGAATAACAAATGGATTTATATCTTAATTTTATGAATATATATATGTTTGACTTAGTTCTGTAAAAAAATAAAAAGAAGACGACTTGAACCAAAGTTGAATACATATTTTGTTAATGTTATTATTATTCATTTGATTATGCAATGGAGTTAAAATAGAGAATATTTTAAATCCCTTTGACATTTAATGAGATAGAAAGAGAGATTAAATTATCAAAACAATAACTATAAATAAGATACTTTGATGCTGATTAGACATCGTTTTTCATTCTTTTGAAATGTTAAAAATATAATAGGCACAAAACTAATATAGATCGAGCTCCTTGTTCAAATGGCAAGACATTCAAGAAGCCTCGAAAAAGTCAGCATATCACCATACAAATCAAGGGAGCCTCTTTATATTGTTTATGATTAGTAATACGTACATTAATGTACAGAATGACATTCTCCTGCCTGAGACAAAATTTCAATTTTTTTTCTAAAGATATTTTTTGATTTTGGCTCAGACCTGCTTGATTACAGATTTTAGCTTATTATATTATGTTCAAATTTTATAGTACAAAGTACCCCTTTTGGGCAAAAATTTGATTTAAGAGGTTGTAGTGAGTGCCTTAGAGTTCACCACATTTAAGTTTTTTTACTTCATAAATATAATGGTCAAATAACTGAGCGGAGCTAGTAATATAATGCATCAGTATAAATATGTGTCAAGTCAACAAGAAAGCAAGTTTATTTTCAAATATTGAAAAGGAGAAAATCCACTTGTAAGTGATTTTTTTACTTCATAAATATAGCGGTCAAATATTTCGGAGTCATTTTAAGACCTATTGCTTTTACAAAAATGTCACTTTTAATCGAGAAACCAAGGATTGTTGTTGTCTATCCAATAGAGCAATCGGATAAATGTGTCGACTGCACATGGAGCCGAGTTGGTCCCTGAAAGAACGTTCATCTTTTTCATAGCACCAGATATTTATTTGGTTGACGTTGGCTAAAACCAGTTCACCATCTGTTTAAGAACTATTAAGAATGAACTACATCCGCTATTATGTTCACCATGAATCATAGTAATAGTAACTACTACACAGTCAAAAATACCAAATGTTTTTTTTATTCTTGATTATGGCTCGTATTTTTTTACTCCTATAATACAGTTGCAATATTTGGAGTCATTATTTAGTTAATCAAAATAACCTATTAATACAAACGAAAGATAATATCTTCAAGAATATGAGTGCAGTTCACACTTATTTTGGAAATATTTCAGAGTAACTTGGTTTCTTGTTGACTTGACACATATGTAGGTATGTGCAAATGTGCCTCAAGGTATTTAAAAGTAAATCAATATGAGACATTTACTCTCAACCACACACACACAGATATGCATGTAAGAAAATACAAAAAGGTCGTCTTCTTGATGATACAAACGTGAGTCTTTGAAACATATATTTACAAATTCTTTTTATTTTTATAAATGTATGTAGGTACATATTATATTATATTATTCTCTGTTTCCTCTTAAGAATGTTGAGAGTCAATAAATCAATTTTCTTGTGAAAAAACTTGAGGTTTTCTTCTCAGAAGAAATAGTTATGTATGTATTTTTTTTTGTTTATCTGTGTTCTTCATAAATCAAGAGGGATAAGACGAATAGATGCAAACAGAGCTATGTATGTATACGTAAACTTGTAGGTAATTTTTCAAACAAAAAGCACACACAAAAAAAGTAATTAATTATCTCTCTTACAGCTTTAATAATAATTGTTTGAGGAACAACAACAACTAGATGCTAAAAGTAATGATAATAATCATAATAAATTGCATCTTATTTACAGGTGATTTCATCAATGGAGGCAATAAGAATTTGCATATTAATCATAAGGGTAGATAATTATAATTATATACAATAGTTATGTATTAATCATTAGGTCCTTGAGATGCAATGCATATTTGAAACTTGGAGTCCTCCATTAAAGGCTCCAACATCCTTGGATTTGAAAGAAAACTTGTAATTCATTGTAAAGGAAATTACAAAATAAAGAGTTTTATTCGTCTTTGATGACCAATACAAACTTCTTCTTTCAAGAACCTGGGACTCATTTTCCTCCTAAAGTTAACGTTTGTATTATTCCAAAACATTCCTACTATACATATGTTTGTAGCTATGTAATATTCCCTACGTGATGATACAAAAAAGTATTGCCTATGCATATATAAAATGTATGTAGGTGATTAGATTGCATATTATTGTAGATTAGATTCCTCTCATCATATTCAACTCAAATGCTGCACATAATATTTCAAAATCAATTAATGGATATCATCAATAGTTTGTTGAAGAATCGATAATAATTTGTAAGAGTTATATATACACTGAATAATATTAAAGTATACATATATATAATCCGATTCCTCTCTCGTGTATCACATTAAAAACACGTTCATTTGCTCATTCATTCTCCTTATCTACCTATGGGCGGCTATACGTACATACATACGTGCCAAATGTTATCTCATCAAATGGAATTAATATCTCCAATATTCAATAAATTCATGCATCACACTTATCAAATTCTTCAATAATGATTAATTATTATTATTATTATCGATCAAGAAGCAAAGGAACGTCTAGATGCGTTATCAAATTATACTCAGGGTTTCTCGGTATTATCCACAATTCACACTCTGGTATATACATAGGTGATATATGTATGTTTCAAAACATGTTGGAAGGTCCATTACAGGAACGTAGGAACCAGAGGAAACCTTCTTAATTTCTAAGAACATCTACCTATCCAAGTAGAATACCTACACAAGTCCTTCAAACGATCAAATATTTACACGCTAGTGTCGTTGTCAATACTGTCTTTTACGGTACTGCGGTAAATATTATATTGATAACCTCTGTGGACAGTTTTATTCGGTTTGTAGCGATATATAGTGAATACAGTGCATTTCTAGCATAAATCGGGAAGAATATCGACGCGTCGTATGAAATTAAACCTTTGATATATATACATATATATATATATATATATATATATATATATATATATATATATATATATATACAGGCAACCGCTTAAATCAGGTTTTCTTTTTTTTAAACTATGATTTCTTATAACTTTTTTATAAAATATAACAAAAATTAGAATAAAATTAACTTTAATTATAAAATGTGTCAATATACATTTATATAAAAAAATGAAAAATAATTTTCAAAAACATTACAAAAAAATCTAAAATATATATTTGTATTTAAGAATCAGTAAATGGTAAAAAAAAGTGACCGTTGAAGAAGGTTCATTTTTATTGGTATGCATTACTTTGGGTGACCACTGGCAGGGAATTGCAGGGGCACGCTTAATACAGTGCATTTTTGTTATAAATTTTCTGTGTAATAACTGAATAAAACGACAGTGACACGCTTAAAGCAGGTGACCGTTAGACCAGATTTGACTGTATATGTAAATTTTATGTTATGAATAAATAAGTCTGATGTCAATAATACCTAAAACAACTATTCCAAATTACAAACAATAGTAATGTATTTCAGTTATGTTTGAAACATATGGTTATCTGAGGGTAGTAATAGAAATAGTGTCTAGTGGATTTTTCTCTTTTATGTTGACAAGATACATTTAGATATATGATACCAGTTATGCTTTAGTGAAATAATAAGATCTTATTTGAAAAAAAAAAGTTCTAAAATTTTTTCATTCATTAAAGGAGAATTAAGTATTTTTTTATAAAATTAATTCGATTAAATACATGTAACAACAGTGTTAAGAAAACAAAAATTCGAGAGTAGATATATATGTATAACCTTACTAGTTATCACCATTGACAGTATATTCTTAGGGAATTCTGTTATTGTTATAACTAAAAACTGTTTCTGGTTCAAGAGTTCAAAAAAAAAAAAATCATAGCAGGAAGAATTATTAAATTCAGGAAAAAATCAATTTGCATCAACGGAACAAGAAAAACTGTGACATAGGAGCTCATCCCTAGAAGAAAATAGCCATTTTTTAAATTTTTTTTTACTGAGTAATATTTTGATAAACTTGTCAAAGTCTGTTAGTTATTGGAGCATGGCAATTCTTTTTTGATAGTCCATCAAAATAGACATTGCTCTATCTAAAAGTAAGAAGAAAAAAATTTAATCTATTTTTTAAATACTTAAATGATTTTTTTTGTTTAGTTCATTTATAGTTTGTCCATCCTTTAAGTGTCGTTGGGTACACAATTTCATTAGAATTTACTCTATTACTTTTAAAATGATGGGGGTAAACGTAAAGACCATCTGTAAATACTTTCATTTAGATGCGCATAATTCAATAAAATATATATATATATATATATATATATATATATATATGTCACTTTAGCAATCTAAAATTGAGCATACGTTCTATTCTTATACATATGGAGCTTCTCAAAATCAATCAATTGTGTTGATTTGTGATCAGTATAACATATACATATAGCCTATAAGTAAATGATTGAATCATCAAATAGAGAATCAAAGGTGTGTCTAATTAACTAACTAATATATTGATAAATTGTATCTTGTGTTTATCATGCACAAAATATGGATTCCATCACTTTGAGTGATTATTGAGCTTAACATTTAGGAAAGGAAGATATGGGGAGGGATTATTTGTTAATAATATTATTGTCATTGACAAATAAGAAATCCATTTGAGTTAGAATCCAAAGATATTGATTGCTTCGATGAATGGATAAATAAATAAAGATTTATTTATATTCACAGTGCTCTTCTTTCTATCACAAAAGAAACACACACACAAAACAACAAGATTTCTTAAGAGTCCTTTTTCTTTTTTAGCAAATGACATCACATTCTATAAAGATACATACAAATATATACATATATATGTATAAAAGTCAGTAAGAATTATTTAGCTACATAATGTTTATATTGTACATATAATAAGAAGCGATTCCACATAAATAATTCACATCTATTGTCCTGACATATGTATAAAAATAGATACATCTACGAACTGACTAGGTACGCATGCATAAATTGATATTATACTACATAATAATATTATATGTAGACACATGGAAACGAGGAACAACGAACGAAGGAAACACAGAGGTTCTGATACTAACTAGAGACTACAAATATGTACTTAGAGAGAGAGTCTTAAAAAGAGTGAACGAGATGAGTTTAATTTAAACTCTGAATTTATAAAATGAAAAATATATATAAAAAGAGTAGACCATTTTATAGCAATGGATCCTTGAATAAGGGAAATGTACATATATATGTATATGTTATATATAAACTTCATTATATAATATAAAATAAAAAATGAATTTTGTCAAAGAGAAAATATATTCTCGTTATTAGAACTATTATGCTATGATTTTCAAAGAGAATAATGGTTATTTATTTTTTTTAGTAGGGAGGATTCTATATAAAAATATATATTATTATCAATAGCGGAGACTTAAAAAAGAGCGCAATAGCCTTAAAATTATAGTGGCAGACATTGCTGAACAAATTCATGATTGATTCTTGCACTAAAACCAATCAAATTGGATCAAATTTTATCTTATCAATTATAATTAAGTACATATTATGCAGTTACTTAGGAATGATTTCTCTCAAAATATTTTTTTTTCTTCTTCTCTAATTGAGTCCCATCTAATCCGCTTCTCTTTGCATGATGAATTCCATAAAATCCTATCATCAGGATTTATTATTTTATTATTTATAAATCTGCAGGCTTTTTTCATGCCTTGCAAAAACTTTATCAAATACCTGATGGAACAAGGTAAGTGATGTGGGTCTCGATACCAGTCTTGGTCTCGACCGCCCATAAAAAGTATTGGTTCTCTTGTTAAGACCAAGACAACAGCAACCAACTACAGCAGTTGTTCATAACCTGGATTTAATCGAATCCTAGGGACTCGGTGGTTTGGTTCACTTCACTCGTATGATTCGTGACGTCATGAATGTATATACGGAACTTGTGGGGTTCAGTGCCATCAAAAAGGTTAAGAACCACTGACCTACGTTACAAAATTTCATTTAAAAAAAAAAATGAAAGAATAATAATTTCTTATTTTTGTCTCAGGTGGTGAAGTAATCTTGATCAGAATACTGACCTGAAGTAAAGTAGCCACATATGTGAATGAAAATAATTTTAATTTATTTCGTTTGAATTGTACAGACATTACAAAATGTTATCTTTATTATTGTATCTTTTAACCTTTTGTGTTAAAAGAAAAAGGAAAAAGAAAAAAAAGGCTTGAATCTCTAGGTCAACTCTTCTCAATGCTTGGACTATTTTTCATTAAGTAATAAGG
Organism: Lepeophtheirus nordmannii; assembly: GCA_963680855.1. Classification (NCBI taxonomy): domain Eukaryota; kingdom Metazoa; phylum Arthropoda; class Copepoda; order Siphonostomatoida; family Caligidae; genus Lepeophtheirus; species Lepeophtheirus nordmannii. Next base: position 18,246,614 of record OY804520.1, on the reverse strand, counting down.
AACCATTCACAACTCAACAAAAGCTCACATATGTTTGCAATATTAATTAATATTAGAAAAAATCAACAACTGAAATACAGGGTAACTTTTACTGTTACACGACGAGTTTTTTTGTCCACTCGCAACCTCGACTCTCAAAAGGGAAAGGAAAAATTTGATAAAACAAATAGTAGCTTCTACCCTTCTGTATTTTCCTTGTTGTCAATTTCTTTATATTTTGGACAGATTTATTATTTAGATGTACTATACATTGATAAATTCTACAGATCAACTGGTTCATATAACGCGTAGATTCAGCTACGTTAAATCTGAAGAGTCAACGGATAAACAGCTGAAAGGAGAATACATAGGTAGTGTTTTTGTTTATTCAAAAAAGATTGTCGTGTTAGGGTCGTAATTAAATAGACGTTCCTTTCCCCTCCACATAAATACAACCATTGTTTATTTGACAATGATGTCAGAGGGAGAGAGTGTGGTAAAGCCATCGAATACCAATGAAATAATGTTTCTTTTTGAAGTCAATATTGATGACAGTTTGAATTTTAAAAATTCATACTAAGATTAAGTAACGTGCCGAGACGTGATGGATACTGCGGATAAAATAAGCGCAGTACCTACATAGAATTCGATCCATAAAATACATTTTTATGTAAATGAACGCCACACTTCTTCTGGATGAGTATTTTATTTAGTAAAGTTGCTTGATCTCCAATGGATCACTTTCTTATGAAATAAATTTATAAGAGACAGATTGTATGTACATATATGAGATATTATGTCTATACTATTCATATTTTGTCTCATATTTTCAAGAGTGATCCATCATAAATCATCAATTCCCTTTTGTGACTCGTCTACATATATCCTTATAGACTCAATATAAATGTCTATACCCTCACAGTATATGACTACACTTGTGTTAAGAGTACATTCATCAGAGAGAGAGAGAGAGTTTCGATTACCAGAATAATAATGCATCTCTTATAATGATCTATTTACATAGATGTATATTTATCCGTACATAGAATAACAAACATGCTTTTATTACTCATTGTCTTCATTTATAAATATCGATAACCAACATAAATATCTATGTAGAACAATGGGAATATTGTTGTTCTGACTCTCTCTCTTTCTCTCTAGAACTAAATCATGATTTATGAATAGAACTCTTGCACCTTCATAGGTCATATGTAATAACAGCATATAATATATGTTATTATATCCTTTGGCCTCAACATTTTCCATTAATAAACGTAGATAAAGTATTTTAAATCAAAGACATCCATAGATTATGTAATAATTAGATTTATAAGCATATAAAGGGTTTTTCAATAAGAGCGACTTCATTTTCTTTTTTAAATAAAATTAAAAGGGTTTGAGAGTTAAACGAATTTCATTTTGAGTGTTGAAGAGTGTTCATTCAATTACAATTAAGTATGGAATTCAATTTTTTTGTATGACCACCACAGGCATATTTGCAGAAGTCCAACCCAGTTTTCTGCCACTTTTTCGGATATATCGACCAAAATTGCAGGAATTTGTCTTTCAATATTTCATCAACAAAAACGTATGGCCACATAACACCACTTGCATGAAGTCTACACCAAAAAGTAAGTTTTTCGGGGTGCAGTGGTGCCCCATGAAGTACATGTGTGTTTTTGCCTGACGTATAACGTATATGCTGCTTATTAACAAATCCATTGAGCCAAAAATCATCGTCGTCACTGAAGATGATTTTGAAGTTGCCGAACGTGAATTTTGGTAATAAATTTCGATAATTTGCAAACGCTGCTCAAGGTTTTAATGCTCTATGCTATTTGTGAGAGACAACACTTATCACTTGAAACTGCCATTTTTTCCTACGTTGTTGTTGATGTGGATGATTGGTGTCATTTCATCATAAATCGGTTAGAGAGCCATGTATTTCTGAGAAATAAATACGCAATGGTGCCCCTCGTCCAGTCAAGGAAAAGGGTCACTTAATGTCTTACATGATTTAAATATTGATATAGTTTCAACATGATAGGAGTCCATTTCAGAATTGGTTATCAGTTCCAAAATTTTGACGTCCATAATGGCCCTACCCTCTATATAGAGAACCACTCAAAAGCTGAACTTATGTCAGTGTGTCTCTACTACCTTGGTGATAAAAACGCACCCAATGTAAATAAGAATAATTAAACCTTAATGAACAATAGTCGAAAACCATTCTCGTTCATGAAAGATACATAAATTGTCATTGAACGACTGTAATTGGTAAACTAAAGTACTTTAATTTATTTGGAAGGGAGGGGGAGGGGGGGGGGGGTTATCAGCTGTCGATTGATCTGCTCTAACTCTTGTGTCTGACTGTGGACATACCCACGTAGAGCTCGAAATATTTATTGTCAAACAAAAGACATATCCCTAGAATTACATAAATAGAACAATGTCCAACAGATGGAGATTGTGATGTAATTGTCTTGATACCCACTCATTTAGAGTCTTTTTCTTTTCGTTAAAAAAAAAGTTTTAAACTATCACTATGTAGAATGACGATGCAACTGGGTCAAACATAATTAATTACTAATTACATACTTATATATGTGATGTATGGATTTAAAATTAAAAATTGTCAATATATAATAATTAAAAATATGCAGAATTTGTACATATTTTTGAAGGAAAAGTTCTATAAGGTCTTAATGTTCTATAAATATTAAGGATTAAGAGCAACACATTGTTACATAACTTTTTATTAATTAGTTATTTTCATGTCTAGCTAATAAAACAAATGATGGATGTGTCAATGGTTATTAATACAAACTGAGGTAATTAGTAATCATGAAAGGGATTTTTTCATTTATATAATGGTTAGAAGTATAGTCAAACAATGTCTAACAGTCACCTGCTTTAAGCGTGTCACTGTACTAAGCGGTCATATCCAGTTCCCAGACTGGGAATTTATAGCATAAATGCACTGTATTAAGCAGGGACACTCTGCAATCCTCGGCTAGTGGTCACCCAAAAATAATGCATACCAATACAGATGAACCTCCTTCAACGATCATTTTTTTAGCGTTTACTGATTGTTAAATACAAAACTCCAGAAGCTGGGTGCTGAAACAGAAGAATTTATTATTACATATAATAAGTTCTAATCCCGGTCACTCGGAGATGGTCCGATGAGTACTTACAATTCATATTTTTATACAAGCTTGATCGTGTATAATTCAGAAACTGTAAATAAATGTATCTATTTGCAAGAAGTTAAATATTGGATGCACATAAATGGATGTTTATCCACATTTCTTTCTCTCTCTCTCTGAGAATGAATACAGAAATTTTAACAATGCATTATTAAAATCTTAACAGTTTGTAATCGATGGAAGAAATATCAGTATGCTAAATATTTACAAACAGGAATATCAGATTTTATTTAGTAACGTTTTTATAAAATTATAATTTATTTTATTATATAAATGCTTATTTATACATTTTATAATTAAGTTACTTTAATTCTAATTTTGGTTATATTTTATAAAAAAAGTAATGAATACCTACATGTTTATTATTTGATACGGTGTATTTTGCAGTTCATGTGTTATTTATGCCCAATTTTCCAGATCATAGTTTAAAAGAAATATACCTGGTTTAAACAGTTATCTGCACTAAGCAGTCACTTTTCCAGTTTCTCTTGACTGACTGCTTAATACAAGCTTGACTGTATGTACATACATATGTAGTTATTATATACTTAAAACAAACTTTAGACTCTCTTCTCAATTTTTCAAGAAAACTTTTGGTGGCCCTTCACATTTGGAATTATATGTCTCTGGATGTATCACTTGACTATAAAATTAATTTAGAGGGGTTATAAGTAGTGAAAGGATTTCATTTTTAGTTACTGTTATTATGATTTCCTTAAATCATGGTAGAAAGTACTAAACACTTAACAAACGCACATCCGTGTCTGCTTTTATGTACCTTCCAATGAATATGCATTTGTTTATGCAAAAATATCTATAAATAAATGGTTCTCTAGATGAATTAGAGCCAACAATTTTTGGAGAAGACTTTGAAGATTTATTAAGTGAAATTTCAAGTCAAAATAAGGTCATCTTAGTATGATTAGAGTCATTGATGATATAAAATGAGTCATAGTCAATAAATCCAGACCTTCATTCATGAGTGAATACTCCTAATCTGAAATGAAGAATACTTATGCCATCATCTAATGTCTGCCCTATTTTCCTTTTTCTTTTTTTCAAACTCCTCATACAACAGTTGAGAGTCACTGATTATATCTTCTTCTTCTCTTTCAAGAAATGAATATTTTATAAGAACAACTTTTCTTTTGATCATTTTTTCGCAAGAAAAAATCAATTGATATGATAATTAATAAGTAAAGGGGGGGGGGGGAAGAAAGAAGGAGAATGCCATTGTTAACAAATATAAAATAAAATATTATTATTTTACCAATAAACTTAGAAAAAAGAAAAAAACACGAAGTTTAATGGATTGAAATGTAAAAATAAACAATATTTTACTTGTGTTGGTATACAAAAAATAATATTAAAATATTGTTTTGAAATCTCCACACACAAAAAAAAAATAAAAAAATAGGTACGTGTTGTTTACATAGAAAGAAAGAAGAAAAAAAACTCTCACAAACAAATGAGAGTCCTATTTTTATATGTATGGACATAGTATAGAAAAGAATGACAATTAAATATTAATTTCATTTTCCCGAGAAAAAATCAAATCAAAAGTAATTTCACTTCAAATTGCTTTTTAATATTTTTTTCTTTAAAAAAAGAAAAAGAAATGGTTTTTCGGAAAACAATGTCTGTACTGAAGTAAGTATTACTTCCTCCTGCTCAGATAGGCATAACATTTTAGATAAGATTAAATAATTTTTTTTGTTTTTTTTTTAAATTATACAATATGTTATAAGTTTATAAAGACTCTATTGTAAAGAAACCTTATATTACACATATTGTAAACTTATTTTATATAACTTCATTCTCATGGTCTATGGTTGTTGTTTTTCTTCAATGAGATCTGGATGATTGAGAAGGTGACAAGAATAGACAGAAATGTATTTAAGAGTTTTTCTTTATTGTTATTGTGCTGTGGTCATTTTTGACTCTAAGGTATCAAAACACAATTCTCATACTACTGCCACTTGAAAGTATTTTTGAGTCAAAAAAATCAATTCTTAAACGCCATCTACTGTTCCAGTTTTAAAGCTATGTGCCAATATATTGAAATGTTTTTTTCCATAGATTAATCCACCAAAAAACAAAAACTATTGTGCAAAAAATTTGACTTTAGTCTTTATAGTAACTCAAAATCCACTGGCTTAATTGATATTGCGGAGCAGATCTGATCCGTGACCGGTGTTTGCTGACTTCTGATCTATGCTCAAGTGTTTTTTGAGTATACATACAATTAATCAAATTAAAATATGGGCTCTAAAATAATTTGGGTCGCCTAACGAGATGAAATCCATAAGTTAGTGGTTCAATAAAACATCATTCGTAAAAACAAATAGAATGACTGATTTTATAGACAAAATGCATCTCCAATTTGATTTAGCACCAAGGACTATTTTATCAAATTATGAAAGCACAAATACATCTCATGCAACATTAAACTCACCTAGGGAGTACATTATAAAGTAAGGGCATTTTAAAAAATGCAGGAAATCAGTTTCAGAGCACTATGTAGTGTTAAATTTTTGCGGAAAAAAAGTACTCAAAAAAATGCAAATTTTACTAATGAAAAGCAAATGAATTGTCTACCTATATAAATAACAGAGTTTGACTAATAAGAAAAAAATTTGTAAAAAAAAAAGATTAGCCAAAAGTCAATTTGAAAAGTATGGATATAACTACAATGAAAGATGAATTCAATTGTTAAAAAAAAAATTTACTTTGATAAATTCGATATTTAAGTGTCGTAATGACTTAATAAGTATTTCAAGTATAAAAATTGTCAAAAAATGTTTCTTTATATACCATATATATGTATGTGTGTGTGTGTCTAGTCAACACGAAAACAAGTTTGTTTTCAAATATTGAAAGGAGAAAATCCACTTTACAATTTATTTACTTCATAAATATAACGGCCAAATATTTCGGAGTCGTTTAAGAGCTATACCATACAGTTTTTGCTAAAATATCACTTTATATCGAGAAACAATCATCTATCCAATAGAGCAATAGCCTAATTGTTACAACTGCACATAGAGTTGAGTTGGTTCCTGAAAGAACGTCTATCATTTTCCTAGTCCAAGAGGTTTATTTAGTTGCAGTTGGCAATAAGCAGTTCATCATCTATATAAGAACTATTAAAAATCAATTTAATCCGCTATCATGTTCACCATGATTCATAGTAGTAGTAACTACATAGTAAGAAATACCAGATGTTTTTTATTCTTAATTGTGGCCGGTAAATTTTGACTCCTATAATACAGTTTCAATATTTGGAGTCATTATTTAATTAGTCCAAATATCCTATTATACTACAAACGATAGATAATGTCTTCAAAAATATGAGTGCAGTTCACACTCATTTTTGAAATATTACAGATAAACTTGTTTCATGTTGACTTTACACATACATCCTGTGAAGGTCCATTTTATTTATTACTGCCAAAAAATTTGTTTATTTTCTTTTAAAAAAAATCAAATGATTAATTCACATTAGAAAGGATCACACATTTTTGTAGTCATTAAGACATTACTCTTATGGTGAGTTCGCATGCCAAAATGAAGAGATTTTTCTCAACAAAAACGATTTATTTGTGAGAGGAAGGCCTTTTTTTCACCTACATACTCAACAAAAGTTGCATCTTGTTGGTAAATTCATCAAGTCTTTGCAATTAAGTGTATCATCAACACAATACGAGGGCGAATAAAGAAAAGCAGATGGATTTTCAACCTGTTTGTTTTATTTTGATGATTTCATGTAATAATCTTTTTCGAATCTTTAGCATACCCTTTGTTTATTCATAATAGCTAGTTAAGGAGCCCTGACCTAGATGCTTCATAGTAAATACTTTTTCAAGTCTTTGGATGTCATAATCTGACCCTTGATGTTTAGTAATTAACTTCATATACATGTAGGAGAAGTAGAATCCCTGTAAAAGGAGTCGTTAAGAGAGAGAATGAATACAATTATCATTTATCGTTAGTTTCATTACTTTTGCTTTCATGCACAGATGGATACATACTTCTTCTTCTTTTTTCCCCTTTGACTCTTATTTTTTCTTCATCTTCTTCCATGTTATAATGAAGTTCAGGTTCATTAGAAAGCAGTAGGCAGTGATAACTACATACATACATAACATTGCTACATTCATTCATACATATCCATCCATCCTTTTCTCAATTCCCATTTGAGCTTTCATTTTTTTATAATGTTGGGGTGCTTCACAAACAAATCAATGTCTAATTGGAAGGGAAAGAGGGAATCCCATCTCAATTTAAAAAGAAAAAAAAGTCATTTCAACTTTTGAAATCTTTTGATTTGATTTCTCTTTTTTTCCTCTTTTATAATTTAATATTAAAAAGGAAAAATAATAATAAAAATGAAATCGATAAGAATGAATGAATTTAGAAACCTACTTACATACTAAATGACATATACATATACATATGTATATAAATTAAATATATGTATATTAAAGGGCACTACATAATAATAATAATATCTTTAGTAAATCAGCTGTCATTTAATATGTGATGTATATGATTTGCATAGATTTGAACAAGGGTTTAATATCTTCGCTATTAGTTTAATATATTCTTTGGTCTTGGTTTTATCCACAAAACCAAGAGTGTCAAAAGGATGGAGATCAATACGAGATGAAAACCTATCTGGAGAAACCCAATACTACTTATAGTCCAACATTTTATAAGAATTGAATAAAAATAAATAGGCTGCCATACCCTGGTTCCTTAGTATTAGTTGCGTTCTTCCTGAATTTTAGGGAATTACGCACTCGTTTCTTATAGAATCCATGTATTTCTTTCATCTGTATCATCTGTTCATTTTGACAAAGTCGCAAAAAAATGAGATTTGTGTAGAGGAGGTCATATATTTGAGAGTCGAGATTGCGAGTGCACAAAAAATCTCGTCGTGCATATAGTAAAACTTAAGATCATAATTCTATGGACAGATTAGTATTTTGTACGTTTATTAACAAAACAAACATATGGGGCCATTTTAACTTCAAACAATACATTGATGTCATGGTTTACTTTTGATTTACTAATGTGTTATCATCGAGTGTAAGAACCATGGACACTTATACTATATAATGAGACACGTCATATCAATTAGTCATTTTCATCAAAAAATAATAAATATATATATATATGGAACATCTCATAGAATTTCAATCATTACATTATCTCTGTCATAAATACCTTAAATTTGGTATTTAAAACTGGTTTTTTTTATATTACTTTTGGGTTATTTTCTTATTATTGTTATTATACACAATTTGGATTCTTGATCCTTTTCATGAAAACATAATTAAGATAACATTTCTTATCTGTAATGTCCCTCCCTGGAACTTTCATAAAGGGGAAACAACTTCTAATAATAATAAGTTATTATTTATGTGTCTCAAATTAACCTTGGAGAGGGACAACTTCTCTGAAGGCGCATGTTCCCCCGGGATTTCAGTTTCTGGGATTTTTTTAAAAGAAACTCAGGTAAATAAATCCACCTTATATAAGTAGATCATGAAGCAAATAAACCCATTAATTTGAATTAATGACTTCAATAACGTAGTAAAAGTCATTGGCATTACTACTATCCTTGAAAGCTCACGATCAAGTTTCAGCATACTACATTAATCTTTGTGTATTATCTTTTCATGGGACGAAGCAGTGTCAATGCTTAGCTATATAAATTATATGAATATTTGTTTTAACAAGATATTATTTCCATGAAATCAACGTTTCCCATTTTTTTAAAATATCAATACAAAGTATATATTAGGTCTACATAGTAAAAAGAAATCCATTATTTTTATAATCTGTATTTCGCGTTGTATAAGTGTAATTATATTACCAATTGTCGGATATGCACGGAATCGTCCACTATGAACTCCTCCCCAACGGCCAAACTCTAAATTCGAGCCTGTACTATCAACAATTGAACCGTCCGAAGGAAGCAATCACCCAGAAGCACCCAGCTTTGGCCAACAGGATAGGAATTGTGTTTCATCAGGACATCGATGGTGACTCGCAAGAAGCTACGAGAGCTTGGTTGGGAGGTTTGTTTGTATCCACCTTGTAGTCCGGGCCTCGCACATAGTGATTACAACCCGTTCCTGTATGGCAAATGATTTGGATGGTACAAACGTCGACTCAAGAGAATCTTGCAAAAATCGACTGTCCCATTTTTTTACCAATAGGGAGAAGGGTTTCTATGAAAGAGGCATAATAAAATTACCTTCAAAATGGCAACAAGTTATGGATCACAACATAGGTTATATTTAACCTATATTGGATCATTCTAACTACATATGCTAAATAAATCCTTCAATTTCATGCAAAAATTTGTATTTTGTACTAGACCTTATACGTAGCTCCTATCTTAAACTACGCTTCTCAGTTGTGAAACGATTTTTATCCATATAGATAAAAAAAGTTATTGAACTTGAAAAATGTCCAGAAGTCATTATTTAGAATTGTGTGGAGAAATGAATCTGTTGAGTTGAGAGTCACTCTGAGCTGTTAATATTGACAAAAGGGGAGAACTTGAGAAAACTTAGTATTTTTTTTATAGAATAATTAATTATTATCAAGGATACAGCCGCTCTTACTCAAAAAACCTAAATACTCTTATAACCATTACCTATGTTAAAAGGCTTACTTGCAAGAACTCCGTCATAGAACCAATTTAGCCAATACATGCTTCTCTATCTCCAACAAAGCTTTTTTTAATAGAGTAGTAGCAGACACTTAGAATTTCCTCCATGTAAAGTTAAGAGATTCTTCTCATTACCTCAACAGTTTCAATAATTTTTTTTTAAATGTTTCTATTTGTATCTCACCATTGATTATATTTTTTGATTTTATCCTGCATAACTTGGACACATACTGTAATTCCCAATTCATGTGTATTATTTGTGTACAAAGAGTTCATAATATTGAGTGAGGACCCCTTGCCACTACCCACTCCCTCGATACATCAATAGGTAAATAAATTATCTTTTATTCTTTTGACGGACATATATCATATGTAGTTTAATTATAATTTGAAATTAATATATCAGCCAGTTTTTGATGGATTTCAACTATACATTTAAATAATAATGACATGTTATCTAAGAGTCTTTATATAGGTAGAAGGTAATGAAATTATCATTTATCAATGCATTTGTATAAATACATATGCGTAAAAAACATAAGTAATCTTTAAAAAAATATTATTTCATTGTACCTCGTTAGGGATTTGTAAATTGACATATGCAGTCAATGGAAGGCTTGACTTCTTAAATATACAACAACCTTATGCAAATATTATATTATTTTACCACTTAATTGAAAAGAAGGTAATTTTTTTCATTAAGTAGCCTCATTATGGACATGTACATCTTAAATTTTTTTTTTTAAATGACGGTATAATATTTGACATCATTTGGTAGTTGACTACTTTATATCTCATAATATTAAAGATAAACCATATATTATTCAATGCTTAGAGTCGAGTCGATAAATTAAAAAAAAAAAGGGGGGAAAAATTAAGTTCTACCAATTTAATATTTTCTTATACTTTGTTACAATATTACAAATAAAAATAAGATTCATACATACATAGTTCATGGTTTAAAAAACTTAAACTGCAGGTCAAGGATAGGAAATACTTATTTCTAAGAGTCCCTATTGAGTGTATCGCCCATGCATGGTTTTAACATTTATCACATTGTCAATGTGACAATTTTTTTTTAAATAAAGTGAAAAACTTTAATAAATATTTAAATAATATGTACAATTTTAACAAAGGAAATGAGATCTGATCCAACATATAATATTAGGCCAGAAAAACATCTCACAAAGTATTGCTGGCATTGTTTATTGTAAAAACCATTTTTATTGACCTCATTGATTGCATGTTTTGCATATATTTGTGAAATAAATAATGGTCAAAAATAACTTTCAAAATCAAAAAAAAAATGTATATACCCTTATATTGGGACTCAAAAAAAAAACCCCAGGAGTATTTGAATAAAATTAGAATAATAGGTCGTAACGATTCCTATCAGATGGAAACCATATTGTTTTCCAAGGATCTAGATTTTAGTCTTTGCAGTTATAAAGATCTGGAGTCTAATACAGAGTGATCAAAGCCCTAATGTGTGCCGTTTCTACAATGACATCCAAATAATCGGCAATAATTGATTATATTCCTTCATTATAAAAAACCAGCAAGGGTTTTCATTCTATTGCATTCATTTGATGATTTATGCCTCCTTCAAAATGGCCGACTTTCCAGAATGAATACATCACGTGTTAAAACCCTCCTTTCCATTTACTTAAAGTACAGTAAATAGAAGAATCAGCTGATGTCCTCTATCTCACAACCTCTCTTTCTCTTCGTCTCCCTTTCATTCATTCATTAATAATTAATTAATTTTCTATTATTCAATTAAGGAAATATTTAAGTTGAATTAATAATTCTTGAAGAGTTATTCATGTAATAATATGTATCTAGTATATATGCATGTAAATATATAATGCATACACATATATCCATGTAGCAAACTTCCCTTTGTTGTAAAATATCTCTTTTGAATGTAAAATAATAAATCACTCTCAATTCTTCAAATCAAAAGCACTAATAAATAAAGTTGTCATTTTTGATTTAGTGACTTTGAAAAAAGAAAAAGAAAAAAAGAGCAATCCAGAGATTATCAAAAAAGAAAGTTTTTTTTATTCATTATTTATTAATACAAAATCTTTATCTAATAACTAATTGAATCCTTGGAGAGTGGATATCTACTGATTGGGGATTACAAGGGGACAAATCTTTTCTTCATATATTTTTATCCTTATTCCATATATAAAAAATGACCTTATTTGTTCATATATTCATTCTGATATATATAATATATATATATACATATGTATATACGGTGTAAAAACCAGGATATAGGTTTCATTTGAGGTCTCAAAATTTTTGAAACCATTTACATACTCCCTATAGTCTAGATTTTACGTCTCCAGTTGGGTAACTTATCTTGATCTATCGGTTTTTTGCTAACTTTAAGAAAAAGTTTAAGGATGAATTACGGTATTAAATAAGGACTTTACAATTTATTTTATAAAAACCATTATGATAGATCTCAGATATTTAGTTGTTGATATTTTATTGAAAAATATTGAAAGTTAAAGAAGTTATAGTTAATTTTGTGACTTCTCTCGAGGGAAAATTGAAAAAGGTAGTCAAAGAAGTATGTTTTTTATAAGAAATTACAAAACAAGCTCAAATTATTATGCTATACACTAAAATATAATATTTTATAGTTTCTACATAAGAATAAGTGTCTCAGTTAAAAATGGAAATAAAAATACTGAAAGGGAGGAAGTGTACTGCGTATAACGCCCGTAAAATAATTATTTATTTGCCAATTTCCTTCAGAAATTTATGTTTTAAAGCTTATAACACATTATTCAATAATAGATAACAAATATCTATGATATCTAAAACATATTTTACCTAAAATTAGATAATCTTTATTTATACTTTTTGAAAAATCCAAGTAAAACTACTTGAATTTACTAAATTAGCTAATAAAATAAGACTCAATACTCAGTTTCACATATTATATTAATATATTATATATACATACATGCACAAAAACCTAATTGCCTCATCCCATAAACTCAATTACAGTTCTTTTTCTCTCTTCTTATCATGTTTTACACAAATGCTATTTTGGTACTCTCTTTTTCTCTCTTTTTCTAAGTCCACTACCAAATACATTTACAGATATAAAAGTACATTCAAATGATTATATTTACTTATAGTCATAATAATAATAATTATATACACTTTTAATGCTTTTTATATCTAGGTATTTGAAAATGCGTGTTGAGAAGAAGGAGATGAGGGACTCACCCCCCTCTTCCCTTCTCCTCATTCTCCTTTACCATTATCTTGATTAAAAAAAATAGAGTATGCATGCATTTAACAAACTTTAATTATATTTAAACTTCTCAATTAATTCAAAGTTATTAAGAATAATATCTGGGTAACACCTAATTAATTAGAATTCAATTCTGTTAAAAAAACAGTTATAAACATTGACGATTATTATAATTGATAAAAAAAATCGTAGAAAGAGAGGGAAATAAAGAATTCTAATCATTTCAATTAATAAAATACGTACATAGATGTAGAGACGTTCCTCTAAATTTAAAAGGTGATGTTTAACGAACGGCACTTATTATATTTTGAGATAGTCAAAGTTTTTTACATATTAATTGTTGTTAGTTTGTCTTGAGTGCACAAAGATATAGTTCACGATCCAGATGCCATCTAAATTTTTTTTTAAATATACTTTAAAAAATAGTATTTGGGTATCTCACAGCGTTGTCTCACCACTGTTACGGTCACCTTATTTGAGATGAAAACAATATCAAAATCCACAAAATTTGATCTTGAGAACAACATCACTATGAACCACCAATATAAAAGTTGACACTATGTTTTTTGTTTGATCATCCGTCGATTATTCTCCACTTGTTTTACCTCTTCAGTGTTCTGAACATTGATTGATTGAGCTCAAATTACCTATTGTTAAACCATGAACGGTAGCCTACCTATTAAATGAGGAATCATTCCATAAATGAATAGAAGAATTGGCTATCTACCAACTGATTTTGCACACTTTTTTTTTACTTTTTTGCATTTCCCTTTTTGGAGGAGGGAAGGTTGGGAGATAGCAGAGCTAGGGTTCCATAGTGATGTAGAGTAATGTCGCAAAGTTAAAGAGTGATTAAAACCGCGTTTTTATTGTAGATTTAATAGCACGAGACATATCATGCAATATTCCTTGAAGAATGTCTACTTGCTTTTAAGTCAGTTCATAGGGACTATTTCATGTCATCTTAGCCAAGAACATAGATGACCAAACCATCTTGTGACTTGTCATTTTAATTTGTGTTCTTCTCTGACATGGAGTTTGTTCATAATGGGAGGATTTAATGTACATTAGAAACGAGCATATCTAACTAATTTAATAACATTTGTGATTGGATCTTGTTGGCAAGCCAAGTGGACTTAGCAAAAGGTTCCTGGTCTTTATCATAACTAGTATATTCTGTATGTATGTACATAATGAACAGATGTTCTTGAATAATAATAATAATGAAAGAATTATAATAATACTCACTTACTATATACATACCTACACCCAGTAGGTCCCATTTCATGCAGATTAGTTTACTTAATCTTCTAACCCTCATCATCATCTCTCTATCTTCTCGATGCATATTAAAACCAATTATTTTAATAAAGGCTTAATAAGTCATTTTGACTTTCCCATGAATAATATAGGAGGAATTCTTCAAGTTGATAAACTTTAGCTCTTATTATTAAATAGTTTTATGAGTAGAATCCACTTCTGTATCACATTGAGGAGGATAAATTTACAAAAAAAAGTACAAATTTTCTTTGAAAAAACTAATTTTGGATTCTAAAAGCAAAAAATAAGTACGAAGTAAGAATCTTAATTTTGATTAAACTGGTAGGATTTCATAGAAACTTTTTATTCTACTTAAAAACACATAGAGATAACTAAAATTCTATAAAAATATTTTAAATAATAAAATCACAGATATCTTTGTAAACAAAGCAATTAAATAAAAAGCAAAAAAAGGAAGAATTGATACAGGTGTTATTATACAATAAAAACAATTTCTGAAGATGATAAGAAGAGTGAAAAATATTTTTTTGTATCTACAAAAGTATGTTGCTAGTGTACAAACGCAATTGCTACACAAAAGAAGCAGTGACAATAGAGACAGAAACAAATCCAAAAACGAAAAAGCCACTTTTTATGTAGAAAAGTAAAATTATAAATATTGTTATAAAAAGTAATAATTATTTAAACACCTCACCTTGATTTTATTATGTAAGGGTGCATATTGGAATGTATCAACTCTCCCTACTTTATGTATCAACTCTCTCTCCCCTCTCCTCTATGTAAATATTACATAGACTACAGATTTACAAAATTTTGCTACTTTATTAATAAAAATTGATCTTGTCACCCCCTAAAATATGCTGCCATTTGATAATACTCAGTAGAGGGGGGCATGCCCCTACCAGGCTACCACTATATATAAGTACCAAAGGGTTTTGTATAATTTATGGATACATAAACAAAAAAATATCTACTTATCCATTTTCGAAGACTCAAGACATGGTTATTAGTTGTCACGTCGGACAGATCTACTTTTTTATATCTTGTTTTTTGTCTAACCTTGAATACAACTGGAAGTATATTTGCTCTAACTTTTGAACATACTTGCTTTAGTGGCGTAAGTGAAAATTTGGGGATCCATAGTCAGATTAGTCAGGGGTCCTGTAGGATTGAACTTCTTTCTTACACGACTACTTAAGAAATGGGCAATGGCTTCTTATTTAAAGTGGATGTGGTGTGTATAAGATCAATTCTATTACAATGAAACTATGATTATTTAGGCTCTAAAAGCAATGAAGTGTAAAACCAACACTTAATAATAAAAAAAATCGGGGGATGATCCATGTGTAAAAAGCGGAGATTTTCAATAAGATTCATCTTTTCTAAAAGTTGAAGAAATAAATTTTCAAAACAAAATTCTTTTTTTTTCTAAAATAAATGCAATAGAAGTGTTTGTGACCCTCTTCATGATGGTTATGAAAATGGCTACTCTATTCTGTAGCCATCAAAAAGATTGCTCCATTTTTATATCTTAAATATGTATGAATGATCTTCTAATAATATATAATTATGTCTGTTCTCCTTATACATACATACATATATACAATATACCTTTATTTTATGTATATAAGTTATGCTTTGTGGAATGTGATCGCGTGATCTGAAATAATAATCTTCTGAATAGTTGAACATTTTTCCAAAAAAACTTAAAATTTTAGAGATTTTGAATTAAATGTTCACGGATCAATGACATTTAAATTTATTCAGTCAAGTCTCTTGAAGCCTTTATCTAGACAAAAATATAAGCCCAGACCATTATTTTATTAGAAAAGGCTTTAATAAAAGAGAAAGGGTGATTATATTTATGTTTATACATATGTATCTCTAAGAAAAGAAACGTGGCTTTCAAAAGCAGCTTGTATATATATATATATACTCTATCCCCTCACCAATTCTATTCCTGTTTATTTTTTCACATTGACCTAACAAACTAAATATTATGTATAAAATATATTAGTTGTTGGTATCTAATCTTCAATGAATTTCATGAGCATAAGAGGGGGAAAAATACATACATATAATATGTACCGTCATACTCAATATACATATGTACAAATAATGTACTCTGAATCCATGTACGTATCTAAGTATCTATGTATACTTCCAAATATATGTACTTAATTACAAACATACGAAATGTACATTTATGCCCCTCAAAAGTGAGTATGAGTTTTATTTAGAAAGAGAGAGAGGCTAAAACAAAAAAAAACAAAAAAGGGTCGCTAACACATAGTCTCAATTAAAAAAAAACTAACTATAGAAACCGTTAGTTGTCTATATGTATAAGACCTTCTTTTTATGTACATACATATGCACATAAAAGCCATATTTTATGTATCCTTTGTCAGCTGTCCTCCTGTCTTATGGAGTAAACATGTGTCAAGTCAACAAGAAACCAAGTTTATCTGTAGTATTTCAAAGATGAGTGCGAACTGCACTCATATTCTTGAAGACACTCTCTTTCCTAAGTATTAATAGTATATTTCGATTAGTTAAATAATAACTCCAATAATTGATGCAACTTAATTATAGAAAAAAACCAACTGCCGCTAAATAAATCTCTGAAGCTATGAAAAAGATGGGCTTTCTTTCAGGGACTATATCGGCTCTATGTGCAGTCGTAACATTTATCCAATTGCTCTATTGGATAGACAACAATTCTTGGTTTCTCGATTACAACTGATATTTTAGCAAAAACCGTGCGCAATAGCTTTTAAAATGACTCCTAAATATTTGGCTGTTATATTTATGAAATAAAAAAACTTAAAAGTTGATTTTCTCCTTTTCAGTATTTGAAAACAAACTTACTTTCTTGTTGACTTGACACACATATCTTACTAGTGAGTAAAAAATAGTCAAAAGCCAACGACGCAATTGACTAAGTAATACCTTTTAATTTCGAATGTATGCAATTATCAATGAAGGGCTCTAAAAAGTTGAGGGGTGTTGTATCCTCACAGGGATTCTGATTAAGACTCAGAGTTTCAGATTTAAACAGAATAAAATAATTTGAACACCTTAAATTGTTGAAGTCAATGTGCACTATAGTTTAATTTTTTTGTTTTTTTTTTGTTTCTTATATACGAACTGAACCGTATACCATACCGTACTATTGATTTTACTCAAAAAATCGTAGTTCTAAACCCATTTGTTATCCTTTTAGCGTTTATGTATGTATGTATATTCAAGACCTGGACAAATGTCGAGGAAATGTAGTGTGAGACCCCCACGGTATTTAAAGGATCTGAATAAATAATTATCCCCACCAGCGAATTGAAAATATAATCCTTGCTATCAATTTGAATGAGTATGCAAATTGTTGTACTCAAAAATATTTACCTATGTACATACGTATTGTACAATATTCATTCCTAATAGAAATGAGGAGATTAATGTTTGTTAATTGATGCTATTCAAATTGCACGCAAAATTGTATTAATTACAACATTCATGGAAATAGTAGAGTCCTTCCTATTCTATAAATGTAGAACATGACGTTCTAAAAACTCATGCTCAATTTGATTTTGTTATTACAGAAACTCTTTAATCGACTCCATTTTGTTCCTTAAATTTTGTAACGGAAATGTGGCGTTGAAAGATGGAAATCAATGTCTCTTGTTGTTATTTGCTCAATAAGTTTTTTGTCTTTTTTTTTTGTTCAAATAGTTATTTTCTATTATTATTTGGCAAATATTGAACAGCAAGAATAATAATAATAATTAACTATTCGAATATGTATTGGTTTGACTGTTTGTCACATCTGTTACGTCTATATAGAAGTATAAATACTTCCATACATAGTATGTGATTCCTGAAGGAAGGAGAGGAAATAAAAACACATTTGAGTTTCTCTCTTAATTTTGATACAAGTGTATTCTTTATTAACTCAGTATGTTCAATTTCTTCCAAAGTATTTATGTGACAAATCAACTCAATTTTACAATCATTTGTACAAATACATATATACCTATGTACAAATGTAAAAGCCTTGTACACAGAACTTAGTTGCATATTTTACATAATATACGTATGTTGTGAACATTTTGAAATATTGAAATGTTCTTTTTCAGACGCATGAATAATGTGTTTATTTCATTCATTTCAAGGTCAAGGTCAAGACTAAATATGTGTGTACTATAATAATTCCTTCAAAATGTAGTGTGTGTGTCTGTCTTGATGTACTACATATGTATATATTTGCTTTGAAGCTCAATATTAATACAAACGTACATCAAGAATGGATCAAAAACAGATACATAACTTAATAATAGTGAGGACTCTAGCTTAAATCATCACCGTGTCATCATGCTCTCAAATGATTTCGCAGTCAATACATAAATACTTGCATCGGTCGGAGCAGAGTGTACAAGGTCAATAAAGATATGTACGGCTAGGATAAATTATATAAAGGCCGTAAGGATGTCAAAGACTATGGCTATTATATGTACAAGGAAAATAGAATATTATTTTTGTTTTATATCACATAGTAAACTATTTTATAACGCAAGACTTTGTCCTTCTTTGTCGTGAAAATGTCAGAGAACGATAAATTAAATCTTAATAATATTATTCCATTTTAAAGGCATTTTATCACGTTTTCTCTCTACTCTTTCTCTCTGTAAAATCAGCTATTTTCTACCCTAGTCATATACAGCAGACTCAAATTTTGCTGGACATACTGAATAAAGACACTTGGGCCAAGTTGTCGTCATTTTAAGAGAGGTCAACTATCTTTCTTTGATATCTTTACTCATTGGCTTTTAGGTTAAGATGTCATGAACATTGTTTGTTTACCAAGAACCCGGGAGGATTTCTGCAAAAACTCGCGTGGTTATGAATATTTTGTGTGTTTGATCATGCTCTATTAATTCAAAAAAGTTGAGTCTCTGAAATATGGAGGACTCTTGAACCAGGGAGGGTTCCAGAATATGTAGAGTCTTGTCAAAAAAATATGTGGTATTATCATTATTATAAATCAGTATTTCTCAAACTTTTTTCAACCCCAGGGAACATGAATGAGATAATCAAACCCATGGGAGTGTTCTTATTTTTACATTTAAGACCGGAGCTCAGGGACATAGGCAAATAAATTTTATATTATATAGTTGTACTAGACACAAATTAATGTTTTGAAAAACCTATCAATGTTATCTTTACCGTTTAGTAAGATTATATTCGATTTGAAGCCTAAGAAATGTGTTTAAGGGACAAAATGAGAGGGGAGTTTTTGTTTCGACGTAAATTCAAATACTAAATGTGAATTGTTGATCCAACAAAATGTTTGGAAATCTTTCCAATCATAGAATACATACTTTTTAGGACATGTATAATTCTATAGTTTTTACACCAGTCATTAAGGAAGTTGATCATTTTTTTTAAAAAAAGGTTACAAAACAAACACGAGGCCTACTCAATCATTTAATCCGAGTTAAAGGTTCAAACAATGTTTGTACACACATATTTTACTAAAGAATCAATTATCAATGACTTGTCAATGAGGAATAATCTTGTTCTAATAGTGAATTGCAGTATTTTAATCCACATTACAGAATTTAAAAAAGATGCTTCATTTTTTATTTATTTATTTTTTCTCTGGTAGTAAATGTACAAAGAATATGTATGTACAATTACCCCCTACGATGATTTTTTAGTACTTTATCACAATTTTGTGAGGTACATATTTGAATTACCTACATATATGTATACAATAATAATAATAATAATAGAAAAACGATAGAAATTGATGATTTGAATAGCACATAAATCATTTTCAAAGAAGAGGTAAAATACGTGTAGTTGGATCCGTTTTCGAATGCAAACATCCTTCACACAACCTCTCATGTCCAATGCACCTTTTATATGTACGTATAAATGAATGCATATAAAAGTATCAAAAAGATGTAAACATGTACACATTATGTAACTCAAGAAATATATAAAATGTAGTTTTATACAAAATGATATGTACACAGAAGTCTGCGTATTAGAAATAAAACAAATTCTTTTGAGTGTAGTCATCAATCGATGCAATGCATGCAAACAAATTCAACCCTGCAGACTGATTATATAATTGCACCATTGTCTGTATATAGACTCTTGTACACATCTCCTATCTACTCCAATTTACCTCATTTTTAAAAGTAGGGACAACCTATAATATAATATCAAAATTTATTATAGTATATTTATTGTAACAGAATAATGTGCTATTTTGTAGATTTAAAGTTGGAATGATTTTTTGTGTACTAATTAAATACATATGTACATTTAATTATGTACATATGTATATTAAGCTATGGTTTTCTCAAATTTATTATGCAGACTGTGGTTAATAAATTATGACAAGGTAATGGTCAAGCCTATCCTATGAATTAATGTAATGAATAATAACATCCTCAAGGGAATTGTTCCGAATTCATTGCATCGGCTATGTACGCGTTTAGCTTTTTTGGTCACTTGCAACCTCAACTCTCAAAAGGAAAAGGGAAAATTTGAAGAAAAAAAAACTGCTAGCTGCTACCCTTTCCTTGTTGTCAACTCTTTTTAATATTGGGCAGAGTTATAATTTTTAGATATACAATACATTGATAAATTTAACCAATATACAAATGAATCATTAATACTTGGATAATTTTTAAGAATTCAAAAAAAAGGGCGCGCAATCCTTGATTGAATATATTTTATATCCATTTATCCAAATCATGAATAATAATAATACTTCCCTTTTTGAGTTCATAACACGTAGAGTGAGCTGCTTTAAAGCAAAAGAGTCAACTGATGAAAATCAGCTAAAGAAAGAATATAGTATATTTTCCCTTATCCCTATCTGCAAGATTTAACATTTACCCTTGCTCCAATTTACTCGACTAAGACTTGTTGTTTTGTTTTTTGTTGTTGTTAATAAGTACAAGGACTCAGAGGCTTTCAAAAGACTCAAGCATGTCCTTTAAGATTTGAGAACTCAACCTGGACTATAGCTCAAAGACTCGACACTTGACTCGGAATCGTAAAAAAAAGGCTGATAATAGAGTCAATTAACATCATCATTTTATTATTTGTTTTTATACTGTAGAAGTTGTGCGATTTTTTAAAAATTAAACTTTAATGTGTTGTATCTAGTTAGAATACATAATATTTTATGTTTCTTGCATTTAATATATTATATTAATATATTTTTTTTAATTATATGCTTTCTGTACATTAAATCACACAACCTTCAAAAGACTTATTTTCATCACATTTCAAATTCATTTTAGTACTTAAGTTACGAAGGTACGTCAATTATGTTCATTTGATGTCTGTTCACTTTTCTCAATTGTGCACTTCTATTTATTAATTAACTTAAGGAGATCCTTCAAAGTTTTATAAACAATTATGAGGAAAGTCGTCCATAATATTTTGCTACTTTTTATAGCATTAAATATAAAGAGTGCAAAGGTTGCGTGATTTGTATGTATATTTATAAATAACCTATTTGATGCAATTTATAGGATAATCCTTGCTAACGTTATAGTATACTACAAGGAATTGTCTTTTATTTACTTATTAATTCACTTCAACCTTCCTTTGTTGTTGACTTTTTGGTTAGCGGGTCATTTTTGACCCAGATTTTATTTCTGTTTAAGTCGTTTTCAAATTATGTATTTGAACTTCTTCTTTTTTCCTTCAAAGTATTGATTGTTGGATTATTATATTAATAGATATTTAAGTGTTTATTTATTTTAGTTACTTTTCGTTTTTAGTCACTATTTTCGACTACAATGAATAATATAAAGTTCATAATTTAAAAAAATATTTAAATAAACTCATCCTTTTTAGTTCTGAGGTCAGGCTTTAGTGGTTTATCAGGAATATCAAGACTCTCTTCCATAAGAAATTTACACAAAAATGTATCCAAAAAAAGTTACATACATAATATATATTTTTTACAAGTGTTACAATATGCATTTGTTTTTCGCTCTTTAGCAGTTGGGCAAACTTTATCTATTTCTTTTGTATTTGGACAGCCCTTGTGCACTGCCGGTCTATATTAATAGCTGTTGAATTAATTGAACATGAATTTTGTAAATTTCTGATAATATTGGAATGCTATTTCTTTGTAAAAATATATTTTGAACACATAGGTGTCTGCCCTAATTTTTCAAAATAGAGTCTTCATAAATATTTTTTTTTATCTTGTCTCTTGCAGAAATGTCCAGCAAATTACAAAATTCGACTACATGTCATCTTCTAGTCATACTTTGGAAAATTTATTTAGTAGTAGAGGTGTCCAGACGAATGACACCTCCTTTACTTTAGTGATAATCCATGATTATACTAGATTTCTTATCACTTCTTGATGACAAAGTGGAATCGTGGTGAAACGTCGACATGAAAATTATATTTTTTCATTTCTTTGGGCGATTGGAAACAACATCTTTTGGAAAGGCAAAATTCGATGAAATTTTTTTTGTCACAGATCATATTATGATCTTTCAGACCTGAAGTAAGATCAAGTACCAATGTCTTCTTTGTTTTCAAATACTCCTGTAGAATAATTTTTCAGTGTATATTTAAAGATTCTAATCATAGCTGGCACATTCAGCATCACATTCTATCCAGACTTTAATACCATACTTTCCAGACTTTTTTGACATGTACTGCCTGAATGAACATTTTTTTATAAAATTGAACGAAATGTTCGTCAACTGTAACTTCCACCCATTTATTCCATGTATCTTTTATGGAAGTAAGTTTAGGGCCCTTTTTTCAATTTCCTCAATTGTTAAAACTAGGGATTCTTTTAGATTTCTCAAAATGACTGAAGTGACATGCTTGCTCGAAAAATGTTCCAGCCTTTTTCTACATTCCAAAGACTATCAGTACATAGATATCATCTTCCATCATATGTATCTATTCTTTTACAAAAAAAAAAAAAAAAAAATGGGTCACAAATGACCCTGAAACCATGAGTGTTATAAATTTTACTGAGGTAATATTTAACTTTAAAATCTGATATTTTTTAAACTTAACTCGAAATAATTAAAACATAAAATAAAGTCAAAAGGTATGGATGAAATGTAATTACTTGTTGAGGAATAATAAGTATTTAAAATTAAAAATGGGTTTCTGGAGACACAAACTTCGAAGGAAGGTAAATTGCGTCATTGCTCTGGAGTAAATAGTAATTTCCTTATTTCGTAGCTTACTATAATACGAAACTTTGTGAGTCCCATTTGTAAAATAATGCACACAAACTCAAACCTAAAGATACTAAAGAAATTAACTTCTTTGAAGGCTCAAGAAGTTAATAAACATCTTGTATTTGTAGGTTTGAGCTTTGATTTAAATCATTCACCATAAATAGTTTTTGAATTAACAAATTATGTTAATATTTAATAGTTTGAATTACTTTAGGTTTTAATTTCTTTCTATTTCTCTATCATAGTTTTTTTCTCAAGGGAAATGAGAATCAAGGGGTATGTTGAAAGTTTATTCATTTGTTACTTGTTTCTCAAACACATTTCTTTTCTAACATCGTATTAACAAATCCCAATTTAGATATTTAATCAATGAGACTTGAAATAGATGCATTGAGTACGGAATTTTTGAGACTTTTAACTAATAATCGGGTATTAAAAAAATGTTTATAGACAGTGTTTGAACAAATAGGTGCAAGACGATTTTAGGATCAGTAAACAGAAGAAAAAGATGAAACTTGAATATAAGTGACAGAGATAATTTATTTATTATATCAAAATCAAAATACTTTTTTTCTTTTTTTTTTAGAGACATCCTTTTCATTCATGAATAATGACACAATGTTAACATAAATTCACTGTAAAAAAAGGTAAAAAAAATGCATTTCTTATTATAAATAAATGAAAAATTTAATAGATTGTCAAGATAAAACCAATTTTTCATCATTTTATTCATCAAGATCCGATAAGAATCATGCATTAAGGTACACAGTAATATTTTGTTTTGCAAAGCACTTGGTAAGATAATATTTTCAATTTGAATTATGTATTGGATTAGTAGTTAGTAGAGTTGCAAAATTCCGGGAATTTACAAAGTAGGAAACTTACCTGGGAAATTTTCAGAGATATATACAAGGGCTTTTACGGTTAATAAGATTGATAACACAGGTCAACAAATTTGAAATGTCAAAAATCCAAAGGGGTATAAGTATAATAATCCTTTACTAAAAAGAAATAGTCCATCTAAATGTCCTTTTTGTAAACCCATACATCTTTACCTCCATTTTCTTGCGTGTTCAACCCTTCACGAGCTTTTTTGTGCACTTGCAACCTCGACTCTTTAAAGGGAAAGGAAATTTTTTTGAAAAACAACTGGTAGCTGCTACCCTTTTGTATTTTCCTTGTTGTCAATTTTTTTATATATTGGACAGAGTTATTATTTAGATATACTCTATATTAATAAATACAAATTAATCATTAATACTTGTTTATTATTTAATAATTCAAAAAAAGGGCGCTCAATCCTTGATTTAATATATTTTTATTTATCGAAATCATAAATAATAATAATACCCTTTTTGAATTCATAACACGTAGCTCCTCTAAATCAGAAGAGTCAACTGATGAAAAACAGCTGAAATGAGAATACATATGGTATTTTGTTTATCCCAAAAGCTCGTCATTATGATGAGTGATGACTCATGAGTAAGGATGGAACTCCTTGTAGAGAGCAAAAAAAAGTTAAGAATGAGACTTACATATGGTTCATAAGATCCACTGAGTTATGGTTCTATGGTCATGGACCCAAAAAAATAGTCTATAAAGTATAATGAATATCACTTTATGAAGTAAAAATAACGTAATTTTAGATTTCTTTTCACATCCCATCTCTGTACTTTGCCAAAAAAAAATTTACTACTCTTAATTTGGTATGAAATTGTTCCTTCAAATACCAAATATTAGCATATTAGGATATAAATCAAGTACAAGTTATACGATCCAAAAAAATTCTCAATATTCAGATTCTTAAAAATATATGTACATATCATAATTACATATATTTGAAAATCCTTGGGTGAATTATACTCACAATTTCAATGGTCATAAATAATTTAAAAACGCCCAGGAAAAAAACAATAACAGATAAGGTTCTACATTATAGTATATAGAATAAAAAGTACGTTAAGTATATTAAAATAGCTGATTAAAAAAAATCCACAAATTTATTGGCTGTCGTTGCTACTTAAATAATTAATGAGCCCTGATAAATTTACATATTTTGACACATTGAGTATCCCTTGTTTCTTCAAAATTAAACTACAAATCACCTTAAAATTTGTTCATTGATATTATAATTTTGCATAAATATGTACTTTTAAATGACACTGATACTGTCAAATGAATATTAAGATTTCAAGTAGATGCACCGTTCTACCTGAGTTTAAAGTTCCATTCATCATTAATTGTTTAAAAGAGAGAAAATACCCAGAAGGAGAATCTCTAAATATTCTCAGTCTACGTGTTTCACTGTAGATATACGGAATAAAAAACTGTCAAAACTTCTTTACACTAAAAAAATATGCTAAAATTATATCATGTCAAAACGATTGAAGCCTCTTTATTTTTTGAGTGAATTAGGCGTTACATATATATATATATATATATATATATATTAATTTATGATTATATATAATATATTTAGGTAGCTACATATATGAGACTCTACATTTGCATATAATTAACTTCCTCTTATACACTATGCATTGATTATAAGTCACGTCTGAGCTCTTAATTATATTAATTATAATTAATTTACCTTTTATAATTAATGGATTCCTACATATACCAACAGAGATATTATGTTTTTTTTCTTATTGTTGGACCATAAATAAAAAGCAATCATCTGCAACATCTGTTACAACTGTCTTGAATTTTTTTTAAATGTATGTAAATAAGTTTAACTAGTAATATCTTATTAAGTTACAAATGTTCGTACATCTTTCTTTCTTTCTGTTTGAGATAGGAATGGAACTGATATGTTTTTTTTTTCTAACTTATTCTTATTATAAAAGGAATTCAATTTAAATATCATATATATATATTTACCTATGAAGTTATTTCCCTCTCCTTTCTACATCATTTGAATAAATTTAAGAAAATAAAATACTTTCATACACATTACAGTATGTATTGACAATTGTATGTACGGTCGTATATCTATAACATATGCCTACATCATCTTTTTGGATCATCTTTTGGAAGAATCTTCATCCGACATAGCATTAATACGTAATACATCCATACCTTCATGTCCATTATATTCAATCCTTTTTTCCGAAAAAATAGATGTTTTACTGGGATCAAATGATTGGACTGATGAATTCTTTTTTATCTGAATGTAGGATCAATTCATGCCTAAGGAAGGGCTGGATTACATGCTTAAAGTCAAATATAATTAATTGATTGATTGATTCAAAGTATCAATTAATTGCAGGTTTCAAACAAAGTTTGTGTATGCACGGGTCTGATAATTACACTGGTTAACAGTCAAAAATCCTAAGGGGTATAAGTATAATTAAAGTTATTTAGTTTAGCACACTGATTTCAAATCTGTAATTTTTTTTTCAAGAGTCCAAAGGTTTTTGAGAAATCAAACGCTACTTTTTTAGCTAATTTGGCCCATTTTCCAACTTCAACTTCAATTTAAGCCTAGAAAAATACTGATTTTGTGCATTAAAAAATAATGATCCGCTAGTGTATTTCAAGCAAATTCCAATTTCAGTCTTTGTTTTAACCTAAAGGGACTCCTAGGTGCGTAGGAGACGAAAGTAGGCCCAAAAGCCGGCAAAAATGTTTGTACTTAAATAACTACTTGAATATTACATAAAATGGGTTAATAAGGAATGCATTAAAGAGCTGAGACTCACAGCTTTTAAACGAGATGTCAAGCGCCCGATAAGAATCCTTGACTAAGAAGAAATCGTTCATCTAAGTGTGTAAAGACTCACGGTAGAACAACAGAAAAAAAAATTACAGATTTGAAATTAAGGTGCAAAACTTTTATTATACTTATACCCCTTAGGATTTTTGACATTTCAAATTTGTTGACATAATTTTTTTTCAAGTTTTTTTGGACTTCATCACGAACTGCTTTTTTGTCTACTCGCAAGCTCGACTTTCAAAAAGAAATGAAGTAATTTGAGAAATATATATGGTAGCTGCTACGTATAGTTTTGAGCATGCTCTGGTACCCTTGGCCAAGAGAGAAAATACATTATTAATGCCCTTTTGAGTATATTAGTTAGGTATTTTGTAAACATAGGGGATGCTTCAAAATGCTTATCAAACTTTTTGGCTTTGAATGAAACTAAAAATTAGTCTGGATATAAAGTATGTACCACATGTTTCTTTCTTCAATTAACTGTTCTTAAATGTCTGTGTCACAATTCTCGTTGAATAAATTGTGAATTTTTCTGCCGTTTTCATAGTATATTTTGAAAATTTTGGCTTTTAATTACCGTAGTGTCACTTTCAAACCAAGTTGTGGTCACTATTTTCAAGTAACTGGTCACTTTTCTTAGCATTTCAGCTTTTATTTAATTTAACTTTTAGGAATAATTTTGTTCTCCCAAGGGGCAAACTAGCTTGCATTTGATTTCAATCATGATATAGGAAATATAAAATGAAGTTGAATGTAAAAAATTATCCTCTACAGTTGAAAGTCTGGATAAGGTGACATCCTAAATTTCTCAGAAAAATTAAAATGACTGACTTTCTTTTTAAAATATCTAAGTAATATGAGAATCATTGAAAGTAAGAGAAATATACTAAATAAATGTCTTTTCAGTCTTTAATTCGAATTTTTTAGTAATATACTAATTTTCGCTTTATCCATAAAAGCGAGTCGTACATATTCGTTTCTGCTCAGAGAAAAAGTTAAATGGTATCAAAAGCCAAAATCATTACAACCTTTGCTAGGGAAATCTGCTGTAAATGCCTATTTTGTTCATTATATTTATATAATATAGAAAAAACACGAGCTCTGAAATGGATTATCTGCTCTTTTGGGCGAGTTTCTTTTCGGTGTGCCTCATTTAAGTGAGTTATTCATATAATAAGGATTTTGAGGTATTCCTTGTCTTTAGGTGAACAAAATCTTCGTTGTTGTTGTTGTTAATGGAATAGTCATTTTTCTGATATTAGATGAAATCCTAAATCCCAAGAATTTTCCCACCTACAACACCATCTAAAAATTACTTCTTATGCCTACACAACAAACGAAATTTTAAAAAAAGTAAACAACGCAAATCTATTTGCCTTATAATTTGACTAAAATCTAAAAGAACTTACTTTGCACAATAAAGGCCTTGGTGCCAGAGATATCTTCAGATTAATAAAAATTAAATTAGCCTTGATTCAAATATGAATACCATACGGTTCTTCAAAAATCAAGCCTTCGCTCACAGAAGAGCAACAACATGGCAACAAATGTCATTAAAATCTCAAAAAATATTAAAATATCTTGGGGAGTGTGTCTGGTAAATTCACTGGAAACATTTTGGACGCAAGGATATTTTGACACACAAAATATTCGCCGAATTTTTACTTTTTTGTATTTGATGTTTATATATTTTCACTTCGTGTTCGTTCAAAAACGTTCCATTGTCATTAAAAAAGTGGATTGTATTCGCCTTCTTCCATTTTCACGGTCACGTGAAAATATCATACTAAATAGGTTCGACTCTAAAAAACTATCAAATCGATAATTAAAGCAAGTTCTGATAAATTTGCGTTATCTGTGCTTATGTTGAATTTTTTAGACATTTATCGACTCCTTCTTAGTCTTTACTCCTGTGGATAAAATGAATGTGATTAAATAATGTCATTATTTGAAGAATGTTTCGATTTGAAAATAGAAGTACGACAATTAAAAGCTAATGAAGATTAAATTATTTATAGAACCTACTTCAGTTTTAAAAACTCAAAAATTAGAGATAAGTTTAAAAAGTTATTGAAAAAAAAGTCTGCTCATAAAAAATTAGATTCTTTATGGCAGTTTTATACTGATAAAATACATATTTAAATTATGATTAAATTTGGGATTTCAGTGAAGTTAAATCCTTGTTCTATTGAAAGAGGCTCTTTTGATTATTACAACAGTAAACGTAAGATACAAAGTTTTAATACAAAAAAATAATGACTCGGCAAATATTCTGTGCAGCAAAATATAATAAATTGTACTAAAAATTTTAGAGTAGTTTTTTAAGAGAAATTGTAAGCACATATTTTTATCCCTCATAGGGCAACTTTTAGGCTTAAAGCTATAAAGAAGATATCATTTACCAGCTTGCACCTATAATTCTTTTGAAATATCAGATTGCAAAGGAGGTTCACAATTTCTTTGAACCGGATTGCTTTAAATGTCAGATCTCTCAAGCCGGATAAAAACAGATAATTTCGTTCAAAAAAGGTCATTTATCAAACTTCAAATAGCTTAAAAGGTCACCAAAATAGTCTTTGAAGGCTAAAACTCTCCAATTCTCTTCTTTTTTTTAATCAATAGGTGGACAAAATAACGGATCGAACCGAAAACAGGACAGCCTAATGCATACATAGATCAAGAGTAAAGCAAGTGAAGGTCAACAGGATTTCGTACAGTTTGAATATTTAAATTGTAAGCAAAATACCAGTGTTTTATGTTTTAACAAACAAACTCAAATACCATCAGTGTGGCAGATGAATTAATATAATTGAATAAATATAATTAGAGTGGTATATAATTAAGTCTAAATTCGATCAGATATATTATGTAGTACGGTTTCTCATTTCAAGATCCTTTTAATATAATTCACTATTTTACCATACGATAAGAATAAAAGGTTTGTTTGTAGTATTAACAGTCTCGAACAGTCTCACAGAACCAATAATACATCTTCATAATAATTTCTTCATAAAGTCAGAGTTTCCTTTAACGGATTGTTACCATACTCTAAATCATCCCGCCATCCCTTTCTTTAAAGTTTGAAACCCAAGGGACCCCAAACACTAAAGAATTACAACCAAGGTTTTGTTTTCTGTGAAAGAGAGGGAAGGAATCAGCATAAAAATCCAAAAACTATTTAAAACACAACCTTTAGGTTTGGAACCCCTGCTCTAAGTCATAGAATCTCCAGACGTCAGATAATTCTTAGTATAACTTGTCAAAATTTCCTATGATAATATGAAAATTTTATACATATACATATGTATTATGGACGCAATTGAGAAAGAAACATGTCCCCTCCTAATTTTCTGTAAACTAATCATCCCCCCCCCCCCACCACCACTCACACAAGAATTAAAATATTTATGTAGCGACGCCCTTGACTGGTACCCCAGTATAAAAATTATATCTTCTCCCATGCTATGTAGGTATATTATGCCGGTCCTTGGAAAATTGAGTGATTATTAATGTATCATTCATATGTACCATCATTTTTGTAAGACTACCATCATCCCACTTATGATTGAATTGATTCCAGCGCCAATACAAAAGAAGAATATAATTCGTTATCAATAAGCTAATGAATAATATAAATTTGATAAATGGGTATATTGATAAATTAGATATTATTGGGGAACAAAATTATGAATACATGAACGACCAGTTTAAAAAAAAGAGTCGTTTTGATCCAATATTACTGTAAAGATTTAATCAGCGTTTAAGACAGGCGAGATACAAGATATAAATAGTAGACTAAATTATCATGATCTCTTACTGAGACTTAGCTTGGAAAAAATCAAAAAGTACTGATGCTAATTCAGAAAATTTTAAAAAGCCCGAGGTTTATTCAAAAAGCAAGACATACATATATTTCAAATAACTATTGAAGGTATGGTAGCTGAAAGGAAACCCTTGGGAAATACACCAAAATATTTTTTGCTTCAATGGAGATTAAGAAATACTAAGCGGGAAAATAAAAATAATATCAGGAAAATAGATTCTTTAGGCACTCAATTACAAAACGTAGTGAGTTATTTTGTTACAAATTATGTCTTTTGTGAATGTTGTTAAATCTTTTATGAAGTACCATTTACGTCTTAGTTTTCCAAGTTTTAGTACAATATGTTTTCTCTAGATATTTTTTTGGTTAATAGCAATCTTCATATAATATGGCTATACATACATAACTATAACTGCTCTAGAAATACGGATAGTTAAAGACTCTAACAATTTAGCATATTTTTTTTGAATATTTCATAATTATTTATCAAAAAATTTAATAAAGTTCGACTAAATAGCTGCAAATTATGCAGAGCTCAGGAAATAATCAAATATGTCTAATAAGTTTCTAAATATTTTTTTGTGCAGATTGACATGACACTGCTTGCATTCTTTAGTGCTTATTCGAATTAACAAATTTTATTAATAAACTTGACCTTGTAATTGTATAGAAATATTTAGCTATAAGATTTTGATCGGAATTTATAATTGCGTGCGAGGAAGTAGAAACATTTTAAAAACACAAAAATAACAGCGTAATATCAACTTCATAACTTATCACCACATTTTTCTAATACTCTGTATTATAAAAAAATAAATAATAAATGACAGACCTACTACACGCCACAATAAGTATTGTTAGAAATTCATTTATTGTATCATCCTATTCTATTTCTAAAATGGAACGCGTCTTCAATATAAATGGAAAGAAAGGAGATTCTATCAACAAATATGTGAAAAAAATGTAGAAGTCGGTTAAAACTAAAGGATATTATCCTACTTTCTTGAAGAGCCTAATTCATCCATTACTTGCGCTTTCCTCGAATCAATTTCACTTTCTACCCAGAATGGATAATAAAATTAATTGTTACTTCAAATCAAACATTAGGTGTCAATGCTATATTTTTCAACTTACTATGCACACATTACTTGACAACATTACAATTCAAACGACGCTTATCTAAATGGTTGTCACGGTATAAAGGATTGGCTTATCTTAATTACAATTTAAGACTAGATATGTAGGTAATGTATGAAGGTGCTATCCAAACAAGATGAAGTTAAATCTCTTCCCAGTTAAGACAATACATATATTGTTAATTATTAGGGAACTATCAAAAATTTCTACGATCCAAAATTTTAAGACCGGCTCATATTTCATCACTTGTTGAAATAACACTTACCTAGAGAATAAACTTATATGATTTCGTCAATATACATATAAGTAACTTTGGTATATTATATATATATGTATGTATATATTATAATGACTGAGAGACACGACCATCCTAAGCTTTTTTGTGTTCCTCTTGAAGTTTTCTGTATGAAAGTCTTTTCTTTAAGAAAAAAAGGATCCAATATTTTATTTCTAATGAGTTTTTTAAACAGCTCCTCGTATTAGCTCTTTTTTTTTTTTTGACCAAAAACGAATATTTTTATACTTTGCCTTTTGAGATTACAACCACTGTGCTAGACAAATAGTTACATTGGTATAATCATACTTAAATATCGTGACCTGTAAATTTATCTTCTCCCCTCTTATTAATTCCATAGCAAAGTTCATTATCAGATATTTCGTTCCCAAGTTATAAATTCATCAAACAAACATGCTAAGCTCAACTAAACTGCAATTATCTACTATTTTAGGATTGAATACATTCTATTTCGGACTCCAAAGATTTCTAACCAAATAAGAAATGAACACATTTTTATTATAAATTTTAATCAATCATTTAAATGAATTATGATGTTAGCAATACTTGAACTCACGTCTTTATCCATTTCATTCACATCATAAGTATGATTCAATTCATCAACAAGTTTATTTTTACATCAAATACTTGAGAAAATATTATTCGCTTTGAGAAAAGTCGATGATCCACTACTTGCAGATCAAATTAAATGCTAACTAATGATTAACTTTCTAGATCAAAGTGCTGGTAACCCATGATCATGAAGTCATCCTTTTCCAACCTTTTGTATACTGAAATCACGCAACAAATAAAATATATGCAAGTATATGTTCTTGATTTAATCGATGGAAAATTTTAATCATATCGAGTGGTGTTGAATTCCTTTGATTAAAAAAAACATTGAAATATTCGGTACAAAGAATTAGATTTGGATGAGACTGCAGAGATTTATCTCCAGTTGATATTCAGAATTTTAGCATACTATTACGTATAAAATCAAATTTTGTAATACAGAATTACCAACTTCTTAATTCATTTCATTTAATAATAACCATGATAAAAGTGTGTCAATTTCTAATCTGATTAAGGTCCTGAACGAAAAAAGATATGTTAAGGATTTTTCTATACACATACAGTATATGATTCTTATATGACTTATATTCATACATAAAATAAAACAGAATAGTCGATTTGAGTTTAGCGTGAACTAATAATAATTGGGAGATGAAAGTTACTCTAGAGCGAACTAGAAGGGATGATTCGATGAAAATCGTCAGAATTAAAAGGAAGAGGAGGAAATAACCTAGTCAATAATCACTCAGTAGCCTAGCACCCTTAAATCTGTAATATAGGTGAGTGCTCTGATATTGATTGATTTGTAGATACATACTTATTTATACTCAAAAGCTTGCAGCAAACTATGTTGGGCTCGAACTTCACCGTCAATGAAGGAAGCCAAGTGTCACTCAGGTTAAAGAAACTTTTAGTTCACCTGCAACTATTCCCAGTAAGGCCTCTGAAACATAGAGCTCCTTCGAGAAAGATCTAAATCCTCCCCCCCCCTCCCCATCCCCAGGGCCACTCCACCCTTCTTCTATATAATAGTCTAGAATGCTCTTTTTAAGTTATAAGAGAAAGATGGGCCACTCATATTTAATAGCCAAAATGAAATAAATAAATTAGAAAAGTTATGGCCAAAAACAATTGACGCCCCCCCCCCCTTGAGCCGGCAAGTTCCCTTTGATGTCAGTGGAGAAGTAGAAAGCCCAAAGTGGGAGAGAATGAGGCTGTTTCCTTCGGCGGTAAATAAATACTAGCAAAGATACATCCATTCACAAAGATTTTCTTTAAATATGAGTCCATTTGAGATTGCATCCTTGAAGGCAACGACAGATGAATAAAAGGTCATGCACTCCATTCCTAACACTAAAGATAATAAATGGTTGAAGGTAAAAATAAGGGAGAATGAAGGAGGAGGAGGGAAGAGGGGGAGAAAGAGGATTTTGGAAAAGAGAAACAACATACATAGAATGGGAGAAAAAGAAAGAAGGAGAGAGGGAGAGAGATTTGCCGTTAAATCGATGGGAGTAGGCGGAAGAGGCAGGTAGTTGTAGAGGGCGCTCTTGACCCATTTCGTCGTATTTTCAATAGTAATAGTGAAATAAAAAAAAGAAAAAAAGAAAGAAAAAAAAGGGAAAAAAGGGAAAAGAGGAACAGAAATAGGAATGAACGAAGTGAGTGGATGGAGTGAGTGAGTGAGTGAGGGGAGAAAGAGAGTGGGAGAGAGAGAGAGAGAAAAAGAAGTAAGTTGAGTAGTTGAGGAAGAAAAGAAGAAATCAAAGAAGAACGAAATAAAAAGAAGAATAAGAGGAGGAGGAGGAGGAAGAAGAAGAAGAAGAAGAAGAAGAAAAAAAAAAAAAAGAAGAGGACGAAGACGAAGCTGAAGCTGAGTGTGAAGAAATAGAAAAAGTGAGTCTGGTCGGCGGCCATCATGATTTTGAGTCCTCCGTAAATAAAAAAGAAGTTGAATTTGTATCTTTTTGTTTCTTTCGTGCTTTTCACATGGATTCTGTCCTTTGATATCTCCTTTGAGTTCCTGGATGGAATGAGTCCTGGTTAAATTGACATAGATAATAGGATTTTGGGTATGAGCCACCATCATCAGCAGCAGCATCAACAGACCAATGGAGCGAGTTTGGAGGATTCCCATGCCAACTTCTTTTCCCTGGTAAGTGAATGGCCCCTTCCCGAGTCTTTTTGAGCCCCCTTTGAGCCCCTTCTCTTTCTTGCTCATTTCAGACGGACGTCTGCGGCATCAAATGGTGCATTTTCAGCGATAAGAAGGAGACTCCCTCCGAGTTTGAGACGGAAGACCCCGTTTTGGAGAGCTATGGACGCTGCCTCGAAGCTGAAGTCCTGGGGGTTTGGCGCTCCGTCACGCGAAGCTCTCCCGTGACGTACAACTACGATGTGGCTCCTCCACTGGGAGCCTCGGAGCTTGAGAGCAAAGGAACGAAAAAAAAACAAAAGGAGCTCTGGATCTTCTGGTACGGGGACAAGCCTGAGGATGTCCTCAAAAGGATTTTGCATCCTTCTCTAGAAATAGTGAGCTCCGGAACCTGGGAAGAGGGAGGACTTCCTTATGAGGCTCGTATTCATCTTTTTAAGGCATTGAATAATCTGATTGAGAGAAGTCTTCAAAGAAAAGACTTTGTTCGTCTTGGAAAATGGTTTGTTCAGCCGCTGGAGGGTGGGGAGAAAAAGGCCTCCCATCTCTCTTTTTCATTTCAATATTTTGTGCATGGTGAAAGTTCGGTCTGTGCATCTCTGGATGTGAGGCAGCATCCTGCTGTGAGACGACTCTCTCTACATCATTTGAGTTTGGCGCGTTCAAATCCCCTGAGAGTCATTTTGGCTCCTTATGGACTGGCTGCCACGCTTACAGGAGTAGCGCATAAAGCTTCAGACATTCGAGTATCGAGACAACTTCAGAAGTGGCATCTTTTTTATCTACTTGACAAAAATAAATATTATTGTCTGGATA
Source organism: Lepeophtheirus nordmannii (assembly GCA_963680855.1). Taxonomy (NCBI): domain Eukaryota; kingdom Metazoa; phylum Arthropoda; class Copepoda; order Siphonostomatoida; family Caligidae; genus Lepeophtheirus; species Lepeophtheirus nordmannii. The sequence continues at coordinate 18,210,439 of OY804520.1, read as the reverse complement.
ATTCAGGAGAACTTGTTACAATGCCTCCTGCTGTTGAAGTATCTATTGCAGGTGTCAAACTCATTTATCCAACTAGTTATGTTCTTGTGACTGACATTGATCATCATCCTCTCTACGACCATCATCCCAATTCGATTCGTACTTTTCGTCGTTCTGAAGACGCAGTGTTGACCAAGTCGGATTTTTTGCCCTATGAGCCGTCCCCTTATACTGCGAGTAACCATCCTCTTCTTCATCACGACAGTACATTTGCAGCTCGACTTATTCAAGATACTTGGATTGATGGTATTCGTCCACCTTCCAATAGACCTGCTCCCACAGGAGGAGCACAATCTGTCACAGATTTTTTGTCACATTGGGATTTTACTCATCCAGCTCGTCTTATTAAAAAGAAATGTCGCTCAAGATCCAAAGAAAAGTCTGGACGTATTCATCGTCTTTTTAATCCCAAAATTCCATTCCATGCAAGAATGGAACCCATTGAGGATCTTGGCTGGATTTTAGATCAAGCTGAGATGTGTAATGGACAAGGCCGTGCTGGCAATAATGTTCCTCATAGCTCAGTGCGTCAACCTGGTTCTGTGAAGGATGTTCATGCTCCCTCGCCAATAACTGCCGCAAATACACCCAAGAAAACACCAGGAGCAATTTATGATATGAGCCCTGCGCCCCCAAGTGCTGGTAATAATGGTCCATCAACTCCCAACGAGTCTTCTCAAGAAGGGAAGCAACCTCGAACACCTTTACCAACATACCCGGGTATTCCTTCTCCTTTTATTGCTGCAGCTCCTATCAAAACCGAATCTGAAACGACAAACAACTCCTCTGCTTTACCTACACCATCGAATGATTCCCAAACGACGACCTCGCGCCTTTCATCCACAGTTTTTACTAATAACAACAACAATAGTGGAGGTAACAAGACTGCTGAATCCTCTTCTTCGAGCCTTTCTACGCATTCATCTTTGAAAAGACCTGCTCTACCCATTAAAGATTACGAGGATGATTTATGCCACGAAGACCGACTTTCTGATAATATTTATGACTATCGAAGTATGACAGCATGGCTAAATCATCCAGTTAAAAAGTGTCGAATAGCTGAATCTGTGAAGCCTCCAACCCACAGATCAAATTTTGAAGATTCCTATGGTGAAAAACCTTCATCACCTTTAGTTGAACAGCAAAATAACCTATCTACACCAGAAACTAACCAAGATGGTGCCAATATTTCTAATGGTATTCCTTCTGAGCCATTTCATCAAGTTGATGAGAACGGTGATCCGTTTGATTTTAGTGATGATAAGAATAAAGTAAGTTAATTTCTACTCGTTTTTTGAATATTATATATTTTTCTTAATTTTTCTGCTGATTTACTTTAACCTATCAACCTGGTTTGGTTAATTTTAAAAAAATTACAAAGACAACTGTCTGGTTTTTTTTTCTAGTAATATCTGAGTTTCATAATATCTTAAATTTAATATTTTCACCTGTATATTAAAGATGATCATTTTCGTAGTAAGTAGAATAGACTTTTTTTAAATATTTTGTCAACCATCTTATTAATTATTTACATACTTCTTTCATGTTACTTCTAGTTACAATCCCAAAATGATGAGGACAAAAAAAATTGGTTGACATCTGATGGCTTGAAGCCATCAATTAATGATTTAGATAATTTATTTGATGACTCCAGTGATGAGACTGAGCCATCTGGGATTAACCCTACTCCTCCCAATTCGAATAAGTCTACAAAAGATGAAGATGGCCTTGATTTACAAACGTCAGGTGGTACATCAGTTAAATTCGCCAAAGCTTCTTCTAAAATTGATCCAACGGGCAATTTACCCCATGATCAACTGGCTAAAATGTTTCCCACTCCTCCATCCCATGAACATAACCCAATTGCGTCTCCAGCTGAAGATAATTTAGATATTAAGACTGAAACTCCTGGGAGCCCTTGGGTTCCTAATTCACAAAATACTGGGGGATTATCAGAATTAAATGAAGTTGGAGAGTTTGATTTAGCTTCTACCAAATTTGGACCCCTCAAAAAACTTTATAGTGATGAATTACCTCCTCTTGCTGTACCTCCCGAATGTATTTATAAGCCTTCAACTACGAGATTAAACAGACAACCACAGCATCAGCAACAATCTCAACAATTTAGGTATGTTTCTTTTGGGATAGATATAAAATCTTGCGAGGGTTTGTTGGATGCTATAGAAATGTCTAACTCCAACTGTTTTTTTGTGTTTGTCATGCTAGTTCCTAGCTTCTTGGCTTCTTTTTCTCTTTAAAATTTAATTTTTTAGGAATAGTAAATTAAAAATTGCATTGTATCACTTTTTTTTCAGAGGAGATGCTTCACAAACTAGTAATAATACGGGTCCGTTGACGCCTAGTAGTGGAACGTCATCACAACAAGGGGTCAAACCAGGTATGTCTCCCATATCTCCACTTCACTCAGTGGAAGGTGGGCCTCGTTCTCATCATGGACCTAATAGTAATTATGGAATAGCCTCATCTCCAGCCTCTTCGAATTTTAAGAAGCAAGCCGAATCCTCTGATCACAAAGCGTGTACCCTTCTTGCAGACTCCCTGGTGCTTAATTTGATTCTCTCTGAGACCCTATTAAATATTTTCCGTGATCATAATTTTGATAGTTGCACCATGTGTGTTTGTAGTAATGATGGTAACATCAAGGGAAGAGACGCATCACTCTACTTAAAGCCAGATTTCAATGGTGATGAGGATATAAATTGTACTTGCGGCTATAGTGCTATTATAAATAGAAGATTTGCTTATCAATCTGGCCTTTTTTACGAAGATGAATCCGAAGTAACTTCTATTAATGAGGATTTATATTTTCGGAAAAAGCCCTCTCTACTAATGTTACTGAATGAGTACAATGGTAACAATAGTAATTCATCCAATGGATCAAATACCAATGGCAGTACTAATAACAGCAACAACAACAGTGGTAGTAGTACCGGTGGTGGTAGTGGCATCAACAGTGGAGGAAGTAGTAGTAGTGGTAGTACTGGTGGTAACAACAATATGAACGCTAGTAATAACAATAACAACAATAGTGCGACTTCAAATAGTGGTAATAGTGGTGGTAATTCTGGATCTGGAAATTCAAACGCTGCGAGTATTGTTGATAGTGTACCAACCAGTTTATTGGAATTGGTGACAAAGCAGTGCTCTTTTCATCCCCCATGTTCCTTTGATACTATCATTAAATACTCGGAACAGTACCTGAAATCATCATCAGCTCAGAATCGACATAGCATAAGCATGGTTGAGTTAATGGACGGGAATGATGTTATCTTTTTGGCATTGGATCAAGTGAAGAATATTCAAAACGCAAGTAATAATACTTCTAGTGGTGGCAACAACAATGCTACAGGCAGTGGTGCTAGTAATAATTGTACTTCCCCCGTTAAGTTAGACGAATCTCAGAAAGAAACCTGCTTACATAAATGGACTCTCATCCAGGCTGAAGGGCCATACTGCTCTGAAGATATTATTCGTGTGATGAAATCCCTTCAACCCATCCTCAACGAGACTCTTCATGTTAGGTCTAAAGTGGGTGGTTCTACTAATCTCAGTGTTCAGGGACCTCTCACTTGGAGACAGTTTCACCGCATGGCTGGACCTTCTACCAAAGGTAATACTGATGACCAATGTGAACCACTTCCAATTCCAACTATCACTGTCGGATATGAAAAAGATTTCTTATCAATATCTCCTCTTGCGCTTCATTTTTGGGAAACTTTGTCACTAGAACCATTTGCACAGCCTAGGGATGTGGCATATATTGTTGTTGCACCTGATAATGAACTTGTTCTCAATTCAGTGAAAGAGTTTTTCAGAAATCTAAGCAGTATTTATGAGGTAAGATTATACTTGTTTTTTAATACTTCTGTTATTGACATTTTAAATGTTTTTAGGTGTGTCGTCTCGGTAAACATGTACCTATTACTCATCGATTAAAAGATGGTGTACTTAAAGTTGGAAGATCTGCTGCTGTTAAACTAGCAGATTCAGATGTAGAAGAGTGGTTCCGACTTATTGGAGATTCGCATATCGCAGCCCTATTAAAACTTTACGCTCAGGTAGTATTAAAATTTCATTAAGTTATACATCAATTTTCAATAAATCATGTCAGTTGTTAGAGTGTCAAGTAATCTTAAATTTTCAATTTTCAGGTTTGTCGTCATTTATTGTTGCCTCATCTAAATACAATTCCATTTGACCGAAGTTTATTGAAACCAGAGAAGAAACAAGAATGTACAGAAAAAACACAAGGTGTTATGGCTCCTCCTTCTTCTTGTGTCCCTGGAATTAACGAAAGTGGTAATGGAACTACTCTTATACCCGGATCTAAACCTCCCCAGCCTAGTGGCGAATTGCCATTGGAACCTGAGTCAAAGGAAGGAAAGGAAAATGTACCAGAAACAGGAGCCTCTGACGATACTGAAGGAAGTGGTGGGGAAGCTCCAGCTATTGTAATTTATATGGTAGATCCTTTTACGTTAGGATCAGAAAACAATTTGGAAACGACCCGTCTTTGCGCATTGGGTTTACTTCGATGCTTCAATCAACTAGTTCCCTTATTTAACGAAACTTTAAAGCACAACATATACTTGCAGTTGGTGTCTATGGATAATATCCTCGAACTTGCTCAATCTAAAAGTCAAAGTCGAATGACTAATCAGCTTAAAGGAATGGCCTTCTCTGTATATTCTCAGGCTCAAAGACCTCTTCATTATCAAAAGGAGTGCAAAAGTCTGACAGGATTCGGGCCTGCATCCAATTCAGAAAAATATCTTAAATCTCATGAGGAAAAGTTACGACTTGTACGCCATTTACGCTGTCCAACATTTGTTCTTGCGTCTCCATTAAATTCGTCCGAAGCTGACTCTTCATTTGGGTCTACAACAGCAGAGAGATCCACAGTGCTCTTTTGTAACTACTGTTTAAGCGAAGATCAACATTGGCTCTTGGCATCTTGTTCAGATGATAGGGGTGAACTATTAAAAACTGTTGTCATTAATATTGAAATTCCGAACAAATCTAGGAGAAAGAAAGCTTCTGCTCGTCGGGTGGGGCTTCGTAAGCTAATGGATTGGATTCTCGGAGTAATGGCTATGAATCTAACTCTATGGCGCTTAGTCATAGGGCGAGTTGGTCGTATAGGTCATGGCGAGCTAAGAGGTATGGAATTTGCATTAAATCCTGTTTTTTATAAAGTTAATTTCTCAATTTGTAAATGTAGGGTGGAGTGTTCTTTTGAGCCGTGTTGCATTAAAGAAAGCATCCAAGCAGCTAAGAGAAATGTGTAGTTGGACTTCCGATGTTCCTTCTATTCTTTCTGCTTGCTTAGTGTCCATTGAGCCAGATTCACACCTTAGAGTTATGGCAGATCAATTTACACCCGATGAACGTTTTGGTCAAACAGCTTCCAAGTGTCAGTTGTCTACACCAAAAGATGTTACTTGTACGCATATTCTTGTATTTCCTACCTCAGCGACTGCTCAGGTACATTGAATTTTTACTGTCTTATTTTTTATTATGATATGTGTATATTAAAATGCGTTTTTGTGTAGTCTACTCAAGAAGCGTTCCGAGACCATCAAGATGGAATGGGATTGAATCCTAATGAATTTGAATTCGACCTTCCTAATTTAGAGGATATTAATAGTGGTGATGATGGTGGAATGGACATTAATTTTGGTGATCTTTTTGAAGAATCATATGACCAAGCTTTAAGTCCGAGTAGTCCGAATAAAAGAAATTCCTCTTCTCAGCCTTCTTCTCCAAATGGAGGAAAGGGAGTTGGAGATGCCTTCAGATATGGACAAGAAGAACCTGGGGAAAGAATTGAGATTCTACAACAGCCACTTGCACTCGGATATCTCGTTTCTACAGCTAAAACTGGAACAATGCCTCGGTGGTTTTGGGCCTCATGTCCCCATCTCGAAAATGTTTGCCCTGTGTTTCTTAAATCTTCTCTCCACATTAATGTTACATCCGTTTTATCTGGTGTTGACGATGGTTTAACTCCTCAGACTGCTGCTGCTGGAAGGGTTCATTCCCTTGACTCTACGTACACCACTGACGTTCTTAGGTATGGGTTTAGAGGAGATTTATTTTTCTTTATTGTACATAAAAGTGTATAATCTATTTTTATTTTATTTTCAGATATGTTCTTGAGGGCTACAACGCACTGTCCTGGTTGTCCTTAGATTCAGTGACCCATGATCGACAATCTTGTCTTCCTATCCATGTTCAAGTACTTGCAAGAATGTATGGAGCTCTAGCATCATTATTATAATTTTAAAGCATCATAGAACTTTGTATAAGTTGATTCAAGTGATCTGTGATGTCATTTAATTGAGCTGGAAGCCTACTTATTCCTGAGTAATTTGAACATCAGGGCTTTGGACTCTTCAATGATATTAATAAAACTATATTACAATTATTAACGATGCGTCGGGTGCTAAAGTTATAATGATTATTTTTTAAAGAAACGAATTATTATGGACAACATAATGCTATGTTGCTAGACGTGAACAATTGATTTCAACGTTGGAATGTTTCATCACTATTTTATATACTTTTTCCTTTATGATTAATTTTAAAGAGTTGTGGGAAAGAAAAAAATCGTCATAAAGTTTAATTTATTAACTACTCTGTTTATGTTGATATTAGTACTATAAAAAAATAATATATATATATATAAATATCTATATCTATCTCTCTTTCCAGTGTTTTTATATACATATAAAATAATTGAGCAAGTTGTCACTTATTATTCTTATCTCTGAATTTTTAATGATAGTAGAAATAAATTATTTCCATAATTTTAATTAGTGTCCTCTCTACTACCTATTGCCTTATTATTTGTTTGTTCAGAACACCACCTTTTTTTACGTGACATGTCTGCCCTAGTTAGTGCTAATGCGTAAATAAATAAAATTACAAATTTTTCAACAAAGACATTTTCGGGGAAGGAAAAAATGCCTAAGATAGGTGCGATCGACCATAAGGCATGTCATCACTCAAGTAACTTACGATTAGAGGGGGTGTATGTAAGGGAAAGTAAAAACAAAGCGTGTATGCACTATGAATTGATGTCAGAATCATGGACGGTGTAGTGACTCGTCTGTATGAATAATAATAATCTGAAGAAAGGAGGGTGAAATAAATAAAATAATATATGTATATTTAATATTAAATTTATATACGTATGTATATCCCTGCACCCTGAATATAAAAAAACAGCTATGGGGTTAATAGCTAAAATGACGGTAAGAAGAAGCTAGCTATAAGCTGAGGAAAGGTGCTGTTGGTTGTGTGTGTTTATTATTATTAACAAACATTATTTATGAATTGATTGATATTAATTATAAGCTGTACGTGAGGTGCGCATGCATGAAATACAGTAGTGATGCGCGCGAAGTTCGGAAAAAGAGAGAAAAGAAGGACAGCTGCTGCTTAGCTATCTCCTTACAGGCAGCAAGCTGCAGCAGCAATAGTAGAACTATTTCAAGAAGAAAAGAAAAAAGGGAGGAAAAATTCAAATCAAAAATCGGTTGTTGAAGGTGGAATCAGACGTCATTCAGCATTTTCAATGGATTCAAAAACGTCTGGAATTGCTCGTCCAGTTTCAAGTCGTCTTCCCACTCCCAAAATTTCAAGCAATGCAGTAAATACGAAACGCAATATTACGAGGACGACAGATCTGGAGCAAGGAACTGCCAAGAGGGCTCGGACAGCAGGTAGAGTCCAATCCCTGTTCTTCTTCCGTTCATTATTTCCTTGATTTCTTTTTTCCGTTTTTGTAGCTGCTGAGACGCCCAAGTTGCCATCCAATTTAAATAAGGCCAAGAGCAAGTCCATGATGACCTTGAAGGGCCCTGCTAAGCGGACAGGTGCAAGCGGGTCGGGTACTGCTCGCTCATTCAATCTCACTGCCAAAATGGATACCTTCGCTCGTCCCGTTCCTCCTCCTTCACTTCGCTTGACTGACAAAACAAATAATACCAAGGGCAAGGCCCCTGGAGGACCTCCGAAATGGGATCTCAAATCTAGGCTAGAAATCATGGAGAAGAAATCTTCAAACAATGCGAATCGGATCGAACAACTTGAACATCTCAATTCAGCACTTCAGTCCAACGTCGTGGAGAAGGAAAACCTAGTCACTCAGAATGTTGAAGAGCTCTCACAACTCAAGGCAGATCAGAAAAACCTGGAAGAACAACTCCGTCAAGCAAAATCTAGAGCCTCAAGCATTGAAGATGAAAAAAATTCTGAAATTCAAAAGCTTAAATCCGAGATACAGGATCTTGAATTCCAAATGAATGGACAGAAGAGAAAAGCTCAAAGTCTTAGTGATGAACTCGATACTAAAATAGAAGAAATTCGGGGATTAAAGTCCACTGTTGTAACCCTTACCTCCACTTCAGCTGGAATGGAAGCAAAACTTAAACATTTTGAGTTAGAACAAACAAAAAGTACAGTAGAAATAAGTCGACTCTCCAAATTGTCTTCCGAACAAGAAGAACAAATTCGAATATACGAAGAAAAGGCACGTGACTATGAATCAGAACGTCGAAAGTTGCATAATCTTATCCAAGAGTTAAAAGTACGTCTCTTTCTTTCTTTCATCTTTAAAAGTAATGATTTCAAAAAAAAAAAAAAAATTATGTCTATTATTGTAGGGCAACATCCGCGTCTTTTGTCGTCTCCGTCCTTTACTGGGTGAAGAAATTTCAAATCAGAATCAGAAAATAAATCATATTTCCATCAAAGAAGACTCTAAATCCTTAGAATTACTCAAGTCTCCAGATTCTCCTCACGATACGGGTTTAAAAGCTAAGAATACCAACTATGAGTTTGAGTTTGACAAGGTTTTTGGACCTGATGCAAATCAAAATGTTGTTTTTGAGGAAATTTCCCAATTAGTTCAGAGTGCAATAGATGGTTATAATGTATGCGTCTTTGCATATGGTCAAACAGGATCTGGTAAAACATTCACAATGGAGGGAGGCGAATCTTCTGATTGTGAGGGTATGATACCTAAGACGATTCGAAAGATATTCGAAGAAACTAAACAACTTGTTAATAAGGTAGTATATCTCAGGATGGATGTAGAACATTTTAGATTGACTTATTTTATTTCTTATGAAGGGATGGACTTATAAGTTAGAAGCAAGTTTTCTTGAGATATACAATGAAGAGATTCGCGATTTACTTGCTACGGAAAAGAATCTCAAATATGAGATTAAAATGTCGGACTCAAATAAAAAAGGAGAAATTTATGTGAGCAATGCCAAGGTATGATGATTGATTTAAATGAAATTTTTTGATATTCGTTACATTAATAATTTTTATCATTATATATATCCTTTCTATTTCTTTGGGATTTTAATAGATAGAAGTAGTGACATCGCAAGGGCAAATCAATAATCTTCTGAAGCTTTCTATGAAGAATCGGGCCGTCGCTGCGACCAATTGTAACGAAAGAAGCTCTCGCTCACATTCTGTTTTTATCCTAAAAATAACTGGATCTAATAGTATAACCAGTGAAGCATGCCAAGGCTGTCTAAATCTGGTGGATCTTGCTGGTTCTGAAAGATTAAAAGACTCTGGTTCAGAGGGCGCAAGACTTAAAGAAACACAAAGTATCAATAAGTCCTTGGCTAATTTGAGTAATGTCATTATGGCTCTAGGTCAAAAAGTAAGTAATTAGCATTTAAAATTAAAACCCGAGATCAAGTTCACCTATATTATCTTTTTCAGGAATCTCATGTTCCATTTAGAAACTCTAAATTGACTCATCTCCTTCAGAATTCACTTGGAGGAAACTCCAAGACACTTATGTTTGTAAATATTTCACCCAGAGAAGAGTTTTTCCACGAAACACTGAGTTCCCTACGATTTGCTACTAAGGTTAATCAATGTCATATTGGTACAGCAACAAAAAGGGTACGATGAACTTTTCATTATGGTACATCATTTTTCAACGCAATTTTATCTGGTTTTTACTATCGAAATATATATTTTGATCAGTAAAATCGTGTTTCATTAATACCCTTTTCATCAAATTATCTTGTATTTCTTCATTTTTCTGTAAATGTACCAAGTGGAAAGTTATGGCCTTCTTGACCATAAGTTAATGGTAGATTTTGACTCTTCTGTATAATAGTTACTCTTAGTATTTAGCAACTTTAAAATGTAAATATAAACGTCAATTAGTCCCAATTTAAACTTGGTTCAGGAGAAAATAATACTATTGGGAAAAAGTGTATAAACTATTACAAAATTTATCATATTCGTTTTTCATATGTCTTCAATTAAATGTATTATGTGACGCTTATTCTACATTACTTTCTTTAAATAAACGCTGTCAAATAATTATAATATTGACACATTCCTATCCTAATTTTAGACAAACTTATTTGAATCAATAAGCTAGTGATTTAGTCTTCAAAAAAATTAATGTGGAAAAGTTGATTCACCGTCAAAGGGTTGCAAAACCCTCTTGATTTTAAAGATTGGAATAAAGGAGCATCCATTTCTCAAACCCAATGAACCAAATATTAAAACATAGAAGGGGCTGATGAAAAATAAGTTTTGAAACTCTGCTGCCTTATTAGAGTCTTGATAATAATTAATTGAATTTATCGTCAACTACAATATTCACAATGAACAAACAAATATCATACTCTCAAGGACCACTTCTACTGAATTATTTTCTTCCCAAGTCTAAATACATTTAATAAACTAGAGTTTCTAAAACTTCATTCGACGCAGAACCTTTATTGGCAATGGCATTTTTTTTTCGGTGTGGACAATTAATTATATTTATTATTTCCGAAGAACCTCTGACAGTCTTTAAAGGAACCTATGAGTTGGACGGAACTACTTTAAGAATAACTGTACTGAACAATCAAAATACAAGAAAATTGAGCTGGTCATAGAAATTCATGAGTCTCTTTATCGGATAAATTAATTAATAATAATATGTAAAAACATGGGAGGTTTGGAGAGTGTTAAAAAAACCCAAAAAAGTATGAGAGACCATTGCTCACCTATCAAAAATTGCATAAATAATAGGAATTTTAAATAGAACCATAGTGTTGATATTAAAATTATATTTTATTAAGGCTGAATACGTTATGCAAATTTCTGAATTAACACTCTGTGTCTTATCAAAATTCGTATTTCATGTCAGGTCTTCATCAAACACATGCAATTCGAAGCTGTAAAAAGAATAAAAAATAAACTCCCAAAGTTTAACTGACTTAATCGTTAATATACTTTTATTCACTAAAAAAAGTAAGTAAAAAACAAATTAATAGAGAGTAACCTTCAGTTTCCTTAGTTAGAGCAATTGCATTTTATTTTTCCATGAAAATGTAAGTCACGTGTAAGCACTTTAGTGAACCCACCCTGAAACTCCCGTGAAAAATAATTTCCTAGCCATGACTCATGGCTAAGAAATTACTCATGAGTCATGACTCATTTTTAATATGTTTTCAGCCATATTCTTGAGTTATAGAAAAGGTAGAATAATTATAAATATCATTATTAAATCTTCAATCATTGTAATTAAATATGCAAATGTCTAAAAACTTTAAGCTTTATTTTGTTAATGAATAAATAACCATTATTATCAAACTAAAAACTTGAAGATTAATATATATAGAGAGCAGAGATTACCATTTATGTACTTATTTTTCTTAAAAATGAATACAAATAATGAAATTTTAACAAAAATAGCAATAAATTTAAAACTAATGTACCGATTTTGAAATTTAGAAAATTTCCTATTTATTTAAAGTAATATCTACAACTTTGATTTGAATAATATCTTTCTAAAACATCAATTTAATTTAATTAATTACTATAAGTCCAAGAAGAGCTGTCTTGAGCCTGGAGCAAGGCTGTCACAGCTACAGTCATAGTATTATATCGACAACAAATAAGCTGGCTTTCATTGTTACCATATCATTTTTGACGTCATGAAGGGGAGGGGCTACTCGCACGCTTAAAAATCGCCGTTTTTTACATCACTGGTCATGTGCACCTTTCACTCGTTACCCTCATTAAAGCTCTTGCATTAAAGAGCTTTACCAACCTCGGTTCATCTATATCTCTGTCATTGGCCAACGCCGACAGGGACCTTTTGGGTAGGCAGGATATAACATTTTTTAGCCTCCCTCATGTCACAACTGACTCAATCCTCCGATTTACCTGGAAGGCGAATCATAGGTCTTTTTGCATGCCATCATTAGTTGAGACGGCTACCTTTAACACATTTTGCCTCTCCAAGATACCCTCATCTCCAGAAGTTTAACATAATTCATCAAACTTTTTTTAATGTTCTCTTTGAGAAGCAAAGTTTCCCATGGCACCCAATAGGGAACGCCTGATAATTCTTTAAATATCATAAACACCATACAACGAAAATTTTATATGGTAGCCGGTAATACATTTTTTTTTACCCAGAATTGAGTTGTAGATAGGCCTAAGCATCATGCCTTCCTGGATCCATGTTGTATAGATCTTTGAGGACAAAGTCCTCAAACTCACCTGTTCCTAAACGTGCCTTTGGTAAGAAAACCACCTCCCTAACGAAATTTTATAGATTCATCAGATAGGGAATAGATCTTTTTACGCCTCCTTGCTCTCCCAAGGCACCAAAGCATGATCCAGGGGTCTTGGTGGGTGAAACACTTTTTTCTCATTGTCACAGACGAGCTCTTCAGATGTCTGCCACCTCTTCCTCAATCTTTGGGACCCGTCCGATGCTGTGACATGATCGAGCATATCCTTTGGGGAGATAAATTCTCAACTACACCCGTCAAAAGGACATTCGATTCCTGGTAGATAGTCGAACTGACGATGTTTCTGTTTCATATGCAAACAAGAAATTATAATAAATGAACAAAGAATATATCTGGCTCTTACTCTATCAATAGAAACGAAAAAAGAATGTAAGCACTTGGGGGGTTAATTTAAAAAGAAAAGTGGGAACTAAGTGGACATTCGGTGTTAATTTTAGCTATTATTACCAATTCAGAGATTTACATGTGTTTGGCTGAAGGCTTGGCTTGATATAATAACGCATTCATTAATATTTTTTCAAGCCTCCCCCTCCTTAAAAAGTAAGTGTTAGAATATGCTACAACACTCGACGAAGACTGCCAGTAATCTAATTATAACTTTCTAGAAATAACTGCGTGTATAAAGTGACATCATAAGACTGTGATATAAATACCATTATTTGATGTTCACTAGATCATAATTTAAAAGTCTTACATTTAACATTCATCTATTTTCATGATGATGTAACCCCTATTAGTAGCTTATTATTATTTAAAGGAGATAAACATATACTGACACTCGGTTAATGGAAAATACAAAATATGAAAGAAAATGGTTGATTATAATTTTTGAATATATATTTATAGATGTGACTGACATAAAATTATTCTGGGACTAACACAATTTAACTTGAGATTACATCGATACTTTTCACCAAGGGTCATAATAATCAGACACAATTAAAATCAAAATATAAAAAAAATAGTAAATATTCTTCTAGTATTAACAGTGGTTAATAATAACAGCTATTCAATATATGATTATAATGGCGATAACAGAGAAAAAAAATAATGAGAACAAATGAAGCTGTTCAATTGTACAAAAATACATACATACATGATTCACTTTTCTTTTGATATGTATATATACATAAATTAGAGGGTAGAGTCTGTCTTCTCAGACAATTTGAGAATACATCTTGATTAATAATTATTATTAATATTTTGTTTATATAAATACAATATAGATAACATCTAATTATATACATACATATAATATGCAAAGGCAAGAGCTAGATTTGAGTATCCCTCAACTATCAACAATTGAGGTCGCCGCAGTATTCCCCGAATAAAGGGACATCTTTTTTTTCATTTTGGAGCGTTGGTTTTTAAACCAAACCTTGAGTAAAAAAAATATAAATAAAATTGGAATAGAAAGCAAGAGTAAGACTTGTACTCTATTTATTAATTAAATCTCACCGATATGGTTTCCTCAGGTATCTCTAAATGCTGAGCCATCTGAGATCTTTGTTTAGCAGAAATATAGGGTGTCTGCCGAAAAACACGAAGCATGTCAGCAGACTGGGAGTCACTGAAAATGGTTCTCGCTTTTTTTGTTACAGGGGGTCGATGATATTTTACAATAGTTGGATTATATCCTGAAGCAACATTGGTAGCATATGGATTTTTTTTCTTGTTTCCCCTAAGTATTAATAATAAAATAAACAATTAGATAGATTTGTCTACATGTATAGAAGGTGGGATTGAGTACTGCTTTATCTTCATTTATATGTACTCTTATATAAATGTCGAGGAGACTCCTTTAATTCTTTTTCTTCTATATATATATATATATATATATATATATCTCGTACGTGTTATTATGAAAAGGTAGACAAACCTGTTGCTTTTTTTATGCCTTTCTTCATAAAGGGCTTTGATTTGAGTGAGACCTAGAGAACTGCTCGTTGGAGACGGCGTCAAATCCGTGTAATTAGTATTTGTCAGGACCTTTTCGACTGATCTATTCATTTGGGATTTGGAATCTGTAAATTGAAAATATAAGTTGTTAGAATGTTGTTGATTATTCGTAAACTGTTTTCTTTGATGTTGCTGCGGAACTTGGGGTAGTAGTTGTTGATTGTAAAAAGTGTACTCATGTTCCAGATACTGATTTTGAAGATAATTGGAGGTATTTGAGGATTTAATATTAATTGTGGAAGTGAGTTCAAGGCTCTCCTCGGGAGACGAAGAGGAATACAATGTCCCAGAGGGTTGTGAGGAGGGAAGAATGAGCATTTGCTTCGAGGAAGAGAGTTCCTGAGGCTCAGATGATGAATATAGATTTTGCATAAAGTAGCGTTGAACAACTTGATTGGACTTGTCCGTCAGAGCATCATGAGAATGATAAAATGGCCTTGTCACGGGTGGAGGGATAATTAGTTTAGTTTGTGGGGTTTGTTGAAAGAGAGGGATGAGAGGCTCAGAGGCGACTGTTTCGAAACGGGCTACATCATTCGGAGCGGCTTTGAGATTAATCTGAAAGAGATAATAGATTAAATAGAGTGGATGCCCCATGATCAAATGTCCCTTTACTTTGGTGTAAGTGGATGAGGAGGAAGCGGAGAAGGACGCGGAAACGGAAGAGGAAGTAGAGTTCTCCACAACGGGAACGTAGCCACTAAATATCTCTTTGCTCTGCTTCACAGGAATAGGATATTTGGGATGGGACTCGTAGTCATAGCATGGATAAAACTCTGATCCAGGGAATGGAACTAATTCACGGGGCTCTAAATAAACGGCTCGGACCGTGTAGGCTCGATCCATCATCAGAGACAAATCCTCTTCATTCTCCATGTTGTGTAACAAAAAAAAAATAAACGATTCTCAATTATGTTTATTTATATATAGTATTCCAGATTAACCATGAAGGATTCCAATCTCCAAGCAAAGAAATGGCTTTAGGTTAAATTGGAGAATTCATAGATATAAAATCCCGCTTTTTGAAAACCGGATAATTCCTTGTAGCTAGTCATTACTCATCTCATCTCATTACAGGCTTCTCTCTCTTCTTCTTCCTCCCTCTCATCAATATCATACAAGGCAAGTCGGAATTAGAGATTACCCCAATTTGTTATTACTAAAAATTTCAATTTTCGAATGAGGATTTCTCTTTTTTGAGATTTCAGTTTAAAATTGTTTCCTACACCCCTGAAAAAATGTACTCAATTTATGGACCCGACATCTAGTGGGGGGGGGGGGGGAGGGGAGGGAGCTATAGTTTAGTTTGTGGGTGATTAGTTTAGAGAGAGGGATGCGAGGCCCCTGAGGCGACTGTTTCGAAACGAGCTACATCATTGGAGGCAGCTTTGAGATTGATCTGAACGAGAGAGATAATGAGTGGAGTCACTTTGTAATGTCCCTTACTTTGGTAGTCCCCAAGTAAATAAGAGTGCCAGCTCCTGCGGACGAATGTGTCAAGGACTTGTTCTTATTAGTTATTAAGCATAATTACTAAAAGAGTGAAGACAAAATATGTCCCTATAGAACAATTGGGTCTGCCGAGCGGTCCATCATAAATATAGGCTCTGGAGCGTGGTTGAGAATGGAAAATGATCCCTGAGAGTCTCTCTTTTTTTATCATTTCTACTCCAATTAAGGTAGGAGGACCATATAATATACTATACATTTTGATTTCCATAACTCATAGACTACCATTGGTTCCATGTGGAACCATTTTCGTGAGGGTCTTATTTCCCCATTGTGTCCATGCGGACCGGTTTGTTTACATGTTTTGAATTCCCAATGGTTCCATGTGGCCCATCTGATTTCGATGATCGATAGCTTTAAATCTAGGAACGTGATTGGCTCATAGGACAAAGCATTTTGTAGCCCATTGTGTTAGCTTCACAATGATTTCTTTTGTTATGGGAGTTGCCAGTGACAATTTTTGACAAATTATTGTTGCGGGGATACAAAGCACAGAAGTGTCAGAAACGTGCGGTAGTCTATGAGATAACCTGATCTTTATATGCTACTCAAAATATGATATTTGAAGTCCACTCAATGATGACTTATAACAATTAATTATTTAAATATTTTATTATTTTAAGAATGACTCCTCAGTATCAATAGGAAGTCAAATTTTACAACTAAATATTATGTAATGTCTGTGTGATGAAAGGAACACAAATTATAATTCTCAGAGGTCCACGGACTTAATAACGCCAAAAATTATAATATTACAAAAATAACTTACCCCCAAGACAAAACTCTGGATTGAAATATTGATAAAAAAATAATAGGAATACACCTCTTCTGCATTAGCATTTGATTCTAAACAAAGTAATTATTCATTTTTTACTTGACTAATAAAGAAATAAATGGTTCGAATAAAGTTGTAAATAATAATATTTATTCAGTATAAAATTTAGCTTTAATTATCATCTCTGTATAAAATTGTAAATAAAGAATAGTCACGCACTAATATTACCATAGTTTCCTGTGTATAAGAGACCCCATTAATTTTTAAATAAAATTTCTGTAAAAAAGTACAATTTGGTGCTAAAAACACTTACTCCCATGTACATATAAGATAACCCCTATTTTGAAAGTGAACATTTTAAGCAAAAAAGGATCTCTTATACTTGGTAAAATACGGTAATTTTTCAAACAATTTATTTTGATATACTTTGTACCAGGTATTCCATGATTTTTTATAGAAAAATAACCGGAGATGCCCTGGTAAAAGAGTACCAAGATCAGTTCATATCAAACTTTTTAATCTTCCCTCACACCCTCAGGTAGCATTTGAGTCTTATTTGCACGATGGGAATTTAATTTTGTATAAAGAAAATTTCGTGACCCACCTGGATTTTCTTCAAGCTCACCTTATAGAGCTCTCACAGTTTGAAAAGCCTTAGCCTAGATTAAGGGCTAAAATAAACATAAAGAGAAAATACTCCAACTCAAAAAAAAATTCCGTATCATTACAATACAAATTCAATATCAGCTGTTGATCTAATTGAAAAAAAATTATGAAGGGATAAATAAGTTTGTATAGTAATGATATCCGCAGTAATATTTAGTTATCCCCTAATCTACAGATATGTATAATCCTATAAAACGTCGGGGTGGCTACATATGATAATTTTAGAGCTGATCTTTGATTTTTTTTATTCTTTGGGCCTGGTGTTCCTCCAAATATTTTAAGAAATGATTAAACTTAAAATCTATGCTAAGCCTTTGGAATCTTGACTTCTAATATTGCATCGACAGAAATCAATAGTCCATTTTTCATGGAGTTATCTAATCTTCTTACAATAGTGGGCTTAATTTATGCCTAAGCATCCGACTGTGAAAGAGGTTTCAGTGCTATAAAGCGTACCAAAACTGCGTTTACAAGGATCCTTTCAACAAATCCAGTCGTTGGATAATCTTTATGGTAGCTTTAATTCGTATGTTGTGTCAACTTGAGTCGTAAAAGATAGAATTGAGTCGATGAATTAGGAAAGGAGTTAGCCTAGAATTAGATTGAACAACCACACAGTTTAATAGTTTGAAAACAATTCCTATGTTGATAATTACACAGGTCAACAAATTTGAAATGTCAAAAATCCTAAGGGGTATAATAAGTATAATAAAAGTTATTCAGTTTTGCACGCTGATTTCAAATCTGTAAATTGAATAATATTATGCCACACTTACTATTTTTCTCTTTGAAGCCAGAGGAAAGAAAGAGACTTCAAAGATTTGATGATCTTGTTTGAAAATTAAAAACTTGTTTTTTGAATACCATGAAATTCAGCTTAGATTTATGTTTGTTCAGGGTCTTATAATCCTGCATAGCTATTATAATTATTAAGGATGTGAAAAAGAGTCATTTCTGAGGTACGTCAAAATCAGATGAACCTAAGATGACATCAAAAAAATATGGTAATCCCCTCAAAAACATATACAATAATTAATTTGATAAAGTTTCAATTAAAAATTAGAAAATACTTAGCTACTTTATCTTTAACTAACCCATGTAAACGAAAACGAATTAAAATTTAATTCCCATAATATAATATGTATTTTGTGACATTGTTTCTTTGATAAAGATAGGAATATAATTTATCACATTAATTTACCACATTTGTAATGTCAAAACATTTACACCTATCCATTTTCTATTATATTTAAGAAGGAATGATGACAACTATTTAACAAATCAAAAACAGAATACAACTTGAATTTAGTTTACTGAAATGATTTAGGAGTGCTCAATAAGGCCCAAAAACTTCTTTTTACATCTCTTGGGAGAATCACTCAAATTCAATTTCCTTGCAAATTATTGTCCTAAAATTTTTAAAACTCATGGTTTTTGCTGTTATTAATACAAATTAATGATTGAAAATACGCTTATAATCATTTTTGGATATTCATAGTCCTTATAGGAAAATTTCAACTCTCAGTTTGAAGTTTAGTTGGAATTAATAAGTTGTGACGAACGCACGTACAAAATTAAAATTATGTTTTACATAAATAGATATTACTCCATTCTAAAGCAATATAATTAATTATTTTGCATAGAAGTAGTGCTTTATTAAATCGTGATTACGGTCGTTAAATAATAATCACTGATCTTCTTTGAGATTGTTCTTCCTCCATCCTCCAAGCTACAACATATATAGGTCATTCCAAAGTTCTGTAACTTTGGAACCACTGATCAGAATTATAGAGCTGTAATATTTAAACATGCCCCCCGTGAAAATTGAGCTAGACTACCATTGAGTCATTGTCAAGTCATTGATTTCTGTCAAACCCACATTAACTAAGGCCGAATGGACATTCGTTGGGGCTACATTGATCCAACATAAATTTTTGGTATGGAATAAAATATATTAAATTTGTTTAGGGGCTAAAAGTTATAATTTTTCTTTCATTTTCATTAATTTCTTACTACTTAAAAAAATATTGGTACTAAAAAAATAAATAATACAGAAATCACGAAAAAGATGATGAATCACGATTAAAATCATGATTCAGTTAATCACATTCTTTTACTTTATATTACTTTATTTTTATTTTGTTTGATTAATGATATTGTATATAATTTCAAATTGAAAAATTGTAAGAACAAAATATTCAGTCTCATCTTTTAAAATGGTCACTCCATCATATTCTCCATTTGAAGTATTGTCTTTGCAACTCAGAGTTGTAAAAATTTATGGGACGTATATTTACTAAAAACTTTGATTTTTTTTGAGAATGAAGTCATGAGGAAGCATTTATCAGATGAAGAAAATACTTATTCATATTCTAGAATCCGTCCTTATCTCCATGTGTAGCGTAGCCAACTTTACTTATCCGTGGGGGTTGGATCAGAGATGTAACAACGGGTGTGTGTATATGTAGGAACGGGTGAGTAACACCCCCTCCTGACAAATTGATTTTTCGTCCAGTATAAAAATATTTTGTCAGAAAGCCAAGCTTTGTAGTCTATTCTTGATCTACAAAAACAAGAATGAGATTCGTCTTGTATAAAAAAAGTACGGTCAATAATATTGAAATTGATTGAATTGGATTGATATTCACATTTTTATAATATACTCTACACTATCTTTTATTTTCATTAACAGGGTTGGTTTGATGTATTAGACAATGGAGGGAGGAAGTGCCCAAGGCCCCACAATGAAATGTAAAAATCACGGGGCTCTCATTTAAAAAAAAAGGAAAATAAATTTCATAATTATGTTATATAAACTAACAATATTGGAAGGTCACATTTTAGGCAAATATGAGATCATATTCATGACACAATAATCACTCAACTCTCCATTGTTATTGTTTTTCAAAAAGTGTGCGCTGATTTAACATAGTGGGACTTGTATTTCTGAGACTGTTGAATTTTTCACCCCCCCACAATTAATTTGTTTTTTCAGTAAAGAAATTTTTGATCCTGTTTTTTAAATGTAATTTCAATTTTTATCGTCTGCCGAAATTTCCCTGTCCTTATACTGATGTTAGGTATAAAAATATAATATATGGTATATTAATAATGATGGAGCACCAGGGGTGTCATATCTCCCTTCAAGGAATATTTTATGGGCCACCATAAAGGGGGAATTGGGGTACCAGATTTGAGATTAATGAAAGAGTATGATAAGATCCGAATTAAACAAGATCAGAAATTTCTGTTAAGGAGTCTTTACTCTTACTACGTCGAGTGTTAGGATTTAGTTACCCCCCCCCCCCTCCCCCCAAATAAATATATTTTCTACTCCCCACTTCAAAAATCGTTTTGAAGACCTCTAAAGACGATGTTGGACGACAAGGATAAAAAGACGACGGTGAGACATCAAAATTTACGAGATTATTTAAAAAAAAAATAAAGTAATCCATATTTCATCCTAAAAAAACTTGAATTTTGTGAGCTAAATACCCCTCCCCCTCCGAAGAATCTTAGTCATGACCCTTTATATAGGTGTCAATTGACAGGCAATGTTATTTAAAAAGGAGCAAAAAATACCCTGAAACCAGCCAACGTTGTTTATGGGCTTATAAAATACTCTGAAGACAATTTCGTTATATTTACTTACATTAGATAAGTCATATAATTCATATCAGCCCTTTACTTTGTTGTGCTAGCAAATGATATGATCAGACATATTGCACGTGCCAAATATTTGTGTTAACTCTTGGAAAATGACAAAAGACAATAAGTAAATTGATTTTTAAAAGTATAAATGAATATTTAAAAAATTTTTTTTTATTTACTTAGAAACTTGTTATACAAAATATGTATTGTACATAATTAATTATAACTTACTAAAGGAAACGTAAGTGAGAATACGTACAAAATTATACTACTATCAGAATGAATATACATCAATAGCCCCTAATTCAGGCATCATCATCAATTTCTTTTCTTTACATGGTATAGGTAGTGTTTTTTTTTAATAAGACTGATGAGGATCTCATCACTTAAACAAATATATGTGTAATATAAATATGTATCAAATCAAGTAGGAAAATGAGTAGAATCCAACACTTTCCCTTTATTTTTCGTTAGAATTAAAAAATAATTAAAATCTTGATATAAAATTATTATTGATGGGAGAAAATATTCCTCGGTCCTTTTTGCAAGGAAAGAAAAGAAACATTAATAATAAAACGAAATAAAAAGTTCAGGAATGACGAAACAATTTCAAAGTCTTCTGATCATGAGTGAAGTTCATTCAAGGTTCAAACTCACGGAACGCTTTCTCCAAATGCATAGAACTTGACTCATATTTCTGATACTGTAGCGTGTATTTATCTGGTTTAAAAAAAATGATACTACAAGGAATTGGAATAAGAATCCATGATTTATGAGCTCTTTTGCAACTCCGGTAGTCTCTCAAACCCAACGGGTAGGTAGTCGCCCTGTGGATTATAGAATATTTTACCACTCTTGACTCTTGAGACCAATTCTCGAAGCAATAAAGTCTTTTCCAATTCCAACTTGTGCATAATGCCCTTGTTTTCTCTGGCTCTCCTATTTAAGAAAAATACAATATAAATATGTGCTTATGTATTATGTATATAATGCCTTTATTTCTCATTTACCTTGAAAGATAGGGGAGAACATCATTCACAGGTCCATAAGGTACATATTTGTAGACGGAATACCCAGCTTGGCCTAATTAAAATAATTTAATATAAAAGAAAATGAGTATTAATTTATTTAGAAAGTATTACCCAGGGGGAAGGACAGTTGATCACACATGCCATAGAGTTGACCAAAACAAATCAAACGATCCTCCTGATTGATATCCAGCTCCTTCATTCTTAATTTTATAAATATTAAATATGTTTATGAAATATCTCATGAAAAAACAAAAAAAACTCACTTATTGATAGCAAAACGAACAGTATCCGCATTATGACTTGCCACCATGATTCCGATCCTGGAGAAATCAGTTTTACTATTCTGTTTGTTGGTCGCCATTCGTGCCATACATTCTTCTAAACATTTGTGATACATAGCACTAGTTGCATCGTAGGATGGGTTAATGGGATCATCATACCCGACCTCCTGTGCACGTTCTCTTTCTTGCTCCATGTATGCACCCCTAACTAACTTGGCTCCGAAATAAAAATTTTGTCTATTGGCTTGTTCCATATCCAGGACGAGAGAATGATATGCAATTTTCAGGTAGCATTGATAAGTGTTGAAAATAATGGCTTTTTCAGTGTTGTACTTTCTCATCATTTCCATGGTGATTCGAGAAATAGCGGGTTGAAAATAGGTTTGCTCCGCATCTACCATGACACGAACATCCAGATCTTTGGCAGCCTATAATAATTATAAATTTGTTCATTCGTATGGATTCCTACTATTTGTGATTTATTATAACCCAAAGAGATCACTCACTTGAAAGATGGTTTGTAGTCTAGAAAGCATGTTTCGAAATTGTTCTTCCTCCTTGAGGGAAAGTGCAGTAATGAGAGGCTCCATATTACCTGTTTTTAAATTCGGCACTTTAAAAACCTCCCCTAGCAATAAGTTAGTGTCAATCAAACCAGACCATGAAAATAAATGAATTAATCTAAAAAAAAAGAAAGATCAAAGAAACAAAGGGATTAGTATTTTTAGAATCAAGAACTTTTCCTAGGATGAACATAAATGTATTGGGCTACTATATATACCATTGACTACCCCCCAAGGATTCAAGTCAATACATAAATGTGTTTAAAAAATTTAAATGTATTCGTTTTTATGTTCAAATGACCCTAAGTAAAAAAATTATAGTTCGCATTTCCTTTTCAAATTGAACATGTCTGAAATGCTTTCAAATCAGTGCTGAATGATATTACCATAAGATTGTATCTGCATATTTTTCATCATCGAACCAATTAAAGATTCATGTACTTTGAACGCATCTCAGACAAACCATATATTTAACAAGAAAATGTGGAACCATAGGATTCATACGACATTTAACACAATAATATGTACATTAAATTTGAGACGGTACAAGTCGTTTTCAGCATTCAATATGAATATGATCAATTTGAACATTTTTAACTATCAAAAATGGTCTGAGAGACCTGAAACTTTGCCGACATGATTTTTGCTCGTACAGTAAAAAAAAAAAAAAACCCACACACCTAAAGACGGAACACTAAACGTACATAGATTGCGTTCCGTACATACACAAATATGTTCACATGTCTTACCCCTTTTTATCGGAGGTCATATTTGAAAGCCAGCGTTGAACATCCTCGTTTCCATCATAGATTTGATTTTCCTTGAAACGTTCTTGAAAAGCATCGGGGCTAATTTTTCCTTCGTGGACAAAGCCTTCGACTCCGCTTACATGTTCGTAGTAGCGACGGGCACGAACAATACATTCGGAAAGTTGAAGCTAGCAGAGAGGGAAGCAAGTAACAAATTTATTACTTTTCAACCTGAAAGATACATTATGAAGCGACGTCACATCATCGTATTACGCACTTCAATCAAGAAAAAAAAAACCAACAAGTCCACACTCACTCACTCAGACATATTAATGTTTATCAATACTATGTCATTTTTATAAGGCAATGCATATGAAAGACGACACATCTCATCAAAAGAAAAAGAGGAAGAAGAAACGAGAGGGCATATAAAATTGGAGGAGAGCTACATAAGAGTGTACCACTCTTTTACTATAATCTCAAATCAATTATGAAGTACGTAAATATAAATAAATAAAAGGTATTACCAGAAGATTGGGTCGACCTAAGGCTGTCATTTTAATAGCTGCAAGCCCCGTTTTATGGGTAGAGTCTGCAATTGGAGGAAGAAAAAAATATTAGACGTTATGTACTACATACTAGGTTGTCACAATATGCAAAATATATCCTTCTTGCCTGCAACTGCCTCAATACAACGCAAGAACGTTTCCATGTTCTTTTCACACTGAGCCTCATTTTGATAGAAGTATGTCCTTGCACCCGTGACGTTCGAGCGTCTATCCGTGTTGACATGAGCCTGATAACGACGAATGTTATCCATATGAGTACCTTTTTGCGGAATAACTTCGGGAGAGAATTCTTCGCTCACATTGCAGGCTCTATACATTGAATGATCATGAAGAGGGTTTGAATGTAATGAAAAAGAAAAAATATATCAAATTGAGAGTGAGTCCAGGTAGGCATCATGTCTATAAAATAGCAATTCTTTGAACCACATAGTAATGATAAATATATGTATAAAAGAACATGTTTACAAACAGTGGCATTGCCCGCATAGCATCAACTTTGAATTAGAACATACTAAGATAAGTATTGTGCATCCTCAAATGAATGCGTCAAGACGTATGCATCTTTTTGATATTCCAAGTTTTTAAGCGAAAATGCAAGGTTATGCAAGCACTCTTACTTTACAGTTGAAGTAGTAGTTGGAGCTTTTTATCCAACCCGTGAATGGTAAAACGGGAACTAATTTTGTACATACATAATATCATGGCTCATATGATCAAAGTGCAGCTATTTCAAATTTGTGGGCAAACACTCCCATCGGGCTTTTTGTCTTCTCTTTAGCTTAAGATCTTATTTGTACTTAATGAGCTAGGTCCATGGTCATTCATACATACTTACATAGTATGTAAGGTTGTATGGTCCTATCAAAAATGATTTGAAGTAAGGTTTTGAGAGTGAGAGAAAGAGCACGTGGGTCACCATATCACACCTCATCAGTCATCATCATCTTTGCCCAGACTCATTTCTTATACATATGTACATTCTTATACATATTAGTATAAACTTATTTAAATTTGGACAAAGAGTTCAAGGATAATTATAATGATCAATTAATAGGAGTCTTGTACGTGTATTTAGGTATTGATGGAGATTGGGTAATGGGTATTAATCAAACGGTGTGTGTGTACTTTAATATTTACTGTAAGTTTCTTGGAATACTAACATGAGGCTAACCCCGTGGTTGCTACCAATGGAATAATCCCGAGATTTTCTTACTCTTGGAGTTATAAATCAAAATGAATAAAGAGTGTTTATGGAATTTGTATCACTTATTGAGTGAGTCGGAGAGAGAGAAACGAGAATCAATACTTACTCCATTTCTCGTTGTCGAGCTTGAGCCTCTGAAATATCCTCTTCCACAGAGTAGTCAAGGATGGACTTGACTCCAAAAGTGTGCATACGGTGAATAACGGGCTTTATGGATTCCCGATTTTCTCCGGCTACGAAATGTCCATAGAAAGATGCCTTCATGAGCTTGGCAAAACCCTTTTTCCCCACGACCCGCTGTCCTAGTTTCATCAACTTAAAAAAAAGACAAAAAAAAACAAAAAAAAAAAACATTAATATGTCGTACATCTATTGTTGTAGTCAGTGAACTAACTATACAGGCTATTAACATATATCGAAACACATAATTGAAAATGTATGCTATTAAAACTGCTGAACTGTTAAGGTTATTCTACAAAATTCAGTCCTAGATTATTGTCCTATACAATCGTTGATGCTTTGGAATTTGGAAACATTCCTCCTCAGATACGAGTCTGATTATGGGACTAGCATACAATTTGCTAGTGTTGACTTTAAGAACTCAAAAAAGGCTTATATAAAATCCTAATTTTACATAAACCCTTCATTAAAACGAATTAAAAGTCAGTGGCAATTTTCCAAGTAAGGAATTTGCGTTTCCCATTCCTGGACATACATATTACTATAGGAATTCAAAACATTAAATAGTTCACGGTCAAAATGGAAAGCAATGTAAAAAAGTTGTAGGTTGTAATTTAATGAGTAGTAGAAGAATGAAAAAGAACCTCCCACTACCCTCTCCTTTATATCAATTTATGTATGAATGATTGGAGGTAGTTACAATGCTCTTAAGCGATTTGGTTGCACATAACGAGGTATATGTTGTACCTGTTCATTGTTGTTAACGATCCAACCAATGCTACACAAGTTAAGGACAATATATCCTCGTAGAACCTCCCATGTTGATTTACTTTTGAATGCTGCCGAATGGTTTGCGAATCCAGTATCCAAGGGATCAATGCGCCGCTTAAACCCTGCATTAGTAGTTATTACTTTGCTATCTGAAAGCAAAAAGAGTATTCAAGTAGGAAAAGAAAAGTAAGTAAAATGAGTCACAAATAAGTTTGTGACGCATGTTTTTGGCACTGCTTCAAACCCTGAAAGATTACAACAATGAGTCAAAGCAAAGCATCAATATTTACCTGAATCAGCAGGAATATCAGTTGGGGTAGTGGAGGTAGTTGTAGTAACGGTGGACCTTTTGCTATGTAAATATCTTATGGGAGCCCTCTCCTGAGCACGTACCCCATAGACTTTGGAAACAGAAGTGATGGAGGATCGGGGGATTCGATGTATCGCCATATATGTGTATGTTGTCTATTTGAATGTAAAAATTGTATGTGAGGAGGACGGAGTGAGTGAGTGGCGGTGTGATAGAACTACTCTTCTTTCACTTCTGCTAAAATTGGATCTTTATATCGATACACTTAATTTATTTTAGAGACGTGTGGGCTCTTTGTATATATGATAGATTATAAGACAGCGTTGAAGGAAACGAACTTGAGAAAAGAAAGAAAGGAACGATTAACCGGAGGGGTTGCAATCTTTTAGTAAACTGAGATTTGAGTTATAGATAAGAAGGTATTTTTTATTTTCCGAAAAAAAAAAAGAGGCAAAGGAGAGAAAGACAGAAAGAGAATGTATCTACATTTAATAACTAATAGAACATAGAGCATAGGAGCATACGAACATAAGTAACAGAGCAATTCTGACTATTATGCTGTATGCGTGTATTTTCTTGAGAACGCCGATGCGTTGTACGTGTCTGATAATACTACTTTAAGCAGCGCGCTACACGGCAATAGGAGGAGGCCAAGACTCACATACATACATAATTACTTACCTCCTAACGTAATAACTATACATATTATATATAATATGTACTGTGTATGTATGTATACTATAAGTCTGTATGTCTTTGTATTTATTAGGATAATTAAAATTCTACATCATTCAAGTGTATGACCACCTGAGTACATTCCCATATAAATTATCTTTGTCAAATTGGAAAAGAAAATAAATTGTTAGAATTATCTATCGTCAATTTTGCTGCAGGATTTGAGATAAATTTGAAGAGAGAGAGAGAGATGATGAAGAAGATGGCTTTTGAAATTTTGAAAAACAGACATATTGACAATGCTTTAAACGTCACATTGACGCAATTATAAAGAGAAAAAGGGAGGGAGAGACAAGAAAGAAAAGCAGGGGGAATGAACAGGCTGCTAGAGAAGATCGGATGGGTCATCTCTGTGTTAGTTACATATTATAATAATTATTGGGATATAATATGTAGATATAATTAATTAATAGACATGATCCACTCTCAAATTCCTCTCCATTATAGATAGGTACAAAATGTATAGCAAAATAGAGTACCTACATTGTTTTAAATTGAGAGAGTGGAAGAGGGGGAGACTGAGAGAGAGAGAGAGAGAGAGGGGGGGGGAAGCAAGGAACAGCTGGCTGGAATAACTTCAGGTAAAAATAACTTTTCTTTTTCTTCTTCTTCTTTCAAGAATTTGGATTGGACCAGATTGAACCGGTTATTACTCCAATTTCAATACTATTCACATGCTAGAATGAATGACATGACGGAGTCTATTGAACTACAAAAAATAACAGTATTTCATGTTTGGGGGATTAGACTCCTTTTGAACAGTTGACTGAACTGATTGTTTTGAAGACATATATTTAGCTACGCCTATTCACTCACCCCGATGATTTGCACACTCTTTCTTTCCATACATAGGATAAAAGGGCACCGTTACTCTAATTGTAATACGTGATTCTTGGAATTAAAGGCCTCCGTTTCCTCACATACATAATTATATGTATTATGGAGTTAAAATGCAAAAAAAAAAAAAAAAAAAAAAAAATCGAACACTCCTCACAATGATGATGGATGCGAGCATTCAGCCCTGTTTTCGAAAGCTCCCTTAAAATGGATGATTCTGTGTATACCTTCTCAATCCTTTCAAACAATTGTATTCACGTCTCATTTTGAATAAAGAAAGATCTATCTTGATTGTATCTTAAATATTAATTCTACTTATTGGGAGTGAACAATAAAAACAACCAAAAAGCGACGCAATTGTTGCAATTTTGATAGATGGACAAAAAAAATATGGATTGAGTAATGGTATATAAATATACATATGAGTATGTGCATTTATATTAATTATTTCACAAGGCAATTTTTGAGGCCTTGAGGTTTGGTTTTTTTGTTATTTTTTTGTGAAAAAAAAGACATAAAGGAGGAATTTGCTTTAAGATAAGAACAAATAATATAATTATACACAGATTAAAATAGACAAACATGATTATACATCAAAACTAAACCAACGTATGCACTTAGGTCGATCCAGTTCCATAAATTATAACATTCAATTTGTGACTAAATGGACTACCATTAATGAAATGATACTAGGAATTAGGAGTTCACTTAAAAAAGTTGGCATTCAAACGAGCAATTATTAAAGAAATGACCTTCATTAATGATATGTGATAAAATAAAATTAAAGGTCTCAGCACTTTGACAATCACGTCAGTTAACTCCGCAATTAAAATAAGTATAATTACAAAGTATTTGAAAATTATGTCTATGTATTTTTTTTTTTTTTTACATTTCATTTCTTTGAAAAGAAATCCTCATCCTATGGGCAAAAAAACAAAACAACAACGCTGCGTCAAATTTTATTTGTTATAACCTCCTTGCATTTGATATATGATTTTCAAAATACATATGTGCATTCCTATTAATACGTTATTGTTGAATTCGAGCAATACTTGAACTTGAAAAAAAAATACAAAAAAACTCGAGTTTATTAAAGTCTTTCTAAAGATATCTCAAACTAGTCCAACATATTATTAGAAAAACTCAAATCAACTCGAAATAATCGAGTATAGCTTAATTTCATTTTATTTTTTGTTTTGTTTTGCTTTTTCGGATAATTTTGATTGCATAATTCTTTATCGATATAGAAAGCATAGGTATTAGTGACAACATGGTTGTTATTTAAAGAAAAATATTGTTTGTTATGTTCTGTGTGTACTATGATTGCCTATACCTAGGAATGTAAAAAATATGCAAATGGGGTGTGTAAAATAAAAAAAAAGATAAAAACAACTGGTAACTTTGACAATTTGATGAATGTTGAGAGGGAAGCAACTTGAGCTGTCATGACGTTTTACTGAGCTACAAGCTGCTATTCTCCTTTATATATACAAATGAAGACATCAATAATAAATAATATTATATTATGTATACCATAGATGAGAGGCAGAAAATTAACTGAAATTAATGTTAGAAAATTATATATATTTAGCTTACAAGTCGTAAACTAACAATTATTACGAGAACTTGAGCCCTTTTCTAACATTCTATTTGCTATTGTAGATGTTCTCCCCTCAGTAATAAATAAAAAATGATAACAGCTTTGGAAAACAAAAAATACTGTTGAAAGTGCCAACTCCACAAAATCTTGCACGCTGCATTTTGCATATTATTTACATTCCTACCCATACCATGATGCTATGTGGTGATTATAGTGCGATTTAACTTTTCCAAATAATTTCCTATTCTGCAAATATTGAGGTCGTCAATTGTTGAGCATAGATTTGATCAATTCCATGAAAAATTGATATTTCTCTCCCTTAATGCCTTTACTCGAACTCAATTTGACACAATGCTCAAAAAAATGACTGTTCACAAACTCGAATCCAACATAAGTATGGAGCAGTAGAAAATAATTTGTATTGGGGAATGCGCTTCGTATAGAATAATTAATTAATTAATCATTATCATTGATGTAAACACCTCATTATAAAAATATCAATATTGAACAAAGTGTTTTCTTCAAATTTCTTCTTTGTATTAATGTTTTTAATAATATTATTATTAAATATGGATTCCTACGTCAAACATTCTTTGTAAGAGTAAACGGATGATTAAACTAACTTTTGTGTCTCATTAATAGCATTGCTTGTTCATTAATTATAGTAAGGACAATTGACTATTATTATTTTTATCAAAGACATGCTCATACATTTAAATATGAAAGCATTTTCTTAATCTTTCAACACTTTTTATTATTGTAGTTATTATTATTATACGTATTTACTTGACGAATCATAGAATAATTCAAAATCCATCCTTCTATTTGAGTCACAATGAGTACATGTTTCACAATATTTCTCTTTATTGTATCTCTTAATATCTTTAGTCCAAAGAAAGAAAAAAGAGAAGGTCCTAAAATAGTTGATACGCAGCCAATTATTATTCTTGCCAATAATGTGGGACTATTCTTTATGTGTACATGACAACAATATCTAATTTGAGATCAACGTTCAGAAGACTCATAATGGGAAGAGTAGTAATAGTGGTAGTATAAAATTGACAGCTTACAAAAGTGACTCATGGCCGTGATTCCTGTTGCAACATATGTATGCAATTCAGCTGTTTAAAATGAAAGGGCTAAGATTGAAAACTATGAAATGATCCCCCTAGTCTTAATGATAATTTGAACATAAGTTGATTTTTATTGGTTATATACTCGATGAATACTCATTCTTCCCATTTGAACTTGAGGTTGACAAAAAAAGTCTTGGGTTTAATTTATGTTTTTTTTATCAGAAAATACACTTGAATAACTTTTCAATGAAAAGCAATCCTAAAGACATATAGTTGAACAAGGATAAAACTTAGTGGGGATGTGTATTATGTTTGCTAAATCAGATCCAAAGGCAGAGAGTCACATTATTTTATTTTTATTAGGACTGTTATAAAGATCAAGTATAATTTGTAGTTAGGAAAGATATAAAGATACCGTTTTATATTTAAAAATATAAAGCCATTTTATGAAGGTCTCAGCACAGGAGTAAACAGTAGCTACAGCTGAGTTCTTTTTTTACCCATCTCTTTCTGCTTTTTCTATATAGAGTTCTAAGGTTTGATTTTTTTAATATAGATATAGATATATATGTAAATTGTACATATACCTTAAAAGTTACTGTCTCAAAAATATCATAGCCTTAAACCTTGTTGTTAGACTTTTAAAATTTATTTATGTATAATGCATTTTAAAACCTTAATAAAACTTGGGTGTTGGATCTTGAGGTACTCAAGATTCTTTAAAAACGGTAAAAACTGCATTTATAGGATTTGAATGGGCAATTACCCCCCCCCCCCCCCCCTCTCTGTAATTTGCCCGTACTTTGAGTTCTCCCCGTGGCAGTTTTGTTGAAAAATGTTCCAATACATTGGTATGTAAATATTTAATAATTAAAAGCCATACCTTTAGCGTTCATGAAATCGTGGAAATATTTCATTAATTAAAATCAATTGATACTCAAATTATTTTGAATTATTGATATTATACCTTCTTCCTCCCCCCCCCCCTCCCCCTGTTGGATGTATTCCCTCACTACCTACACCCCTATTTAAGATTGTTTTGAAATCAGAGTCTTACGGATTTTTTTACTAAAAGGCATTCAATGATTCATTACTAATAAATTTCCTCCAGTTTGAATGAGAATGTACTTAATACCCATTTTTCAATAGAAACAATTACTTTTTTTCATAACAAAATGAAGAATGAATACTTATACGACCGACAAATACATGGGACAAATTAAATAAAATATTGATACGCATAAAAAAAAAAACTCTTTTAAATTGTAGCAAATGTTTTATAATCTTTTTTAATTCCATAATAAACTAACCTTGCTTTTGGAAAATCTAAAAATGGGAACAAAATATATATATATATATATATGTTAATAATGTATAAGCATAAGCATGTCTGTTTGTAATGTTGTCCATTACAAATGATTATGATCAGTTCCGTAACCAGATCTATATCTGAGGAGGGAGAATACGATTATAAAATAAGCCATTATTAGGGACAAGACTGTAGGATGTGGTTTGAATAATTAGAATACCTTAACAATCCCCAAGTTTTAACAGAACAATACCCTTTCAATTATGTGAGTCAATATATATATTTGATTTGATTTGATTTGGGGGCACAGCCCCCAAATGCTTCCCCGTATAGTTACATCACTACTTATGATTATATGGTTTATACCATGTATTTATGCACATAATAAATGAGTTGGAGCAAATGTGTAGATATTAAATAATTATGGAGTCAAATGTATACACATGATAATTTATTGCAAATAATGATTTATTTTGTACTCTTTGTGGAATTCATAAAAATTTGCTTTTGTTATATGTTACATATGTATTATGCGTTAAAAAATGCATGTGTAAGCATTCACACTCGAATAAGTCCATGGACCCTGTTTCTACATTAGGAGTGCAGTCAGAAAAATATAAGTTTACTTTTATGGATGAAGGTATACAACGCATTATTTCTCTTCTGGTTACTTAATTACTCTTTGTCACGAGACTTCAGGGAATTTTTGCAGGGAAATATTATATTATGTACTCGTAGTAGCTATGTACATAGTATGTAAATACACTTTACTATCTAAGCATGATGAGTAGGAATGTAAATAATATGCAAAATGCCGCGTGCGAGATTTTGTGGAGTTGGCTCTTCGAACAGTATTTTTTGTTTTCCAAAGCTGTTATCATTTTTCCAATATTACTGAGGGGAGAGCATCTACCTGATAGTAAAGATCTCGCATGAAGGAATATATGCATTAAGGTTAATAAAGCAAATAAAATGTAAACAAAAAGGGCTCAAGTCCTCGTATAATTATTAGTTAAAAATATATAATTTCCTGTCATTAATTTCAATTAATTTTCATAAATAATGTTATTATTTATTAATGATGTCTTCATTTGTATATATAAAGGAGAATAGCAGCTTGTAGCTCAGTCAAACGTCATGACAGCTCAAGCTGTTTCCCTCTCAAAATTCATCAAATTGTCGGAGTTACCAGGTTGATTTTCTCTTTCGTTTTATTTTACACACCCCATTTGCATATTATTTACATTCTTAATGATGAGTCAAACCCCCTTAAACTTAATACAATTGCGTACAAATATGATACGAATGATGGACCAAAGTAATATACGTAGCCAGGTAAAATAATAATAACAAAAACTCGGATAAAATATTTATTTGCATCACTCATCATAAAATATGTACAAACATACATTGGATTCAATATTTAATATCGTCAGACTTGAGAGGCTGAGACTTAAGAAGCTCCTACATATCTCTATATAAGTTTGAAGAAACTACACCACAGAGGACAATTAATTCTATTTTTCCTTTCCTTCGATTTCCTCATCTTCATAGAAGTCTTCCAATATTATCTCATATTGTATAAAATTGACTTCATGTGAGGAGTTTTGATATACTTATGCGGTTTTTTCCTTGGTATCTCTCTTACAGACTCACATCTTGATTCTCTGTAGCTCATTTTCCTTGTCCCAATTAACCTTTTTAATTCCATGAGAGGAATACATTTGTTCTACGAGATCCTGAGGAACAGATCAACATGAATTTTTGAGATCCGTACTCCACCAATAGTTTCTTTGACACATGATACCTGAGTCTTTGAGGAAATTAATCGTTTTAATGAATGACTATTTGAATATTTTACACCTTATTATGTCTCTTAAAAACATTTATATACCATACCTCTAAGGTCTATACCAAATTATTTCAAGAACTTCAATAGTATCCCTTGTTATTTGAGGGTTTTTTTTAAAGCCACAATTGTGGCAGAGTAATGGAAAGAACAAGGTTTTCTTTGATGTAAACATTTTCAACCGTAATTATGTATTGTTATAGTTAAACAACTATATAGATTGGAATCACTTCTGCTTTTGATGTAAATAAATTAAAAATTCATTTTTATTTTTTGAGTTCAAAAAACTTTAATAACGAGGGGATTTCCTTTAAAAAGGATATTAAAAAAATCAATTATCTAAAAAAAAAAAAAACAGTTACCTCAGGAATTTATTCTTCATATGCATTTTTTTTTCAATACAAAAAACAAAAATATGGAATTGCACATTTCGTTCTATAATTGGATCAAATTGTTTTTCAAAACACGTAAGATCATGGAAAAGAATATCATTTAGGCATATAAGGAAATTAAAGCCGACTAACCCAAAAGGTTTTAGAAGACAACATAAAAAAATTAAGCCCAACTTTCACCATTCTCTATGTACATCAAGGGTAGAACAATACAAACCTTGTGAGTAGCTTAATGGTCGAAGAAACAAAAATATAACCTTCCTTATTAGTATAAAGAAAATATATATATATATATATATATTTGTAGGCATAATCATATTCATTCGAGAGCCGGGTCGTGCTCATGGGCAATCAATTGAAAAGCCTCCAAACATGATCAATAAAGTTGTAAAACAATTCCTTCATTAATTAATTATTTAACTAATCATTTGAGTAAAAGACAACTTCGTAGAATCATTTTATAAGTGACCATTGATTTTTTTAAAGCACCTAAGAATTACTTTCTTCAAACAGACCTAAAAATTGAGGCACTAATAAATACGTAGTACGATTTTAAACAAAGACTACGAAAATAATAATACAAACTGCGAAATACGTACGTTGAATACATATTTTTATCTCTCGAATGTTATGTATTTTTAAGAAACACTCCTTCAAAATGCAATCCACTCATTACATTTTATGTATATATGTATATATGTATATAATTATTTATGCGTAGGTAAATATGTACATTCGATCTGCTCTGCTATATTAAACCTTAAGATAAGACTGTATAATAATAATAATATTATGTATTATGCAATTCAATATCAGTTAGTCAAACCTTGCTTTTAGACATATTTTTATAATTATTATTAAATAACTTTCTATATCTATATATATATATATATAATCAAAGGACTTCCATTTTTTGCCCATTCAATTCCAAAAAAAAAAAATCAAATATCTATAAACATCATCGATGTTTATTGCTTTATTTTATGAAAGTACCAACCCTCGGACCACATGGAAATAACCAAAGTAATGAATATATCACATATTTACCAAATCATAATTTAACTTTGTCCTTATTACATATACCTTTACAACTGAGGGAATAAATAAAAATATCAAGGATTATAGAGAATAAAAAAGATTCTGAAATTATTTGCATAGAATAAAATAGGTATCAAGACTTACTTGACTTTTTAATTCAGATCTTTACGCTTAAGAAACAGTCCTAAATAGACTGTTAGTCAGAATTTGATTTTATTCTTAAAAGACTCATATTTTTCTTTAATTGTGTAACTATTGGAATAAAATATTTTGAATTATTTTTCAAATTTATCTTTCGTATGCTGTATCTCAATTCATCTTTGTATTGATAATAATTAATTAATAATAATAAACATCATTTTAATTTTTATCAGAGAATTGTTGAAGTATTGAAACGTGTAAGATTAGTTATAACTTATTACATATAGGTGTAATAATTACGTAGAAATAATTACTGCGTATTTAGCTCAAAATTTGTTCATAATTTTAATTCAAAATGACGACAAAAATGATAGCAATCCCCATTTGGGTCCTGGTACTTTTACTATAATTCCACGAATGTTGAAAAGATTGAGTGAATGGACTTTTAAGTTCCGAATATTTCAGTTTATTTATAATATTGTGTGTATTCCAATAGTGAAATAATAATTATTATAATATATTATACATAATTCAATTTACATATGTAAATATATTATATAAAGTGTGAAATTAGCATGAATGATTATTTTATTAATAAAAGAAATATTAAATTAATTAATTAACAGTAGGTTAAGCATTAGCAGCTGCATTTTGTATCAATTTTTTTAATGGCTTAATACCGTTCACTACATTGAGTCCTAGGCCTCGAACAGCGGCTAATACTTGAGACTCATTACAAAACATCCTTTGGAGCATATGAGTCATGAATAAAGGTCCCACATTCGAACGCTGACTAAGAGATTCATACTCTTTGAGGTAGGTCATGCTACCGAGGATATCTCCATTTGTCAGAGTTTCCTCTAATTTATCAGTGAGGATTTTGACATCTGAAAAGCCAAGGTTAGCTCCAAGACCTGCCAAGGGATGAATTCGATGAGCTGCATCACCAATTAGTGCGGTGCCAAAATTAATATAATTTACTGTGTGACCAAGACCAAGAGGGAAAATGGCTCTTGAAAAAACCTCGTTATACTTGAGTCCATTTATTTCAGACTCGTCAATAGAATGCACATTCATAAAAGAGTCGAAGCAACGATTGATTTCATTGATAACTGAGGGCTCACTCCCTTTCGATAAAGATGTATTGAGTTTATAAAGGAAGTCTTCATCATTTAAAGCCACATACTCTTTAGCTTTATGACTTGGAAGGGTCCATACGAGGGAGCAATGCTCTTTATCTAATGGTAATAAAGCAATGGGACCAGTCGAAAGGAATTTCTGATAGGCCGTTCCAAGATTTGGAGCAATATCTCTAAATTTTAGTGTTGCGACGAGACCAAACTGCTCATAGTTTGCTTTAAGTGTCCTTGAACTTGTTGCTTCCCGCACAACTGAATTTAAACCATCAGCACCAATGACAAGTTCGGTGGAAATGGAGGTGCCATCATTTAATTGTAAATTCACAGTCTGCCCTTCCTCATGAGGAAGGGAGCATTTGACGATCTTAATATTGTTTGAAAATGTTATTCCTGAGTTTTGAGATATTTTATTATGAAGTGAGTCAATGATCTTTTGATTTTCGGCAATAGAACAAATTTCTCCCTCAAACTGAATCTTTGAATTGGATTTGGAGTCCCAAACGACCATGCGATTGACAGGAAATGTGTTTAATTCATTCCATACACCTGAAAAAATGGTTGTATTGAATCAAATTACAAGCATGATCCACTACCTAATGTGCTAAGTAATTCTTGTGAGGCAGGATTAACTGCAAGGACTCTGTTTTGAAAAGGTGCTTTAGCAGCGTTGGTTTTTGGAATTGAGGGCCCTCCATCTAGAAGAAGTATTCTTTTAAAAAGATGCGGCTTTGAGCCCAAGGAACATGCCATGGCAGATCCGATCAGCCCACCACCGACAATTACCGCTTGATATATTTGAGACATCCTATAAATTTAAGCACGATGAATGAAGAAAATTGTTTCATAATAGGTTTTAATACACTATTGTATTGATGACGTCAGAAAGAACAATTTTTTAGCTGTTATATATGATAATATGAATATTTATATAACGACCAACATTTGATAATAATAATATTAATGCCAACATATCCATCATCCAATTATCATTATTTGAATAATTATAATAGTATAGTACCTTTCCACGGACAAATGCTCCCTAACATTTCAATTATTAGTGATAAGCATAGGTTATAATATGAGCTATGTATTAAATTTGTATTGGAAATAAAAATATAACTATAAGTAAAGAGATGTTTCGTGATCATTGAAAAAAGTTCCGTTCCCAAAACGTTTTCATTTTTTGTAATCCGTTTCTTCATTATACAGGAACTCCATTACGAATCTGTACATGACAAGACCACTCAAGAAATGAATATCGCTAGTTATTAGTTTTCATATTGCGGATCACATAGACAGACTTAGGGACGAAATTTCGTATAAATACTCTGAGTTTCTAGAAATATTAAGTCTATTTTAATAAATAGGTCTTACAATCAACCCATTTCTCAATATAATCTTTGTGACAACCAAACTCATCCTCCCCTAATCTGTATTTAATAATATAATCTCATGAAAGCTCATATATATATGTTTACATGATATTTGATATTATGTATTTTAAATTGAGTTGACCAACTGTTCTTTTTTGCCCAAACAATAGTAAGCTATAAGCTAAAGCTATAGTAAACCTCTTTTTACATCCTATCCGGAGTGTCAGGATATGTTGTACTTTTTGCCTCTAAAATTCATGAAATGATTGGTGTCACATGCGATGAATGATGAATCATCATTGTGGATGTCGGCCATTTTGGAAACATAAAAAACAAAATTTTATAGGAATAAAAACTCTCGCTTCTTAATAGTGAAAATCTGCCGTGGATTTGGATGTCACAATGGGACTGGCAAATATATATGTGTAATGTCAATAAAAACTGAGTGTGGAAGGAATTTCGTCAAAAAAAAGTTAATAACATAGCACTATTCTTCGTTACCTGCTCTACAATTCTTATTACTGAATTTTTTCCATTAATCCTCTGTAAATACGCAAATTGAGGTTAAATATTATAAAAACATCCAGCTAAATTATGTTTAAGCTATAGTAATTGGCATTCCTACATTTAGGAGGAGGCTCTTCCTTAAATATGAAGAGTAATAAACTCCTTTTTGAATTGAGTATACATAGTGGAACTATTGAAAATCTCCAAATCAACCGAATAAAGAATCCATCATTTGATTTCTTGAATTCGTTTCCTAGTTATTTTATTTAGAATGAAAATATCTTATAAACATATGTCCTCCACTGGGAGTATGACTATTTATTCTAAAATTTGTTTCAATGTTGGAGATTTCTAAATTTCATCACTTTTCTTCTAGTCTCTTAGGATTTTGGATAAAAACAATGCCTTGTACTCCTGGCACCAAGTCGGTTATATAAAATGCCGTCATCTACATTATTATGTCTTTATATTTTATAATCATAACTTCTGATACTCATTCATCAGCTAGTAGTGTTATCCTTTTATTGAATTTTTAAAATTTGTAATAGTTGCAATTAAAATTGAAGTTAGTATATCAATTTTTCGTTTTATTATGATCAACATCTAGATACAGTGAGATATACAGGATAAATTCCAATGATAACCAAATGACACGAGGATAAATATTTAAGAATAATTGTTTTTCCGAATATGAAAAAATATACATTGAACGATTCTTTGATATTTAATATTAATACCGTTGTCTTCCATGTTTGCAATTAGGAGTATTGAAACTAAAATGAAGTTTATAAAAATTAATCCATCGAGAAGTTAAATACTTCATGTATTTATGATTTCAGTAGAACTGGCTCCTGTACTTTGTGATTCCTCAAAAAATTGATTTCTATTCCTAGATAATACTATTCTATTATCAATAGAATCGATTGTATACTAATATTATATGTTATACAATCAAATTATTTCGATTTTAATAAGTAATAATAAAAAGTGCAGAAGGTAGTTCTATTCATGGAACCCTCAATAAAAATATCCTCTCAAATTAGTTCATGGTGATGACAATGTTACACAATTTCTTAAGATATAGATGATGTAGAACAGTAGATTGTAAAAAGCAAGTATGTCGACGTCAAGAGACGATTACAACTATTAGATGATTTTCGAATTTAGGGGCGAGACTAATCAAACTATCTAGTTGCTGGTTCCTTCCTAAGTTTCCCTCAAGGATTACCGGCGTTCGTTATCAAGTTTCAATTGCTAAAGTTTATTCGTAAATCCCTTTTCCATACAAACATAGAGTCTCAGAACGATGGATCTCCCCATAGCCAAGAAAGAAAATGTTTAACAAACTTGTCGTCCGCTAATAACAAATTTCAACTTCTCATTAATCTCAGTATTAAAAGTGGAGAACGACTCAACTGAGAAATGGAAGACTTATAATCATTGGTATCGTCGATAAAAAACTTCTTCACGGCTAAATCATTTAAAACAGGACGTTCGTTAAATCTTTTCTGGGATCCCGGAGAACAGGAAAAACCACTTCTTTAAATATATCGACTCTTTGTCTTTCTTCCTCGTCCACACTACGAAATGTTATATCTGGATGCTCTGTAGTTTGGATATTAGGCATATTATTCACAAATGAGGATTTTTTTTAGAGGAAAAAATAGTGAGATTCTCATCAGAAGGATGATGGCATCGTAGAATAAAAAAGAAAGAACTAAAGGGCGTCATTTGGGATCATGAAGTTATTAACCTAATTCTACCAACCTAATATTTTACTCCTTAATATAGTTAAAGTTTAGTCCTTAAAATATTTGAGAGGCATTTGAGTATTTTCTGAAGCATCCTATTCCTAAAAAAACACTATGAAATTAAACTATAGACTCTAGGCTATAATGCCATGTTATTTATCTTTTGCAATTTTGACGAAAAGTACCAAAATTTCGTGTTAGAAGAAGAGCCTTGTTTTATTTAATGAACTGAAAATAGCTAGAAAAAGAAAAATGGATTTTTGTCCTTTTCATGTTTTTTGATTCACGCTCAGTTCTTATTGACATTACACATATATGACCATCATCATATATTTATCATAAATATATCTCTCTCTTCAGTATATCTCAGATCCTAATAATATGTATTAAAAATATTATATTGCATCATTATAAAATATATTCATATTTACATACCTAAATAAATGAACAATTACTTTTTCAAGGATCCGAAATGATTATCCAACTTTGCTAGCCCTTCTTTGATCCAGGACAAAATTAAATGTACATAGCCTAGCCATTTTTATAGGGACCTATTAATTTTATTTTGTTCAAACATAAATCACTGTTTGGCATTGACATCAAGTTGTATTCAATACAGTTTCTTAGTCTCTTTATTTTATTTGTAAAGGTATTTGATAAAATTTCCTTAAGATTTTTTGAAAATTTGTCCTTTTTATTTGATAAATACATGTATCAAAACTACACTTCTAAACGTGCAACCATTGCTTTTTCTTGTTGTATCGTACAATCTGTGACTTGACTGAAAACGCTCTAAATGTTGAAAATCGACTTGAAGTAAAATATTAACTTAAACTATTTTAAATATCCTTCAATTTGGAAATATCTATTTAATATAATTAATTAATTATTAGCAATAATTGAATATGAATTACATGTGAATTTTTGAAGCATGCGTCTTCTATGCAAAAGTTGTGTAAATATAATTATGGGATACGAAGCTACAATTTGAATCAATAATAATTTACTCTTTCCTTATTAACATATTAAGGGTTGAACATCTTAATAGTAGATTTTGATACTATCCATTCCTTGCATAGTTATAACAACTCCTGGACAGGAGTCATCGCATATTCCGTTGTTATCCATCTTGTTATCAGCTTTCAAGGGAGTTAATAAACGCCCTGATAACTAGGAATGTAAATCATATGCAATTTGGGCTTGTAATAAAAAAAGAAAGAGAAAATCAACCTGGCAACTCTGAAAATTTAATGAATGTCGAGGGGGGAAGCAGCTTGAGCTGTCATGACGTTTTACTGAGCTACAAGCTGCTATTCTCCATTATATATACAACAATAAATAATAACATAGATGAGAGGCAGAAAACTAACTGAAATTAATATCAGGAAATTATATATTTTTAACTAATAATAATTATACGAGGACTTGAGCCCTTTTTGTTTACATTTTATTTGCTTTATTAAACTTAATGCATGTATTCCTTCATGCGACATCTTTACTATCAGGTAGATGTTCTCCCCTCAGTAATATTGGAAAAATGATAACAGTTTCGGAAAACAAAAAGACCTGTTTGAAGAGCCAACTCCACTTTTTTATCACACGCCCGAATTGCATATGATTTACATTGCTACTGATAACCTACATTTGTGCATTTGTTGTGCGTTTTTTTTCATTTTTGATGAATGGAAATCAACATTGATGGCCGTTTATTGTGGGACAAACTCCATTCATAGCAATGTAAATCATATGCGATTCGGGCTTGTAATAAAAAAAGAAAGAGAAAATCAACCTGGCAACCCTGAAAATTTAATGAATGTCGAGGGGGGAAGCAGCTTGAGCTGTCATGACGTTTTACTGAGCTACAAGCTGCTATTTTCCTTTATATATGTATACAAATGAAAACATCAAACCACAAACATTACAATACGTTACTCCAGATTCATTATTATATTCACAAATATCATTAACTCCATTCTCCTCAATGAATGATATCCATTTTTTAATTTTTCCTTTGTTCCTCTCCATGATATAATCTTTGCTGACTGTTCTTTTCTTGTAAAACATTATGTTGAGGTAAAGTTGATGTTACCTTCTTAAGGGAAAAAAAAATGATAACAGCTTCGGAAAACAAAAAGACCTGTTTGAAGAGCCAACTCCACTTTTTTATCACACGCCCGAATTGCATATGATTTACATTGCTATCCATGCACCTTTGCTTCACCCTTGTAATAAAATCAAAAATCAAATGTTATAAAATAAAAGAATATCTCAGATAGATGCGTTCTTGGACAACCAGCACATCAATTTCACCGTTTTCGTGTTTCTCTTTTATGGTTGACATGAGTGGCAAACCAGGATTAATTACCTTTCTCTACAATTGAGCATGCTTAAATATATTGTGCTCCAGCGTGTGTTGAACATCCTATTGGATACGAAAGATAGTTAATGTGTCTGCATCCTCTAAGAGTGTACTTTATGTTTGGATGAAACTGTAGCGGTCTTGATTATTGTCGTTTTCCTTCTAACAAGAGAGTTGCAGATATCTTGAAAGAAGTAGGAGGGTTCTTGTCTCAATTATTTTTTGATATTAACACTAGAAGAGGGGACTTTGGTTCTAGGGGCAATTGTAGCGGTAGTTAAATGATCATTATCAGCTAAAGAAGCAATGGAATAAAATCACAAATCTAAGAAATC
This sequence comes from Lepeophtheirus nordmannii, assembly GCA_963680855.1. NCBI lineage: Eukaryota > Metazoa > Arthropoda > Copepoda > Siphonostomatoida > Caligidae > Lepeophtheirus > Lepeophtheirus nordmannii. Next base: position 18,167,139 of record OY804520.1, on the reverse strand, counting down.
ATCCCCAATTTATCTGAACAAATGGTGAGTTTCAAATTAACAAAGTAAGTGAGTAACAAATTAAGAGTTTCCGCAAGTATCATCAAACATAAGTAAGGTAGTTCCTTGAACCATTAATACTGGTTGCAAACTAAGGAGTGCCAAATTTATCAATTACTGTTCATGAGTTGTATATTTTTCCAGCATACACAAATGGGAAGATGCAAGGATCTCCAGCAGTTTTTTTACAGCCTATAGCTTCTGAAAATGGTTAGTTATGGAATTATTAAAAAAGAAGCTGATTATTTCTTATCCTCACCTAATAGGGAAGAGACACCTAAAGGACACAAAAAGAAAGGGATTATTATGATTTTAGAACTGTACATTTAAAAAAAAGAACTTATTTTCATAGCCACTTTTACAAATACCAAAGTTTCCAAGTTCCTTGTTTGCTCCTACAAATGTGGCATTCCCAAAAGTTAAACCAAAGTCGATAACTGTACACTCATTGTATGTTTCTCCTTATATGGTTAAATGGGATTTTAACGTCGTGACCATTTGTTGCTGTAGAGTCTAAAAGGAAAAAAAACACAGTATATTTAGACTAATGACTATTGCCAGTTTACAAGCCTGAGTACTCATCACTGCTTGACACATTTTGTCCCTCTTTTAGTGATGATTACAGGTATATTGACTTCACTCTGACTAGAGTTCAAACAATTCGTGCCGTTCTTGGTTTCTTTATTAGCATGAAACCTTGTGACACACTAGTAAACGCAATTCTAATTCACAGCCGTTCAACCCTGACAAGTCTTTCCTGCATTTACGAATGTGAGCAGCTATTGATCCCCAGCTGTGGTTGAACAATTTCTTATTACTCCTAAAAAGGATAGAAAAGTCGTATTGAAACTTAAGTCATAATTGAATCTCGACTTCTTCCGTACCATTGAGAGATGAGTAACAGAAGACTAAGATCACGATGGAACTGATGGACAAAATTTCCTTTACCATGTTGTTGATGCTTTGATGTAAATTGCTGAATTGATAAGACAATCCCTTGTTCCTTTCAATCACATGCAGACATTTACTTTTGAGTGGTTCAAGTGTAATAACATGACATGATGGTGGAAATATCCTTTCGCTAAACTTATTTCTTAATCTTGGACAACACTTCTTTACTTTCAAATGCCGTAGTATGAAGGATCGGTTTTTTCAGTATAGAATATGAAATTGACTAAAACGATGTTGAGTTGGACATTCAAGGAAACAAGCGTTTTGGTCTTGTTAGTGATGCAATTAAAATATCAGAATTGTCTTCAATTACATTCCTTGAATAAATCTCTATATTTATTTCGTGATTACAACTTTAAACGTGATGTATAATGTTTAGTTTTCTCATGGCTTCTGTCCCAAATTCATTTAGATGTCATTTCACTAACCTAAGATCTTCGTTATAACTTTAAAATTTTTCACCTCCATTATCAATGATCAAGAATTTTAGGCTAACTCGATTAGATAATTTATTTACTCTTACTTTATGGATGAATTTATTACATTTTTAATCGTTCATTAATTTTGTAATTGCCATTAAACATTTTCAATATATATATATATATATATATATAATTTTTCCTTCACTAATTAAATTATCACGTACATGGCTCGATATCCCTCACAACATTTACATTTGAGGCTTAATCTTACTTTGAGTAGAAAATACTTCTTTAAATTTGAGTTTCTATATATATATTTATTTAATGCGCTTATGCATACTGGGGTAATTTTAGAGTCAAATTTAGCTACTTCACCGGAGGAAAAGGGCTCAAGAAGCTATTTGGATTGCAGGTCTTGCATATACCATACCTTCCAACCTTTAAAGTCTGCAAAACGGGAGTCACTGAATTTAGTGCCACTCGTAGGCGGAAGGCCCAACCAGCGGAATAGGGGCTAACCACCACCGTTTTAACCTTGTACGCACAATGCGGTCAATTACATCATAATATTCTTACATGGGTTGCTCAGGCAAAAAACACAGAAGAATTCGTTCAAGTTTTATCTTATATAAAACAATTTCTAGAGAGTTTGTTTTTGTTTAAGTTAAAAGAAATTTTGATTGAATTTAAAAAGAGAACAGACAGACAGACGGTGGCCGTTTTGTGAATAATTAATAATCATATCAATACTGAAGAAGAGTCAATGGCATTATGTCTTTGTTTTTTGATTTGGCGCCTGCTTTGGCGCCATCGTTATTTTTTACATGTTTTCGTTATTGCGAAAGAAAAAGAATGAATGAGAAATATTAAGAAGGAAAATTGTAAGTTTCTCTATCATTTTTATAATGGGTGGGAGAAATCTAACTTCAACGGGAGTGCGGGAGACCTCGTTCGAAACCAGGAGTCTCCCGGTCATATCGGGAGAGTTGGAACATATGATATAATACCCACTCTTAGGGCTTCCAGTCAAAAGGAACACAAGCTTTTTGGTTAATTTAGCAAATACAATACAACTGCAATATACAAATACAATTTGGGCACAAGTTCTCGTAATAATTGTTAGTTTACGACTTCTAAGCTAAAGATATATAATTTTCTAACATTAAATTTGAGTTAATTTTCTGCCTCTCATCTATGGTATACATAATGTTATTATTTATTATTGATGTCTTAATTTGTTTATATAATGGAGAATAGCAGCTTGTAGCTTCATAAAACATCAAGACAGCTCAAGCTGCTTCCCTCTCAACATTCATCAAATTGTCAGAGTTAACAGTTGTTTTTATCTTTTTTTTTATTTTACACACCCCATTTTTTACATTCCTAGTCATTGATTTCAAGCGAATTTTTGCTCGAAATTCAATTTTAAATTACAGATTTGAAATTAACGTGCAAAACTGAATAACTTTTATTATACTTATACCCCTTAGGATTTTTGAGTGTTGACCAGTGTAATTAATTTAACATAGGTTTTTTAGTCGCTATGTAAACTCGGATATCATATAATTTAATTCATTGAAATTGATTTCCTCTCTTTTATTATTCAATAATAATAATAATTGTTCAAATTTGATGTTCATTTTCTAATTATGAATTCATTTCTGCAAACAACGCCTTATATGATCAGTTGTTTCTATTAATCGTATGTTAATTAATATCAATCATTGGTTGCAGAAGCTAATTGAACTCTTTTCATCTTTTATGCTCAATCTATTTTTTTTTAAAATGACCCTGATTTATATGTATATAGTAATGTCAATATCCCTATACTGTACACAAAACATCAAAGAAATGTTTCTTGCGATGAAATTGAAATCCAAGTCTATGTATGTATCTACCTACAAAGACGCTGCTTTAATTGTTTATTTCTTCCTTTATCTTAAGTAAAAAAAACAAAAAACTTTATGTGTATTCCTCACAATATAAGATTCGCAATACATACAAATAAAATATAATATATATAAGTACATTTAAAGTAATCGAATAGGGAGCAGTTCTTAATATTAAAAAGAAAGCCAAAGTAATGTCTCTCGTATTTTCATTTATTTATTTTAGTTTGTAAGAAACAAATTTAATTTAAATGCCTTTTGGCTGTAAAACAATATCCATGTATTTGGATTTTAATATCTAGATAGCTGTTTAAAAAAAAAAAAACAAGTACTCCATGATAGTTAGTAACTCAAGTCGACTTTGTGTCACATCCCATGAAAAATAAATTAAAAAGAAAATGCCTTCAAAACATAATTAATTATTGTTTGAAAAACATATTAGACTAAATAAATATTCATCTATCCCCAACACAATATCAATAATTCCTATCTACCTACGTAATTTATTTATCAGCTCTTTTGTCCAAATTACAGGGCTTTATCCCACTAATTAGCATATAAAATTCACAGAGTATTATGCTATCAGCTGTCGACTTAACTTCTTCTTCTCCCTATCTTATAATTTTGAATGGGTTGAACCCAAATAAGCTCTTCTTCAGCTGGAATCAAGTTACTAAACTATTAAATGAAAAATAATTTCAGAGATGGGAAAAATTGCCCTACTCTCACTACCAACGGATTTTGGAACTTTTTTTGTCGTTAAAAGGCTTTAATTGTGGCATGTGAATTCACTTAGATTCTGTGATTTAGACGAATTGATAAGATTCATTCATATTGTACAAACTAAATTAATTTATATCATATAGATTTTAGCCAAAACAAACAAAAACAAAAATCGGATATCTCTATAGATGGTTGTGTGACTTAGCCTTTTTCCGACTCAGACATTAGAATATCTCATTGCTTTTTATTATGTTTGTAAGCTGCAGGGCGTTATCCCACTTATATACAAATTTACATAGTACCAATAGTTGTTAGCCATTGAATTTTTTTACTTCTCTTCAATGTATTCGTGTTTTGAACAACGCTGATGGGTTGAATTGTAATGAGCTCTTGTTAAGGAGTGTGAAAAATTATTTAAGTTATTAAATGAAGAATAATTTCACATCTGGAAAGAATTGACCAACTCGCTACCAACTGATTTCTGTTTTTTTTTCTTTTTTTCTGTGGTATGAATGATTGGGAGATATAATACAGTTAGCTTCTTGATGTATCAAAGTAATATATTGAATGTAGAAGTCGTATGGAATGTAGATTATTATAAAATGCTTACATCCTATAAACAAATCATGAACATATCATAGAATGTATCTATTTCATGGGCTAAATCATAGATGTTTACATTTGAAACTTGATCTTATAGAATATGAAAAAAGTATTTAACTAGAAAACGGTTATTAAGAATAAAAAATCTTTGCGTAAGGAGGTAAAAAAACGACTAAAAATCGTTGCTGACTACCCATGTACATATTTAAAGAAAATTGGCATCGATTATTTAAAAATCCAGTTAAATTTGTAGATACATTATACTTAAATAATGTTTATATTATAAACGTTACTTACTCTACTCACGTGCAGATTTAGATCCGTTGCAACTAGCTGAATTGAATATGGACCCCTCACGTTCAATTCAGTTTTAGGATATTTAAATTGCATTGCTAGCAAACAAGAATAAAAATTATTCATCTCTTTTGATTGAGATGTATAAATAACAGTTGATACTACTGACGACAGGAAGAGCAAAGATTGTGAATAAGTCTATATAGAACTGAGGACTCAAATTCATAATTTGAGCTCGAATTGCTATTTGTGTAAAATAAAAACTCAGATTCAGCCTGAAAAATTATTTCATAGTATTCAAATTGATCCAGCCAGAAGGCTCAACGGTTCGGATTTTCTAAATTATGGCTAAAAACCTTGTACATTCTATATGACATAATTATATTCTATATTGAAAGGCAGATAATAATTACGACTACAATAAACAACCATTTAAAAAATAAAAATAAGAATGAGTTGATGGTTGTTATTACTTAATTATCATTAATACTCCTAACAGGTCTTTACTACCCTCTTAATTTCATCAATTGTTATTGATATACATGATGATGACTGAAAAGAAAAGAAGAAAATAAAAGAAAGGACGGGAGCTCATAAAGGAAGAAGAAAAAAAAAGTCCCGATTTAGCAGATTTTAATTAAGAGTTTCTCCTTCTTAAGTCTCTTCATTACTCAAAATACTTATGATCTTAATTAATTCACGTTATAAACATATACATATATAAATTACTCCTTATTAAGAATATGGTCCTCATAAAAAGCATTAAAAATAAAGAATGGTAATTGCCAAGTTTTATTTTATGTATCTTATACAATGTACATACTATTTATAACGTGAAGATAAAAAGAAAAGAAAAATAATAATAAGGAGAAGGATTTTCTCTCTTTTAGTGTTTCTTTGTGTTTCTATACTACATATAACCACCACGTATGTATCTGAGGGAATCTTTTCCCTACTTTTAAATACATATATTTATATACATATAATATGTAATTTTTGTTCCTTCATATTTTTGTAAAAAGATAATATTAGGATTACGTTGCAGTTTTTACGAGACTAATAACTCCATCTCCTTTAATGTTATTTCAGCCTTGTACATCTATATACATATATGATACCTATGGGTATAATGTATGTACATATCATAAATTTTGTAGATGTTATTAGTATAATAATGTCCATATTACATATATACAACACTGCTCTATATTTCATCAGATAAGCATTTAAATACGTATATTTATGTAGATAATCGTAGTAGTTATTATTGATTTCATATTCATGAATACCTAGCGCATACACATGCAATTCAAAAATAGTTTTATTTATCTTCCACAAATAAATACAATTTGTACCCATATGGAATAAATACATATTTGCAAAAACTGCTCATTAAAAATGAGTTAATGAATATTTCCTTCTGTATAATGTCAATAAAAAGTCATTTATGTACATAGTACTTTTGCAAAGTACTCCATAAATTTGTATGAATATAATGCAGGCTGACGATAGTTGAGAGTTTAGTGCATTAATGATTTTTGTAAAAAAATGAATATTAAGTACAAAATTCTGCACAAGTTTAATTTGTAACTTTTTGTATGATAGTTTTTTATATAACATTCCCAAGGAATTTAGTACTAAATATGATAATTAATTTAATATTGCCTAGTGTAAAATATCGGCTAATTAATATGTAATTGTGAAGTCTTAACCAGGGAAAACGGTTTGTTGAGGTTTTAAGTGAGTGAGGCCTGCAACCTTTATCTGGTACCACTGCATTTTATTGTTTGATTCACGACAAGCTTTTTAGTGCACTCACAATTTTGACTCTTAAAAGGAATAGGAAAGTTTTGAAAAAAAACAACTGGTAGCTGCTATCCTGCTGTATTTTCCTTTTTGCCAACTTCGTAATATTGGGTAGAGTTATTATTTAGATATATTATACATTCATAAATTCTACCAATCAATAGTTAATACTTGTAATATATTCAAAAATTCAAAAAAGGGCGCGAAATCCTTGATTTAATATATTTTTTATAATATATCAAAGTCCTAAATAATAATAATACCCTTTTTGAGTTCATAACACGTAGAGTCAGCGTTTTTAAATCATCTAGTCAACTGATGAAAAACAGCTAAAAGGAGGACCCATATTTGGTATTTTTGTTTATCCCAAAAAACTTGTCGTGATTATTATTTGACAATATTCAAAAATACTCAATAACTGATAGAAAACTGAGAGGATTGAAGCGAATTTGAAATGTTCGAAATCCAGGAGAAGGAATGACACACTTTATCGGAGATTGAACTACTCAACATAGTAGAAAGTATTGCTTCAACGATTCAGAGAAGACTATAGTCAAATTTATTATCAAGGTAGTGGACCCAACTAATATTTTTCTTTCCTTCTTTAAACTCAACACTATCTCAACATTTTGCCCGTGTTTAGTCATAACCTCCTCTTTAGCAACGTGCTTATCTCAAAGTTACTTACTTCTTATAATTGATTTTTTGGGATTTAAATATATGTATGACTAGCCTTAGAACTCTGTTTAATGCTTAGAATTAGTGAGAACTAGAGTTTTTCTCTGGAAATCCCGTTTTTCTAAGATTTCCTGGTAAATATTTATTTTCCCGGGAAATCCTGGATTTTATTATTTATAAATACGATACATATTAAATCTCTTTAAATTAAAGGTTAATTGCCTAAATATTGAAGAATCGCTGGATTTAAAGTTACATAAGTAAAAGACTCCTGATGAAATTATTGATGTCTTCAAAAATATAGCAAGTATTCATCATATATATATATATATATTTCTCAAGATTCGTAATTTTGAAAATAGTCTTAACCAAAAGTGTTTTTTATGTGTGTGCTTTTATATAATGACACTCGATAGTTAATGTTCAAAGGTTACTTCCTTTACATTTTTTGGGACGTAAATAGTGTTTCATTTTTTTACATGTGTTGCAAAAATTACCAGAAAAAGAAAACTCGACTTTTCCTGTTATTACTTTGGATTCTGTCCAATTACATTTATCTGTTAGTAGTTAGATAATATTTACATTATAGGTCGTACAGCATAATGATTCAGTAATCAGTGGAAAGGAACATAGAGAGAGACAGTGCCACAACATGGTGGGTTACAATGATGGATAACTGACTATCTTTATGTACAAATATCTTTTTCCCTTTATTTTCAAATAGCAAAGAAAAGGACAAAAAAACACCTTTAATTATAATTAAAGGTTTTAAAGAAAGTAATGAAATGATGACTGCGAAATTAGCTTATGTACAAATTTTGTTTGCTACCCCTCTTAAAGGTGCTGGGCCAATATGAATTACTCTATAACTAACTACGCAATTGAATTCACTTAGTTAACGGAAGTTATAATGCAAAGGGAAGGAAGAAATTACATGCGTCACTAAGATAAATGATAATGTGACGTCATCTGGCTTAGGAACGTATGTAAATATATGTACCACAAAAGCAACATCTAGAAGTGTGAAAAGTATACACGATGCCAAAGAAATCATCTCCCTAACCTAATAAACATGTTTCATTTACTTACTTTGTTTTATACCATTGGGAATAATTAATACAAACAAAAAACAATTTACAGGTTGCCAAGTGAGAACCTATGTGAGAAATTTATGCTCGCCGGTATTACAGCAATTTTCACGTATTATCCAATCAATTGCAGACCATTAGAAGGCCAACACAAACCAAAGTTAATATTTTGTTATATTGGGCATCAATGTACTTGGCGCATACGTTCTTCCTCGGGCAAACTATATTACTCCTGAAAGGTACATTCACTAATTTTAAGAATTTTTGGCCAAAGTTTACCGTTTATATATTGATATATTTCTACATAGTACCTAAAAAACAATATCAGTAATTAAAAATAATATAATCAATCTAAAGGGTTTTTCAATAAGATACAATAAATTTAAAAGGGTTTGAGAATTAAACGAACTTCTTTTTGAGTGTTGAAGTGCATTCAATTAAAATTAAGTATGGAATTCAATTTCTTTTGCATGAAGTCCAATAGTTGAACCCAGTTTTCTACCACTTTTTCGCATAAATCGGTCAAAATTGCAGAAATTTGTCGTTCAATATTTGCTTTGAGTTCCTTTAGTGTGTCTGGCTTGTTGGAGTAGACCAATGACTTTACGTGGCCCCATAGAAAATAGTCAAAAAGCGTCAAATCGTATGAGGCAGGTGGCTAGTTGACTGGTCTTCAATAAATCGATTGTATTGTTTGCTGTGCGGCAAGTAGCACCGTCTTGTGATTTAAACATCATGTCATTTAAGTCCATATCATCCAATTGGGGCCAAAAATAATCCGTTATCATGGGTTATGGATATCGATTTCCATTCACAGTAAGTTGGAAATTATTATCATACACCGGCATGAAATTCACACCAAACAGTAAGTTTTTTGGGATGCAATGGTATCTCATGAAGCACATGACTGTGTTTTTGACTGAAAGTTGCAACGAACGAACGTGAATTTTGATAATAAATTTGAATAATTTGCAAACGCTGCTCTCTGATTATGATTTGTAAGCTATTTGTGAGTAGGAATGAAAACAAAACAAAACAAAAAATATGACGTAGTTCGTTGTGAAAAAAAATCCCTATTGAAAAACCCTTTATAACATTTTGAAACCTAAACATAGCCAGAGTGACCATTTTTGAAGGTTCTCTTTCTTTCTTTCCTTTCTTAACCTTAATTAGTATCTTTGACCTTAAACGAAAACAAAATCTCTAGTTCCTCTCTATTAGTTTCTTATGAATCAATCAGGGGTCAATTTTGTTACTTTTATTAAATTTACTGCTTCTCTTCCGTTCTGTGCATGAGATTTTTTATTCCCTTGACTCTCCTATACATAGAATGATATTTTTTTCAATAACTTCAATTATCATCTAAGTGAAGGCAACATAATCCCCCAATTGTAAATAACGTCCTTGAGCTCCCCTTGATTATATGTGAGTAAAACACGGATATTTTTAAGCTTGAATTCATCAGCAAATATCTATCTATATATTTTTTATTTACCATTAAATATAAAATTTATACTATTTGTTTTGATTTTACTGCATTCTTTTTTTCCATGCATAGGTAGGTAAGTGCGTACCTATATATTTGTATGTAGTTATATTAGAAGAACAAACAAATTTGATATATACTACTTATGTTAAACCACAAATACAAACAACCAATAAAGTTATCAAAAGTCAAATAAAATAGATTTTTATTCCCCTCTGAGTGAGACATTCAATGAATAGCAATGATAAAACCTCTCTTTATATGTCTATGTCATATGAAAATTTCAAATGACTAATTAAGGTCTCTTTCTCAATGTCTGAGATTTCCTATTCAACTCATGAATCATGAGCACTGTTGGTGTGAGAGGAGGGGCGGGCATATCTTAGTGTTATCACGACTAAATTAACTGAGACTTTGAGGGATTTACCGAAAGAGAATGTCAAGACTTTAAGGAATGGAGAGCATGATCAAAAAAATGTTCTTGTTTTTTTTTTAAAGGTATGAAAAATTTCAATCTAATTCCTTTGGTTTTGACCACACGAGACCAAGATCTTATTTCTTATCATAAATTAATATGAATATTAAGATTGATATCTTTTCATGTTCAATATGGGAATAAGCAAGTTCAATATAAAATAAATAATAGAATAATATTATTAATTTGAAGACTTGGGCCTTACAGTCCCATGCTCAATCCAATTGAGCATATTTGGTCAATTTTTAAAGCCTTTGTGAAAAGAGAATTATCTAGAAAAATTGATAACATTTTAAATGCTGAAAGAAATGATTGCTGCATTTTGGAGTTAAGATCAAAAACAGCTCTGGAACAATGTATTAAAGAAGGACTAATTGAAATTACCTCGATGATTGTAATAATTGTATTGCTATCATCCAGAATCGTTTTGTATATAGATGTTATTAGTTTTGTTGACATGAGATTCTAATAAATGAAATGAAATATGACTTTTTAATAACTATATTTAATTTTGCAATCTTTATTTATTTTCATTAATTATAAAATTTATTAGGATGTTAAATTTTCTGAATATTGTTTTTTATTATTTATTCTCATATTGAATTTGCCTATTCCTATATTGAACTTGAAAAGTTCAATTTGTTACCCAGATTGACTACATTTATAAAACTACATACTATTACGAACAAAAAATTCTGGGAAATTTGAATTTAATCTTTTTGGGATACCGATAGGGATAAATGTATTTGATTTTAAGTTGGCATTACTGTCACTACACGTCAAAATATTCATGTGTGTTTGAGAATCGTGTCCTTTAGTGAACAACTCAAATCGAATGTTTCGTTTTTTTAAATATTTGAATGATGATGAATCAAATGCAATTTGGACAAATGTAATTATAGAAACCAAAAAAGTTACAATGAATACATATTCCAGACTGTATTTCTTTGAAATTTTGAGAATCTGTGGTTTATTTCTCGATAACCATGACGTATTACTCATAGAGGAACCGTTCATATGATTTTTAATTTTAATAGCATATCTACTTAGATTCAGCAGTTATTGTTCTGTAATTATTGGAAATTTTATTTAATTTTGTAACTGTTCGGGTTCTTTCTAAAACCATTGGCACATGTGCATTGCATAAGGGGGGGGAGTACTACTTTTGAGGGGAGGGGACGGGGTTGAAATTTAATAGCATATCTGAACTCAACAATTTCTATATCGGTCTGTAATTATTGACTTCATAAAAATTTGATAACTCTTTTCAAAATTAGAAAAAACGTAGGCACATGTGCATTGCATCGAGAGGGGGGGGGGGAGGACTATTTTAAGGGGGCTGAAATGAGTTTGATGATTAAATAAATATTTTTATGATTCCTGATATTTTTGGCCCATAGTAGAGAATGTTCCTTCTCAGTTTTCAAATCGTACCTTGGCCCATGATCCACCTTTCTACTTAAAACAAAATACACAATATGACCTATTAGAGTTAGGGACGAGGCATCTCTATATTAAACATTGATATTGAGGCTTTGGTTGATGATCATGGGCCTTTATATGCCTGATGATGATTCAAATATGAGCATAAGAGAAATGGGAAGGAATCAATGGGTGTAAGAGAGAGAGAAATGGACTACGAGTGTTGCTCAACGGTACAAAGAAGAGATACTCTTACTTGTAATGATACTAAGAACTACAAAAATGAAAAAAAAAAAATACTTTGATCTTTAATAATAAAAATAATAGTTAAAAGAAGACTATTGCCATCAAATGATAGAACCCCTCTCCATCTTTGCATACATATGAAGGATTATTAAGAACCAGAAGCTTTTATAATTTTATTCATTTGATGTGTTCATTTGTCGTGTACGTGTTGCAACTTGTACAAGCAGATTTTGTAATTTATATGTATGTTGACCTCATTTAACCCCTACAACTGCCAATTAATAAATTACTGATCTATATTGACGTTCTTATAGCACTCTATATTGTATTCATAGAGTTTAGATAGTTCAATCAATAAGGGAGATTTAAATTATAGTTATTGTTTAAATGATAATATAGAGAAATAAAGTAATATTTTTTTTGTACATAGATACTGTGTATCTATTCCTATTACCAGTAAATTGGGTGATTTATCACCAAAATAGGGATTTTTTAACTAGTACTCGAAGGTTCAAAGAGTGGGGATGAAAAATCTCCTTAGTAAAATGTTGTATTTTAACAAAAAAAAACTAAACTTGATATATTTTGTATTTTACACACCCTCTAACAAATAATAGGGAAAAGAAAAATAGCCCGTAAACAAAATAAACCCAAATAACAGCTATTTCGATACGAGTCTGAATCCAAATGAGTGCTCCGAGTCTAATCTGAATCCATAAAAAATGACGGAAGTCTAGAACAACTCTAAATAATTATAGCATATCCTTATATAGTTAATGATTTCCCAACATGATGAGCTGGAACCCCATCAGATTCGGAGAGATTCTGAAGAATTCCTTGCTTTGGGTTAGAATCTGGAGAGAGAATCTCATGATCGTGAATCCGATATTGGGGGAATTCATGGGATTGATATCATTAGCTCACGTTACTGATTATATTTAATTCCTTTCTGAGCCAGAGTCAGAAGCATGGATGTGGATCCAAATACTTATTTTCCCTTCACCCCTCCCAAGGGATGTTTCGTTTTCTATCTTATTCCCCGAGTGCTAAATAAAAATGTGTACCTTTTTTTAATTCAAAATCATGGAACACATCAACTATATAGAAGAGGTCCAGGGTACTGAGGGTGTCATGAACAACTCCATGACCTCCATGAATTTTTTATTAACTAGCTACTTCAATTAAAAAAAGGTGAAATCTGCGAAGGAAAGACAAATATATGTATACCAATATACCAGGTCTATATCTATGAAATGAGACTTTATTTTTCAATTTCTAACGTTTATTCTGAGAAAATGCTGACACATTTATTCTTCAAAATAATAGCCATAGCTAGCGACACATCATTTTCCCCATCTCTCATGCAATTTGAAGATGCTGGTCCAAGAAAAAAGGGCGTCTTTGGTGCAAAAAATAATAGTTACAACTTGTACCTACAATAATACACATAAGTTAAAATAACAATAATTAAATATCGGAAAAGAACATCGTATACATGTTTTATATGGTTAAATAATTTATATACATATGTATAATATCTTCATCATTCATAGCTTATTTACAATATATATATATATAAAATAACAAAAAATAAACAATAAAGTAATAAAAATGCAATTTTGGCAAAATGGGTGTTTATTTAATGTTTATCTCCCTTTTTAAAACAGTGTTATCATCAGTACTACATATCTAAATACAATACTTAGCCATAATATGCCTCTATTAGTAGATAAATAAGTAATTAGCACTTGTTTTAATTGCAACCGATTTCTTAAAACTTTAAGGCGCGCCTTTTTCATTATTGTTATTTTGTATTCTAATGATTATTAATATCATGTGGGAAACGTAACGTTTCTCTGTTGTAATAAAGTGGCAAAACGAGTAGGCTAGCTTAAAGATATGTTCTTGGCTGCTTAATAACTTTTACTCCTAAAAATGTCGCTTTTGATTTATATATATATATATATATATATATATATATATATATATATATATGTATAATTGATGTAAAAAAGGTTATTGAGTCTAATTTTATTGGCTGATAGAGTAAATTCAAGTAATTTTACTTGGACTTTTCAAAAGAGAATAAATAAAGATTATCTAATTTTAAGGTAAAATATGTTTTAGATATTCTAGATTTTAGTTACCATTTATTAAATAATGCGTTATAAGCCTTAAAACATCAATTTATAAAGGAAATAGGTAGATAAATAAATGTTTAAAGATCTTCTACGCGGTACATTTACTCCCTTTTAGTATTTTTTTTTTCCATTTTTAACAAAGAGACCATTTTTTTTCATACAGGCTATAAAACATCTTTTTTAGATATTGTTCTATTACATTCTAGTGTATAACAAAATAATTTGAGTTTGTTTATTGATTTCTTATAAAAAACATACTTCTTTGATTTCATTTTTCCCTCGGGAGAAGTCACAAAATTAACTGTAACTTCTTTAATTTTTAATATTTTTTCTTATTACAACTCTAACAAATAAATAGCTGAGATGTACATATATTATATTAACAAAAAAAACACGATGGTTCAAGATAAGTTGTCCTCTCTAAAAACGTAAAATCTAGACAATAGTGGGAGTATAAAAATGGTTTCTAAAGTTTTGGGACCTCAAATCAAACCTATATCCTGGTTTTTACTATCGTGATATATATATATATATATATGTTATGTATAATTTCAATTTTTTACAAGTAAATTGCAAGTAAAAATTAGATGGAACGTTATATATTAAAAATTTACAATTTTTGTAATGTGAATAATTCAAGGATTGTCATTCAATCAAATGTTTACTATAAGTTGATGGAGCAATTTCTGACTTTTTTTACAATTATTCATTAACGAACATTAGAAAATTCTAGGGCCCTTAGTTTTATCTCTTGTCCAGTATCAAATCACTTATATTAATTAAGATTGCATAGCTTTAATATATTTTCGTATTTATTATATAACTTTATGTTTATATAGCATTTCTTATGGAAACCTTATTTCTTTAATTAAATTTTAAATCATATTGTTATTTATACAATAAATTGTAAAGTCCCTATTGAATACCCTAGTTCATCCTTGAACTTTTTCTTATCGTTAACAAAAAAACAGAATGGATCAAGATAAAACCCTAATTTTCTCAAAAACTGTTTATCAAAAAAAGTTGTCCTCTCTAGAAACGTAAACTCTAGACAATAGTGGGAGTATAAAAATGGTTTTTAAAGTTTTGGGACCTCAAATCAAACCTATATCTCAGTTTTTACCACTGTGTACATATGTATATAAAAACTACTCTACATAAGATAATGGACGTAAATTCATTTGATCAATCCTTCTATTTTTCAGTTATATGCAGATATCTATAATGTCAGGGTCCTTAGTGAAGCTAAGGATGAATCTTATCGTAATGAAGTTCTCAAATGCACATGACTTAATTAAAAAGAAGAAGAAAGAAGAAAAAGTTTTACTATTCTCGGTCTTAGAATATTATTTTATTTTTTCTTAAAGGAAGAAAAAGAAGTTGTTTTTTAAGGAGAACAAAAAAAAAGTTTTAATATGTGGTAATTATAGCCCAAAGACGAATGAATAAATTATGTGAGCATAGATACATGTCTTATCAAGTGTAAGCAAAGGTTTGTTAAATTAATTTAATCATAAAACTGTTTCCATGTGTTTTCTTTAGTATCTTAGAGGGAACCACCACTAGAGGGAGTGAGGGAACATTGAACATGAAAGGGAATATCTTAATTAAAAGCAAATATTGTCATCGTTTTAGGTCACTATATGTACATATATTAATAAAGATTTAATAAGAAGGATCCATGAGTTGATGTAATGAACAGAGAAGTCAACATTCTAGAATGTGATGAATGGAGTAGAGCTCAACTGGTACCGACTTGTTTCATCAGAATTTCAATGACTTTTTAAATCGCAATTTTCATATTTTAGTATATAATATTTTCATATAATTGGTGGTCGAGTTCTACATAGTATGGAGTTCATTTAAAAACTCCCGTTTTATTCAAATGATTGAAACTGATCAAGCGTTAGTTAAGGGCTCTCATCGGGAGTTTGACATCTCGTTTGAAAGCTGTGGGTCTCAGCTTTTGAATGCATTCCTTATTAATCCATTTTATGTGATATTCAAGGAGTTATTTTAGTACAAATGTTTTGGTCGACTTTTGGGCCTACTCCCGTCCCAAAGAGTCCCTTTAGGGAAGATAGGAAATATAATTTGCATTAAATACACTAGCAGATCAACATTTTTTAATTCACAAAATGAGTATCCTTCTAGGCTTAAATTGAGATTGAAGTTGGAAAATGAGCCAAAAAAGCTAAAAATGTTGGGTCCGATTTCTCAGAAACCGTCGGACTCTCGATTTTTTTTTTTACAGATTTGAAATCAGTGTGCAAAACGAAATAACTTTTATTATACTTATACTCCTTAGAATTTTTGACACTTCAAATTTGTTGAATAATTAGTAATTATAAATGCTATGCAAGACCCTGAACAAGCATACACCTAAGCTGAATATCATGGTATAAAAAAAACAAAAAACTTTTTAATTTTGGAACATGATATTAATTAGATAATTCAAGTGAGTAGTTAGTTTAATATTGTTTATAATTTATTTTCGTATATGTGGTTTTAATAATTTTATTACGGAACTATTTATAACATAGTTTCGTCTGCAATCTTGGAAGGGCACATATGACACTGGCATTGTAGGGTCCGGGGCAAAGGTGCTCGAATGGTATATAGTAAGAGGGACAGAGAAAATGACTATATAACGAGATCACGCAACCTCATTTATTCAAAAAAAATAAGGGTCATATGCCAGATGTCTGGAGCCTAGGTTTTCATGCAATATTATCAGACAAAGGACTTTAAATCCTCTAATAACAACAACAAGAAAGACAAATGATAAAGAATAATAGACCATACTTTTTCAAGTTTAATATGGGACTAAGCAAATTCAATATGGGAATAAACAAGTTCAAGTTCAGTGTATTTATTCCCATATTGAACTTGCTTATTCCCTTATTGAACTGGAAAAGGTATAGAATAAGGAGTCTTATTTTACAATGATCCTTATTATATATAAAAAAGTCGATAGAAATGAGACTCACTACAATGAATGGACGCCGTAAAAGTAATGCATTTTATCAAAACAAATCAGCAAAATTTTCTTTTTCTCTAAGAGGAATGAAGAGCACGCCAATAATTATAATAAAGTACATATATAATAATAATAATAATAATTCGGCAGATTCTTATGATTTTTCTTTATATTCATATACATAACTATCGGTATTATAAAAACACTACATACATATGTATACAATAACATAACATAAAAGGGAGGAAGGAAAGGAGAGTAGATAAGCAAAAAATAAATAAAATAACTATGGACCATAACTTTTCTTCTTTTACTTTTTTTGTGTATGTTTGATTCAGCCTCCAACCATCAGGAGTACATACATACATATATAATATGTACACCTTTAGAATATTTAATAGGATGAAGAGGAGAAAAAATAAATAAAAAAATAGGGGGGACCGAAGGAAAAAGATTATTATTATTCAAATAATATGTATGTATTTTATTTTTTTCACAAGATTCAATTTGAATTAAATTTATTATTCACAATATAAAAAAAGGTGGACTCTTTAGTCTACCAAAAGAAAGATGCTAATCCATAATAATTCAAAAAAAATGGAAAAAAACTGATTGATTGTAAATTACTATGTTGGTATTTTCCCCTTTCCGTTGATTTTTATTTAAAGAAAGGTTATATATATATATATATATATAATATATATACAAAAGAAATATTTGTTCTTCCTATGAATGTGTCACGAATGATGTACATACGTCATGTCATGTATTATATTAGAAACTCCCTCTATTGGTCAAATGATGAAATGGAATTTGACTAAAATACATTATGTATATTTCCTCTTGCTTTTTTTCATTTATCATTTATTCATCATTGTGTACAACTTAGTACGAGATCTGAGATATTTTGTGTAATAAATAAATCTAGAATTTATTTATTTGTTTGACAATTTTTTTATATAATTGTTTTATGTATTTCAAGTAATATGTGAGGCCGAATTTAAAGATTCCCAAATTCTTTTTTGTATTTTTGTTGTTGTTGTAGTGAAAGTAATCTTTAAGTTTTTAGATCCCCTGTCTAGAATATGACTTTTTTAGATTTGCAAGGATGTTTTGATCGGCTTGATTGATGAATTTTTTATACGTACGAATTAGGTATTCAGGTGTGAAGGAAACTTAGTAAAATAATAGAGTAAAAATCAATTAATAATTAATCAAAGCGAATGAATAAAAAAAAAAAGGTATTTAATTTCATTGTCCCTTGTCAACAATAAGATACGCACAAAAGCTTCCGAACAAGAAAATGAGCTAAAGGAAGAGAAATAAAAACAACACATGCAAAAATACAAATTGCAACATCATTAGAACTCAATATTTGCAAAAATGTACAAACACATATTGTGTATGTATTGTTGTTGCAGATAATATATATATTTAAAATAAAATACTAATAATAACATGTTGTATTTTGATATAATGTATATAAAAGCCAGAAGGGGCTTTCCTATTCCGCAATCAAGCTTTGAATAGCTGATATTATGCACATTCATAATACAAAATACCATTATGGAAAACGATTATTAAGGACAATAATTTTATATGAAGTCTGAAACATAGGAATACTCTAACTGTTCAATAATGTGTGCCTTAAATATCTATTAATGTTAAGGGCACAATCATCGTGAGGGGTCTTCAGTAGATAAGGTGCTGATTTCCTCCAAAGTTTTTTTGTTTTTGACTCATTATAAAGGGTTTTTCAATAAGAGCGACGCCTTTTTTATAAATGAATTGTGTAACACCTGATGGGCACAGTCACTAATTTTAAGGATAGTACGGGATATTGGCCAAAGTTTACCGTTTATATAATGATGATATACTTCTAGCACCTAAAAAACAATATCAGCAATTAAAAATATTATAATCAATCTAAAGGGTTTTTCAATAAGATACAATAAATTTAAAAGGGTTTGAGAATTAAACGAACTTCTTTTTGAGTGTTGAAGTGCATTCAATTAAAATTAAGTATGGAATTCAATTTCTTTTGCATGAAGTCCAATAGTTGAACCCAGTTTTCTACCACTTTTTCGCATAAATCGGTCAAAATTGCAGAAATTTGTCGTTCAATATTTGCTTTGAGTTCCTTTAGTGTGTCTGGCTTGTTGGAGTAGACCAATGACTTTACGTGGCCCCATAGAAAATAGTCAAAAAGCGTCAAATCGTATGAGGCAGGTAGCTAGTTGACTGGTCTTCAATAAATCGATTGTATTGTTTGCTGTGCGGCAAGTAGCACCGTCTTGTGATTTAAACATCATGTCATTTAAGTCCATATCATCCAATTGGGGCCAAAAATAATCCGTTATCATGGGTTATGGGTATCGATTTCCATTCACAGTAAGTTGGAAATTATTATCATACACCGGCATGAAATTCACACCAAACAGTAAGTTTTTTGGGATGCAATGGTATCTCATGAAGCACATATTTGTTTATTTTTGCCTGACGCATATTTTGCTTATTAACAAATCCATTGAGCCATAAATGAACTTCGTCTCTGAAGATGATTTTTCAATAAAAACCCGGGTTGTTAATGAGCCCAATTGACGGAATTGTCGACGCATCAAATAGTCGAGCGGTTTTAGTTCAGTTTTATTTCGTATGGATGTAAACTAAGATATTTTCGCAAAATACGCCACAATGAGGTAACAGAAATGCCCAATCCTTGAGAACAGCGGTTAAAAGACGTCTTTTTGAATTGAAAAATTGACTGCTGACAAAGAAATGTATTTAATTTTTTTTGCTAATGGGATGACTCTGAATGATGGTTCGGGAGCATCCTTGTGACGTATGATTGAATATGGATAATAGCATATATATATATATTGTCTAATGAAGTCAATTACGCCATCTTTCTCCTTCTTTTATACACAACTCTCTCCCTAAATTGAAATGAAGAAAGGCACCGTGACTTTTTTAATGCATATATTCTTCAGTAAAAAGGGATGACAAATGAACTGTCGTATAGAAAATGAAATTCAAATTTATGCTCTTCACTCAATTTATATTTAAAGTCAATAATATGTAGGGATATTCTTTATTTTAGGATGATTACGTATCACTCTTTCTGTCAGTTCTTCCTCTCTCTCTCCCCCCTTTTTTGTTACACATTATTGTTATAATTCTATTTATATATTATATTTTATACACATATGATATCAGGTATCATTATTCATCCTAGACAACTTAAAAACCAAGGATACTGGAGTTTGTACTTCAAAATATATTTGAAAAAGAGACCCCATCAATATTTAAACAAAAATTCTGGAAAAAAGTACAATCTGGTGCTATAAGCCCTTAATTCCATGTACCTAACAGAGAACCCTTATTTTGAAAGCGAACATTTTGAGCAAAAACGGATCTCTTATACATGGGAAATTATGATTCTTCATTATTTGCCTTCTGGACAGGCAGTGTTCATTTCAACTTGGAGAATGCCTTGAGAGAATGAGCATGTGAGGTGTCAGAATGAGAACTTTATTGAATTTTCCAACCTTTTTATAAAAAGAGAAGGAAAAAAAAAGCCCAAAAATTAGAATAGGGGTGACAGAGGAGGCTTTTGCTTCTTCAAAGTTGTCCAACTTCCTCTCATCTACATAATGAGAGAAATTAAAGTAATTGCGGAAATCAATTAGTAGATGACCAACTACGTCATTCTAATTCAATGTTGTCATTTCCATTTTTTTAGTAAATGATTGGGCAGAAATGCCACAACGGAATTTTGGACCACGGGGCCATTGCTCGCTCCATACATACACTTTTTTAATAGCTGAATATTATGTGATCATTGATTCATCTGCCAATATTATAGTATTTATTACTATCCATTGTTTGGTTCAAAAAATATTTATTGAAAATATGAAAACATTAGCTATGGTAGTCCACAGATTGGACTAAATACTCTCTCGGCCTTATGTAGGTAAGTGAACATGATATTATTATATAAGTTCCCATATCAGGGTCACAAAAGTATTTTTTGGGGAAGTAACTTGTCATTTATTGCTCCTCTGAAGAATGCGGAGCACAAGGCTCAATGGAACTTTTGGAGTCTTAAAACTTTATTTAAATGTTTACCTTAGGTAGATTTTCATCTTATCATCAATTTATTCCCCATATCATGCATTTTAATAATAATTTCCACCCAAATACTATGAAAAAAAACCTACCTAAAGTATGTAGTTTTTCATACCTTTAAGACCCATGAGGTTTATAAAAAATAATTTGTAAAATTAACCACCGTACCCAAATAAAAATCGTTCAATCTAAAGACTCATACAGCATCTATGACTACTACTGATTCTTCTACCGTCAAAACATTGGAGGCATTAGTAAATTTAGTTTTTGTATAAGTTTATGTTATGCTCCTGACGTTTTTGTGTTGAACTAAGATCTTTCTTGGCATAGAAGCATATGTGTATCCTTTCTCCTCTATTTAGAATCATGTATTCATGAAATAGATCAAATAATTATATTTAAAGAATGCCACACTTTGTAATACAAGACACAATATCTCCCCTCATGAAGACTTAAGATTTTTTTTCCTGTTCCATATTCTTATCAAATGTATGTATGTATGTTCTATTCTATATATGTTTGCAATTAATTTTGATATAACACAATATTGTTGTTTTTTTCCTTCAAAATGATGGCCATTAATATGATATGTAGATTTGAAACATTTCGGACTCTTCAATATTTATTATTCACTACAAATAATGGAAACTTAATTCCATTTATTTTTAGCCAGTATGATATGTAAGTATATATGTGTCAAGTCAAGAAGAAACTAAGTTCCTCTGAAATATTTCAAAAATGAGTGAACTGCACTCATATTCTTGAAGACATTCTCTTTCCTTTATATTAATAGGTTATTTCGATTAATTAAATAATGACTCCAATAATTGCAACTGTATTATAGGTAAAAAATACCGGCCATAATCAAGAAAAAAAAACATCTGGTATTTATGACAATTAGTTACTATTAGGTTGATTTTTAATAGTTCTTAAACAGATTAACTGGTATTAGCCAAAGTCAACTAAATATATCTCTGGGGCTATGAAAAAAATGGACGTTTTTTCAGGGACTATATCGGCTCCATGTGCAGTCGTAACATTTATTCGATTTCTCTATTAGATAGACAACAGTCCTTGCTTTCTTGATTACAAGTGACATTTTAGCAAAAACCGGCCGTGATAGGTCTTAAAATGACTCCTAAATATTTTACCGTTATATTTATGAAGTACAAAAACTTAAAAGTGGTGGATTGTCTCCTTTTCAATATTAGAAAACAAACTTGCTTTCTTGTTGACTTGACACATACATATGAACCATGATAGGATGAAATTCTCAATCCTCTTTTTAGTGATATTGGATGGGTAATCTTGACAAATTTATCGGTGGAAATGGATATAAATAGAAAACTTGTATCGAAGGGAGGATGTGAATTTGAGAATGCTCAGACTTGTCTTTGAATGATTTTTAAGGACACTTTTGAAAACTGGATTGAAATATATATTTATTCAACAAAACCTATATTGTATTGATAATACATAATTATAAATATTTTGTAATCGTATCACACTTGAGGCTGGAATAGAACTAAAAGTATATATTCTCTCCATTGTTGATTTTGCGGTGTAAATTCCTTCATTATCTCTTTAAGATTATATAACATTAATTAATTATGACTCTATGTACATTATTAGTGAAGTGATATGAAATAAGTAATACGTTAATGTTATAATTAACTATATAAGTATCAATATTTTAATCTCTAATAAGCAAGTAACTGTGTCATTGATTAAAGACAAACATATGACCTTATTTCCTCTTGTATTTTTAAAATTATAACGTCATCAACGGATATCCTCTTATTCTCCATGTTGTTTTTGACATTTAATAAACACAAGAAATTGTGACAACTCTTGAACAAATCTATACCCTTTCAGGTTCAATATGGGAATAAGCAAGTTCAATATGGGAATAAATAATAAAAAACAATATTCAGGAAATTTAACATCCTAATAAATTTTATAATTAATGAAAATAAAAAAATAAGGTGAAACGAGGAAGTTTCAAATAAGACACAGCAATGGAGTGGGTGCATGTATACTTAAGAAAAGCAAGGATATATATGGAGGGACAGTAGTAATTGTAATTGAGTATGCTCCGGCATACTCCAGAATTGAAAATATTCTGAATGAAGAAGAGTTTTCAATTCACTAAATTTTAAAACTCGGGCCTTATGCTCAATCCAATTGAGCATATTTGATCAGTTTTGAAAGCCTGTGTGAAAAGAGAATTAGCTAGAAAAATTGAGAATATTTTAAATGCTGAAAGAAGTGATTGCAGCATTTTGCAGCAAAGATCAAGAACAGCTCTGGAACAATGTATTGAAGAAGAACATAATGAAATTACCTCAATGATTTGTAATAATTGTATAGCTAGCATCTAGTATCGTTTTGTATATACATAGATGAGGTTAATTTTGTTGACATGAGATTCAAATAAATTTTTTAGTATATTAAATTTCATGAATATTGTTCTTTATTATTTATTCCCATATTGAACTTGAAAAGAGAATTAGTACTTCACTAAAATACAAAAATCGAAAATTTAATACAATTGGAATTTATCGTAGAATTATCGCTAACGGATCATATTCAAACTACAAATTTTATAAAATTTCAATTTCACTTTTTTAAGTATTTACTGACTGTTTAATACAAAATTTCATAAGCTCTGCCCTTTAAATTGAAGAATTAATAATACCGGATATTAAATTATTAATTATAACTTTTAATCCTGGTCACTCTGTGAGATGAATACTTATTCATATTTTTATACAAGTCCGATCGTGTATATTTCAAATCCTTTAGATGCAATAATTAAAGTATAAATGAATATTTTTTTTCCCCACACTTCTTTGTTATTCTTTCTCTCACACTTTGAGAATGAAAATGACAATTTTCAACAAAGCTAGGGATACTTTATCAAAATTTAAACAGCTTGTAATCGATGGAAGAAGTATTTAGCATACTAAATACTGTCATTTAATCAGGGTTAGAGATGACGCACATTTACATGGGTAATTAGTTTGAACAAATGAAAATTTCAGACTTTTTTAATAATGTTATTGAAAATTATTATTCATTTGTTGTTGTAAAAATGTATATTGATACATATTATAATTAAAGTTAATTTTATGCTAATTTAGGTTATATTTTATTAAAAAAAGTTTTAAATACATGTATGTTATTTGATACAGTTTATTTTATAGTTCATGCATTCTTTGATGCCCTATTTTCCTTATCATTGTTTTTAAAAAAGTAAATCTAATGTAAGTTTTAGATCGATTTTGCAATTACACTTTACGAAAAAAGGTTTGATTCTTACTTTTAGTACTTTGTATAACTAAATATTCATATCTAAATAAGAAAAAAATGATTCAAATGTCTATTATGTACCTTCACTCTCTGATGTGAGCACACCTATTAATAATAATTAATTAATATGTAGGTGAAACTCATATAATTTTTAATTTAAATGTTCAATTACCTTTCTCTTTAAATAAATAAAATAATTAGCATATCAGTCAATCAAATAATCTATTAATGTATTTAAATAAATTATTATTAAAAAAATAGATTTTTTTTACTACTTATTTTAACAAGTGTTAAACTAATAAAGTACTTATCTATTAAAAAAAAAAAAGAATTGAATTAAGGTTGAAGTTGGAAAAGGGACTAAATTAGCTCTAAAAGTAGAGTTCGATTTCTCGAAAACTGTCGGACTCTCGTAAAAAAAAGTTACAGGTTTGAAATTTATTATACTTATACCCCTTAGGATTTTTGCCATTTCAAATTTGTTGACCTGTGTAATTACATGGATTCTGTTGATGCAGGAGTTGACTTTTAGCTTGCAATTCGGAGTGAGTTGATTACTTCACAATTAACCAACACGTGGCTGAACCAAAAATGAGTTCATCATCATTTACTATTGAAGCTTTTTGTGTTGCGAATCGAATACTCAAAAAAAAAATATAGTACTCTACATATATAGTTCATAAATGAATTTTCAAAAAAACAGGAGTAAAAATCATAGGAAAATATAAATTTTTCTAAAAACCTTGGAAACTAAATACATTTTCCAATTCAATAGTCTTACAGGACATTTTCTTGAGTAGGTCTGTTTGTAACTTAGTTGAGAACATGTCTTAAACCATCAAATTATTGATTTTTTTTGTTTTACAAATTATTTTATTGAGTATTTATATATCAAATTAAAAAATTGATATTCCCAGATCCCGCTGAAAGTCGATTTCACGGAATAAAACTAAATCACAATGGAAATAGACCAAATGGCTAATCTCTTAATAAATACAACATTATTGTCGAAAAAATTATAAATAGCACTTTGAGGGATAACTGTACACTTAAAAAAATTAACTAATTAATTTCCTTATAACAAAAGTCTTTCTCTTTAATGGCTCTAATTATACTAAGCAGAAGTCGCTGCAGATGAATATATCCACGTTAATGTTAAGAATAAATTCAAGGATGAATTATGGTATTAAATAGGAACTTTACAATTTATTTTATGGTTAACAATATGATAGATAGACATCTCATTTATTCAAATATTAAAATTTGATTGATAAATATTCAAAATCAAAGAATTTACAGTTAATTTTGTGACTTCTCCCCGAGTGAAAATTGAAACATGTTGTCAAAGAAGTGGATTTTTTATAAGAAATTAATAAAAAAACTCTAATTATTTTGTTATACACTAAAGTGTAAGTGAGTAATATCTATAAAAAAAATGTTTTATAGACTGTTCGTAAAAAAATAAATATCTCATCCCTAAAAATGGAAATAAAAATACTTAAAGGGAGGAAAGGTACTGCATATAACGCGCATACCAAGATAATTTATATTTAAATATAGTTTAATTGTTGAATCCCAAATATTTTCAGTTATATTAAAAATACTTGCTGATTTAAAAAAAGAAATTCAATTTTAAACATGGAATCATTAGTAATGTAGTTTTTTCATTCATTATGTTGAACGAGATGTATAATATTAATATTATTATTATGAGACATATATATATATGCACATATATATGTGTATGAATCCAAAGGAACTCACAGAATCATTAAAGTATCAGGCGTATGAAAACAATATCAGTAATGAACACTGATATGCTTGATGGTTTGTTTGAACATATGAACCTAGGTCATTAAGAATCTTTATTTTTGTATGCAAATAAAGAGAAACAAAACAGTAGTTGATGTATCTACTGTGTCATTTGTGTGTGGGGGTTGGGTGGGGTGGAACATAAATCTAAGATATATACACAATCTACATATTTGATTTATAAATTGTATATACATATGTATTAAATAGATATAAAATATGGAAAAATCTATAGATTTTGTTTGTCGTATATTTTGTTAATAGAAAAGAACTTTGTGTTTATTTTTTTATTAAAAAAATATTCAAATTAACGGTCCCCATTGGTTGTGGTTCAGAGTCAAGTATGTTATTTGAAGAAGGAAATCGATGAGTTGTGGAAATTAATATTTTGTAGAAAGACCTTGAGATACCTTTCTTTTCTACTTCCTTTCAAGTAGTAGGCATTTGATTAATGAATCTTAAGTACTCAAAAGGATTTCTTTCAGGTTTTATACACCTCTTTTGTAAATATATATATAAGCTATAGGCTATAGATTTATCCTTTTAAAGTCTTATCTATTTTTTATTTTTCCTTTTGAGACAAAGTGATTCTCTATGATTTAAATAGCAATTATTCTCTCAAATTCAACTCAAAAAGTTAACTCCTTTCTTTGTTTAAAAAAAAATGATAGAATATTATTCACAAAGAAACATCAGATTCAATTTATGTTTGATTCCATATTTTATATGTGACTCTGTTGTATGTTGTATATATGTGTCAAGTCAACAAGAAAGCAAGTTTTTTTCTTCAAATATTGAACAGGAGACAATCCACTTGTAAGTGATTTTTTTAATTCATAAATATAATTGCCAAATGTTTCAGAGTCATTTTAAGACCTTTTGCGCACGGTTTTTTGCTAAAATATCACTTGTAATCAAGAAAGCAAGGATTGTTATCTATCCAATAGGGCCAACGGATAAATGTAATTTTTCACACGGATACGATATGGCCCCTGAAAGAACGTCCATCTTTTTTTCATAGCCCCAGAGATTTATTTAATTGCAGTTGGCTAAAATCAGTTCATCTGTTTAATAACTATTAAGAATCAACGGCTATTATGTTCAGCATGAATCATAGTAATAGTAACTACATAGTCAGTAATACCAGATGTTTTTTATTCTTGATTGTGGCCTGTATTTTTGGGATTCATATAATGCAGTTGCAATGTTTGGAGTCAGTTTTTAATTAATCCAAATATACACGATTTAATACAAAGGAAAGAGAATGTCTTCAAGAATATAAGTGCAGTTCACACTCATTTTTAAGTAACTTGTTTTCTTGTTGACTTGACGCATTTCGATTAACTAAGTAATGTCTCCAAATATTGCAACTTAATTATAGGAAAAAATCAACAGCCTCAAAATAAATCTCTAGGGCCATTTAATAGATGGATGTTCTTTCAGGGACCGACTAGCAATTTTGCAATCAACGTTAATTATAATAAGGATACAATGCAATAATAATTATCAGAATCTCCTCCGAGGTTAGTTGACAAGTTGGTTTCTCCATTTTTGTGTTGTGTTCTTTGTTAGTTCTTTATTCACTCTTTTCTTTTTTCTTTTGCAAAAAAAAACAAAAAAAACAAAAACGATATTATACATACATATGTACATATATGTTTTAAGCATCATCCATTAGCAAAAATATGCATGTATAGAGTATAAAAATAAATCAAAAAGAATAATAATAATTAATCGTGACAATATTCAGACTGTTTATTATTTGTTTGAGACTCTTTGTTTGTTTGTTCTTTTGTATGCCTGGCATAAGGAAGGACTTGATGCATTACAAGCAACGAGGCCTTCTTCACTATGAAAACAAACAACTATAAAATGTGCCTACGTATAAAGGGTTTTTCAATAGGGATGACGGATTTTTATTTCATTTGGGACGGGGAACTACGTCATATTTTGTTTTGTTTACATTTCTACTCACAAATAGCTTACAAATCACCATAAGAGAGCAGGTCAACCTTGAGCAGCCTTTGCAAATTATCCAAATGTATTACCAAAATTCACATTTGGTCGTGGTAACATTAAGAATTTATTTTTTGGCTCAATGGATTTGTTAATAAGCAAAATATGCGTCTAGCAAAACACAAATATGTGCTTCATGAGACACCATTGCATCCAAAAAAACTATCTGTTTGGTGATGTTTTCATACCGGTGGTGTTATGTGGCCAACCTTTTTTTGTTGATGATAATAATTTCCTACTTACTGTGAATGGAAATCGATATCCATAACCCATGATAACGGATTATTTTTGGCCCCAATTGGATGGTAGTGACTTAAATGACTTGTGATTTACACCAAACAGTAAGTTTTTCGGGATGTACATTTGTGTTTTTGCCTGATGCATAACGCATATTTTGCTTACTAACAAACCTATTGAGCCAAAAAATAAATTCTTAATGTTACCATGACCAAATGTGAATTTTGGTAATACACTTGGATAATTTGCAAAGGCTGCTCAAGGTTGACCCGCTCACTGATGACGATTTGTAAGCTATTTGTGATTAGTAAACAAAACAACACAAAAATATATACGTCGTTCGCCGTCGCTAATGAAAATAAAAATCCTTCATCCCTATTGAAAAACCCTTTATATCTAATGTTTAATGGTTGGAAAATCAATACTTATTTCACGGCATCAATTACTTGATTTGTTATCTAAAAGTTTGTAGATAATTTGTACAAACTATGTATTTTGTTCAGGTTGTAGGTTCTATCAGCAGATTATTCAAGTTGTAATTTGACCATTTTAACACATCTTATTTAATTATTTTAGTTAATTATTATTATCAACTATTCATTGATGCATCCATTTCAATATGATATATATTATTAATATATATCATATTGAAATGGATTGAAATGACCTCATTTATATCTTATTTATGAGGAAAATAACTCTGAGCGCTTAATTTCCTAACGAGCTACAAAAAAATCTTATCAATTTGAGTGATTTTCTTTTATGTGAATTATAAATTATACCCTTGAATATATTTTGAATGACTTTCCTTGAGTTATCTCTCCATCACAAGTAGGTCCTTCAATTCTACTATTAAAAGGCTTCATCCTATAGTATCATTCACAAACCGATACATAACATGTGTCGTACTTGTTGGTTTGTTTTTAAATTATTATTAATCAAGGGGAAATTTATTTGAGAATTGTAGTAAAAATCATGCTCAGGCTAATAATTAATTCAAAAAGAAGCACAATAATTAAACATAAGTGGACGTTTATTTAGTGCCCAGTACGATTTCATGATTGCCAAAAAAAAGTATTATTTTTAATTAATTAAATCTTAACACACACAAATTTAAATTTCCTAATGCGTAATGTAAAGGAGAATTGAATCATTTTTTCAGCCTCTCTGTCGTGGAAAGAGTTGTGTATATCCTTCAATAAAGCTATCAAAGAGGTGTACTCATCAATATTCCAAAAAAATGACGGAAGTGAGTAAATGATGGACATTAATATAACATAGAGATATGTTATATGTACATATATACCTTAAAAGAAAATGTCTTGCAAACTGAGAAACTATTTGGGAACGTATTGAAAAAACTTTTAAATAAGAATAGTTATACTCAGTTTCTAGGCTTGTACATACTTATTTTTCTTAAAATTTCATACAAATAATGAAAGTATATATATATGTATATTTAACTATTATTATTATGTATGCAGATAAAGATTCTAAGAAACAGTGCTGTTCAGGGAGGGGAAGGAGGCCTAGCTCGATAGCATGCATACATACATGAAAATTTAAACAATTTATTCTGCATATTATTTGTGAATGAATGCAAAATATATCTATGTACGTTACTTATAACATATAATATATGCATAACTCCTATTTCAACCCTCGAATTTAATAAATGCACTTTTTATTATATGAAGAGAAATAGAGAGAGTAAGGAATCCGAATGAGACTCACTCTGAATAGTCTAATATATTATTTGATCATTTTAATAATAAGTAAGAATTGCAAATACTTGTACAAAGAGCTTATAGTTAAACTATAGTCTCTCTCTCACACATATATATATATATATATATATATATATATATATATACTTTCATTATTTGTATGAAATTTTGACAAAAATAAGTATGTACAACCCTGGAAACTGAGTATAACTATTCTTATTTAAAAGTTTGGAACTGCCTCAAAAAATGGTTGCTATATGCTCAAAGAATTTGGAATTATTAGGTCAAGATTTTGAAGGAATAAGTTATAAGATGATGTTCAAAGATTACAAAATTAAGCACCATTTTACAACAATTATTGCATTTAAATTTATGTTTATTTACATGTTTACATAAGTTATGTACAAATTGCAACTTGTTACAAGTAGATTGCAAGTAAAAATTAGATGGAGTATTTTAATATAAAAATTTATAATTTTTGGTACGTAATTATTCAAATATAAACGAACACTCAATCTAATGTTTGATATCATTTTCTTACAATTATTCATCAACAAACATTCTATGACACATAAGAAAATTCACATGTTCTCAGTTGTATCTCTTGTATGTAAATGACTGTCTTTACTTGTCAGTTAAATCGATAATTTCTAAGAGAGTGTTTTTTCATACTTGGATTCAAACACTTGGATGACTCTAACAGATATTTTTTTTTTTTGAGAAAATTGGTTTCCACTTTACTAAGTGCCTATTTTGATGATAACTTGTATATTAAATAAACTGAGAATGATAAGTCCAATATAATTTTCTTGCATTTTCTAAAATAAATAGCACATAAAATGACGAGTCATTCAATGCTTTATATTTTAATCATAATTATTAATTAATTCATTTATCTTTTTGTTGCGGGCGTGTGTTAGAGTCAACTTACTTGTTTTATAGAAGCGCTAGAGATTGTTAATTGATGTTTCCAATCGTATTTCAAAAAGTCAGTGTAGGAAAGAAAGATTGGTGATGGGCGTCAACAACTACACTTTATACATCAAAAATATATTTCCCCCTCGTCTTCCTACTTTTAAAGAAGTTGAGGAATTTATTTTGCTCGTCTCTAATTTATCAAATTGTTGTTTTACCATAAATTCCGCCGGCATGGATAAGAAAAACGGTGTTTCTGTGGTTCGATTGGCTATAAAAAAATCCCAGTTTTTTTATTAAATCAAAATTCAGTTTAGAACATGAACTGAATTTTACATGTTACCCCATGTTTAGTTTAGTAACTTATCCTGAATGTTTATACAATGGAGATAATAGAAAGAGAATTGATCAACTTATAGAAGGAAATGTTATTGCAAGCAACGTCAGGAATGGTTCAAGGCATATCTTCGTGGATATGGTTTGTAGTTACATTTCTTTTCCTGAATTTGGAGGGATACGTCCAAGTATGGAGATATTACATGTCCTTATGAGTGTTCTAAATGAAGGCAAAAGAATTGACGACATTGATCCTCTACTATTTGAACGCGTACTTGATGGT
This sequence comes from Lepeophtheirus nordmannii, assembly GCA_963680855.1. NCBI lineage: Eukaryota > Metazoa > Arthropoda > Copepoda > Siphonostomatoida > Caligidae > Lepeophtheirus > Lepeophtheirus nordmannii. The sequence goes on along the minus strand of OY804520.1, from coordinate 18,135,130 downwards.
TGCAGATTTACTTTCGCTTTAAATCACATCAGTTATGGTCGAATTGTATTCCCTTGAACCTACATGTATTATTTAAGTAAATGGAGTCTCTAAAATAAATTTTCAATGACTAATAAACATGTAATTCTGTTTGTGAGTGATAGTAAATACATATATAAACTCATTTTCAACCCGTCTAAGTTTTTATTACAATATGATACTTAATATATATAGTTTTACTGTAATCCATAGTTACTTAACTATGGTACTTTTGAACTTTTTGAATACTTTTGAAGAAAGAAATTACAGTTTTTAAATTAACAAAAAGGAAACTATTGGTACTTGAATTTTTTATTTATTTTTCCAACTACGAAGGGTTCGATGAATGTACATATGGAACTTGATGGGTTCAGTACTTCCTACAAGGTTAGGAAGTACTGCTCAAAAAAAAGAATTGAATGATTTTTACCTACATTTTATTTTTGTGGATCACTAATGTCATTTAATTATAGAAGATTGTCCTCTCTGGGGCAGCCTTACATTTTTCACCCTGATTCTAATTAATACAAAAGGCAGCTGATCTTGAATATAATAGGACTTAATTCAATGGTACAAAAGTTGCAACCCTACCTTTTGTCTATAGAGTTGGATCGGTCTTTCTTTTCAGTGGGGGATAAGACAAAATCAACAGGACAACGAAGTCTGAATGGCATACGAAGTCGATTTGAAAAGAAGAAAAAAGACGGATAGGTAATTCAATCCTAGGACTGATCCTACGCTAATTGTCTTCTAATGGCCCTATGAGAAGGAGGGATGTCTTAATCTCTATCTCTAAATTGTACACATTCAGTCACCCAATTTCCCATAACAGACTTAAATTAAAAGCTACTGTAGCTTTATATTGCTTAATAATGCAAGATCAAGGTCACTAAGAAGCATTGAACAGAAAAATGATCGTCGTTCATCGTTTCCGTTCATTTTTTGAACGGATGAAGGGAAAAAATATGAACTGTGTTCATTCTCTTGATCACAAAAGGGCTGCTTTATGATTATTATTTTTATATTTCACACACTCTTGGATGAATAGATCAGAGAAATTCACTTCAGTGAGGCCATGACATATCTCTCTTGCAAATTTCAGGGCCTTGAGGGTAGATATAAAATAATTCAGAAGAGTAAAGAATACTTCAACATACCTTGCAAGTGACCCCTTACATTTTATTAAATATCTCCTCATCCAGTGAGCTTTGAATTTACAAGATTCAATTATGTCATACCAAAAAAAGTCAATAAATCAAATGTTACAGGGACAACAAGGAAAAATATTGTTTCTCAAAAGAATACTTTAACCTTTCTTAATCGATTTTTATCAAGGAAAAATGGAAACATTGACAAAAATGTCAAATTTATTTCAATTATTTATTGAGTCAATAATGATCTTCATTATAATATATTAGGAGAAGGGTTTTAAAAAAAGTTTATTTATGGTTTCACCCGTTATTTGCTGCAGATTGTAAATTAATATCTTAGGCAATTATTTTTTTCAAAAAGTTCATTTGGTTACACTATTTTCATCGCTTAAGTACCCAAAATGCCAAGAAAGACCTATCATTCATTTCGAACATATGTAGATGTTTTCTTGAGGCCTTTCAGCAGAAAAGACCAGGGTTTAGTCAAAAGTAAACTTTAATCAAAAAAGGCACTCTAATATACATATAACTATAATAATTAAGATATCTACCTATTCAGGGCTGTCAGCATGGGGTTTTATAATGTTTGGGCTCTATAGTTGAAATCATGTCCAGATTACATTATTATACATTAGGGTGATCCGTCTGCCCCCTATCGCACGGATTTTTCTGGCTATTTTTTCAGTGTTAAGGCTACTCGTGATAAGCACCTCTGTAAAATTTCAGAGCGATTGGTCAATGATAAACCCATGCACAAATTGATTGAAAATTGCCACTTTTTATGATATTTAAGATAAAGTTGCTTATTGCTAGGCTATCCAATACCTTGAACAATTTTTATTTTTATTGAATTTTCTTAGAATTTTGGTACTTAGAAAAAGCAAGGTAGTCCTTTAAACTAATTAGAATACTGTACTGCCTACTACTGTATCTGTTCTATGCAAAAAGTTTGTGGTTCTTATTCAAAAATTGAACCATAAACAAAAATAAACAAGCAAATAAAACAAAAAAGAACAGATAAAACATGTTTCAAATCTATTCTAATGTCAAAAACCATGATTTTGATTTTACAGAGGAATCCCGTTGGTTAGGTGTATTGGCTCGTCGATTTTCAACTACTTGTAGTATGTGTTGCAACTTTGATTCTTTCTTCGCTGAACCAATGAAGTCTGAGCAAAGCTTGACTCCCCTTTCCGCTGCGTCATTGACAACTCTTAAACTATTGATCACTTCCATGTTTCTTAGATAGCCGTTCAATTGACACCATTCTTCCACTGGCTTTTTGATGAAACTTGAATAAATGCCCAGAATTCTGAAAAAACTCCAGCTGTCTTCTCCAACAAAAGCAGATACATCTTCAGCAGGTCCAACAGGAATTTCAGGAAAAGTAGGCTTTCCATAGCCTGAACCGTGCCTTTTCAAACTTTTCAATTGTTCTGTTGGCTGACAAGACATCATGGTGTCAGCAACTCTTTGCTTTTGGTCTGCCTTGACTGAAGTGCTGAAAAGCACAAGTGGAACCAGCTCTTCAGAAAGGTACCACATATGATTTGATACAACTTTAAGAGCTACTTCTGACAGATTTTGTTGCACTACTTGATATTCCTTCAAAGTGTTGATCAACTTGAGGTCATTGCTGGGAGCAGAGCATGTCTGGGATGCGGCAATCCACCAGGGGATATAGCAGTACACAACAAACTGTACGAATTCGTTGAGTTTTTCTAACTGCTTTTTTTGCAACATCACTGGCTTAAATGACTCAACCTGATTTGACAAAAGCACGATTTTCATAGAATACAGGATTTTTTCCATCCATCGTGCGTTGCTTATTGCTCCTGGGACTTGGAATCGGTTGAAATTAGCTGGGGCTTCACCTAAATATATTAGTGTAAGCGTTACCAACTCTTTGTAGTCTCCTCTAACAAAGCTTTTATTTAAAGCTTCTTTGCACAACACGATTACTTCTTCTTTAAGAATTCGTAATGAGCGTCTAGTTTTCGGAATGAACAAACTATACTTCGTATACTGCAACTTAGAAAATCCATTCTTGAAATTTTTGAAAATAACTGTTTGAGGACCAGAGGAAGGCTCAATGTTCAAGCACTCTCAGCAATGTGCTAGAATTCTTTCACCTAAATGTCTTCTGCAAGGTAGCCAGAGCAACTCTCGCTCCAAAATGTTCTGAACAGATACGCATGCAGCAGTAAGGGATCCGGTGTTGCTGGCTGTCGTATCGAAAACCATGGCACGCACCTGATCTTTGCACTTCCAGTCATCTAAAAGATCAAGCGTTGTAGCAGCAAGTTCTGGGCCGATTTTTGCACCTTTCTCATGCTTTAGTACTGGGACACCAAGCATCTTCACTCCGTTTACACCTGATACTAGTACTGGCAGCCTTTCATCATTTTCAGGTCCGTGTTCCAAACTTTTCATCAACTTCCCGTCCCAGTGAAGGGCAAGTATTGGAGACGGCTTCCACTTTTGCTTGATTTGAAATGCAAGATCTTGCACCGTGTCTGCCCTGTATCTGTGGGATGTGGTATAACTCAAGCTTATTTTGTTTGGATCAGCTTGAGTAGCTCTTATTAACGAAGCGGTGTATTCTTTAGCTGCAGTCACCGAAATGTTGTTGCGGACAGTTGTTTCTACAACATCAGGGTTGCTTAAGACATCAAAAGGCCAGAAAGCTGATGAGCCTGTTTTTTTGGTTCTGCGATGTTTTCTTTGGTTATTTGATGTACTTGGTTGATGTCCAAAACATCTTCATTTTCAGTGTCTGAAATTGTTTGATTTAGAGACTTTTGAGCTTGTAGTTTTCTTTGCTTTTCATTCATAAATCTCAATTCTTTTTCTGTACTTCTCTTCTTTTGCTTGGATTGAATAATGGCATATTTCTTATCTTTAGTGCCAAATGTAAATGATCTTTCTTTTTTCATGTTTTCTAGAAATAACAAATCAACTTCAATTAATTTTTTTTCATACTCTGACTTATTTTTCATCCTTTCTCTCATGATTTATATGATTTATATCTCATGAGATATAATTTAGCTCACTATTTCTTAAAAATCATCAAAAATTGAAAATTTTCAATCAATTTGTGCATGGGTTTTCCGTTGACTAATCGCTCTGAAATTTTACAGAGATGCTTATTACAAGTAGTTTTAACACTGAAAAAATAGCCAGATGTCTAGCTTGAATTTTTCGTTTTTGAGGGGCAGACGGATCACCCTATTATACATACATAAATGTGGTTTAATTTAAAGGCAAGATACATAAATATTTTTGATGTATCTATATGATAATTTATAAAACAAACAAAAACTGATTTTACATAGGCATAATCACATTTGAAACGAGAAAAAAAAATCACCTATTGTTTAATGAACTTTAGTATTGATAATTCTTAGATAAGTAAACTTACAAAGTCAGAACATTTAAAAAAATATTCATAACTAATGAATAAATATCATTTCAGCTAGACTCCACAGATAGTTGTTAACCATGTGTTGATATGATCTTTCTAAAGAAAAATATGTACATAGATTGATTAATTCTACGTTTTCCATAAATTATGTGAGCAGAAATTAGGAATTGATTTGACAAAAAAAAAATTAATGAAAATTTGAGTTGCTCTTACCTAATAAAATATATTATTAAGTGGGCCTCAATTCAAGTGTCTATGCTTATCCATCGAAGCGTTTTGTTTTTGTTTTATAGCTTCGGAATGTGCTAGTCTATATAATAAATACTAAAATAAGTGTTAGAGCTATAAATCTTAAATTTTTACTCAGTTTTAGAATGGTTGGCTATTTGTACTAGATTTTTATTTTTACAAGAGGATGCAGCAGTGACCACGTGTAATGTATGTAGTTTTTTTCACCCTCTACAAATAATAATTTATCAATGAAATGTCTAATAATGTCCTTGACATAATATATGTAATCTTCTAATTGGTATGAATTTGTGTTTATTTCCCCTCAAAGACCATCAGTGTCTTTTCCTGTAAGGAAATAAGAAAATGGTACCTTGTGGCTAATATATGTATGTAGGAAAACAACATATGCATACATAGATTAGTTCTAAAGAAAGGACCATATCATATAATATGTAGTAAGTTATGTCCCGCTTGAGAAGATGTCATCTGATCCATTAGAATGTCGATTTAGGGAGTTTAGGATCCTGGGTGGTTTTAACTATTTTATGGGTATGAAAAATGTCCAAAATGCTGAGAAACTTACTATGTAGATCAGGGGTGTCAAACGAGATAATATGAAAGTCTAAAAAATACATAAAAGACAGAGATTACATTTCTTAATTAAAAGTAACTCATGAATTATCCGTAAGGGGGCACTTGTTAGTCTTTCTTTATACTTCTCATTTAAATTTCACGATTATAATTTTCGATACCAGTTATTCAAAGTTTGTGCAATTTTGATAAATGTTTAGTAAAAGTGTTGTTCAATAAATTTTTAGTTAAATTTGACAATGTCCTTGTTCTTCTTTAAATATAAAACAAATGGAAGACATGATATTTTGGTTATTTATAGATAAGTATGCTATAATTTTAATAGTCCGGCCCACAACGTCTACCTAGGGATCGTAAGTGGCTCGTGATGTGAAATGAGCATCTTCCAAACATAATATTTTGGAAGCCAGAGCCATTTTCTTGGAGAGCTTACAATTGGAAGAAAAGGGATGATTAAGTATGAAGTATAAATATATGCATAGGGCAGACATTAGCTAATGTATTATATGTAAAGTGTTGAACATGTATCAAAGGGGTTAAGGGGAAAAAATCAGAATATGGATATTGTAAAAAATTAATTTCGGACCCTTCTTTGAATTTTCTATATATTGATTTTTATTATTATTATTTGAGTATCTGAACAAATACATATATGTAATTGATCACTAATGAATGAATGTGCATCATTTTCTTCATAGTGAAAGGTAGAAGTACCCCTCCCCCCTGTTTGAAATAATATTAATATTAAACGTAATCCACTTTGTACTCATATTTAATAAAAATTTTAAATTTAATAACACATTGCTGCTCCAACAATATGACATATTATAACATCAAAAACTGTCCGTGACGATAAATCAATTAAAAAATAAATGAGTTTGTTCAGAATACAATTTACGTTAACAAAGGCGCTTCATGATTATTCCTTGTTCTCCACTTTAGACATAAAGAAGGGGACTCAGTACTGAGAGACATAAACGGAAAATTAAGGGACTTTCAGTAATGTGATAGGTACATGAGTGCAAAAAAGTGTCCATTCGAATGAGGATGTGTGTTAGTAGACTAGAAACGGCCACGATGCGCGAGTCCAGTGTATACAAGAGCCGTCGTAGCGATATAAGCGATAACATCGGTTTAAATTTTGAGATGAATGTGGAGATTAGTTTTTTTTATACAAACATTGACTTCTCAATGGAGTCTTCATTTCTTTCTGCATTCTTGACTTAACAGCGATATTTATTGTTAATCTGAAAAGGGAATTTTTCTTAGTGTACTCAAAGATGATCCAAAGACAAATACTTTCTCATGAAGATGAATCTCTAATTTTATAACACGTCGAAACTCCGATCCCGTCTTCTTCAAATTAAGGCGACTGATCCAGCATTCCTCAAAGCAGTTTCGTTAATATTTATGATGATGAAGATGAAGGGTAATGAGACATGACTCATCAAGGAACACTATTCCTTTCATTGGATATCTATGACCTTGCAATCCCACTCTTTCCTCGGAGTTGCCTTGTAATTAAATAAGAGATCAATGTTTTTGAATTTGGTTATCTTCAGCTGATGTCAGAGTCTTCTTCTGCGCGCTACTACTACAGTCTATAGCACTTGTTTTTTATTAGATCTACCGTGAGTCTTAGATTTCTTGCGAATTTTTGCTCAAAATTGGATGAAAATTTACACACTTTGATGGACGATTTCTTCAAAGTTCAAGGCTCTTATCGGGCGCTTGACATCTTGTTTGAAAGCTGTGGGTCTAATCTCTTTAATGCATTCCTTATTAATCCATTTCATGTAATATTCAAGGAGTTATTTAAGTACAAAGGATTTCATCGACTTTTGGGCCTACTCCGGCACCCTACGACCCTAGGAGTCCTTTTAGGTCAAAACAAAGACTAGAAATAAAATCTCCATAAAAAACACTAGCCAATCATTGTTTTTAACGCCCAAAATGTGTATTCTTCTAGGCTTAAATTGAAGTTGAAGTTGGAAAATGGGCCAAAAAAGCAGGGACCGATTTCTCGAAAACCGTCGGACTCTCGAAAAAAAAGAATTACAGATTTGAAATCAGTGAGCAAAACTGAATAACTTTTATTATACTTATACCCCAGAAAATTTTTGGCTGTTGACCAGTGTAATTATGATTGAAAAGGAAATAAATGAGGACAAGAGTGGAAGAGGGATAGTCGATTATGTTGGTTGAGGGTAGATAAAGACTTTTTTCTCTAGTTTTTATTTTTTATTTATTTATGTGAAAGCAATTTCACGAGTCGTATGTAGAGAAAGAAAGGGCTACCTATAATCTAATTGAGAAGAAGTAATAAGGACCGTTTTTTTAAAAAAGGATTTAATAATATAACTACCTCTAACAAGGTGGAAATAAGAGTGATGAAGAGAAATTGGAATCAAAAGTAAAATTAACGTTTATCAAACTCTTCTTCCTCCCTCCTTCTTGATTATCTTTCTTTTTTAATATATATTATAGTAAGTAAAAAGTACATACAGCCATTTACCAGGAAACCTATAGTCTCTTACCTAAACATAAAAAAAAAGTAGAAGGAAAGACGCTTTTTTGATTTAAAAATCTACATTAAAAAAATGAGTTTTTGATATTGAATTCATAGAATGATAACGTTGGTATTGAATATGCTAGATCAAAAGTATATCTTTCGAAATAATTTTTGCAATATTGCTCTAATTTCCTTTATAAGTCTCTCAAAGAAGACACAAATAAACATAAAAATACATCTTTTAATACCGTGAAGGATATTTTGTGGACATTGAATGGTTATTTACAAGTTTAAGTGACTAAAAAGCAAAATAAAAAATATTCTTTGAGACAAATTTGGAAAGATAAATAAAAAACATAACACTTTATTGGAAATATATGTATGTATTTGTACTAAAAATAATTATTAAGTATGTAGATGTGTAATTCATGACGATAGTTAATATATGTGTACTTGTAAAGTATTTAGAAATAAGATATCCTTGATTAAACATGGTTTAAATCCCAAATACAATACCTTTTTTAAGTTCAATATGGGAATAAGGAAGTTCAATACGGGAAGAAACGTAAAGACTTTGTTGAAAGCTTACTTTCCAATCAGTCTCAAAATTTACCAATCTTGTGTATGGACGAGACTAACTTGAATCTCCATATTTGAAGATCAACGGGTCGTTCACCACGTAGAAGCAGATGCTTTACATTTGCAACAGCTTCTAAAGGGGATAATGTTGTTATTATTGGATGCATTGGTCAAGCCTCGGGGCTTGTCATCATGAAGTGAAACGAGGAAATTTCAAGATGGATACAGCAGTGGAGTGAGTGGGTGCGTGAATGCTATAGAAAAGCAAAGGATGTATGTATATGGAGGGCCAAATTTACTTATAGTTGATAATGAACCGGTCCACTCCAGGATTGAAGATGTTTTGAAGGAAGAAGTGTATTCAATTCACAAAATTGTAAGACTTGGTCCTTGGAGTCCTATGCTCCATCCAATTATTTTATTCTCATTAGTTATAAAATTTATTATTATAATGTTAAATTTCATGAATATTGTTTTTTATTATTTATTCCCATATTGAACTTACTTATTTCCATATTGAACTTGAATAGGTATAGAAGAAAAAGTGCCTTTTATAAATAAAACGAGCGTCATCAATATAATTACTTACATTTTGTTGTGCTTATTTGGTCATCATTTGGTTTGTATAAATTGTTACAAACTTCATTCCATTTAAAACAAATCATTTAATCAATTGCATGCAAGAGGAAGTTTATATTATGAAATATTTAAATGCGACATTTTCTCGACATTTTCTCCAAAAAAAAAAAAAAAACAATAACGACTTTTTTTTTTAAATATAGAAGCACATTTTTTGGGAGGGGTTCATAATCCCTAAGAAGATTTCATTGTAAGTGCATTGGAAGGAGAGAATGGGACAAGGATTTGTATTATACTAAATAATTAATATCATGTGTTTTTATTGTATTCTTTTAGTGACTCAATCATTCAACCATTCAAATAAAGAAAGAGTTTTGAAAAATAATCCTTTTTGAATGTCTCTACACCTTCGTTTTTTTGGCAGTGAATAACAGTGTCTAATAATAATAATTGTTAAAAGGAGAGTCTTCTATAAGAACACATTTTATTCAATTATTAGATTGAATAAAGACTTTTTGAGAATCTTTTAATTAAAAAAGTGTATTTTCAATGTCCTCCTGAGAGGAAAAGAAATGCAGAAAAAGAACTTTAAAAAGTTATTTTCTTTTAAAGAGAATACATTTCATTTACAAATTAAATAAATAATCATTTCATAAATTTAGTAAGCTACATACATTAATTCATAAGGTCTCTGAGTCATTCTAAACTTGAATGAGAGATAATGTGATAACTTGGCATAGTAGGGACATATACTTTATTTTAAAAAAAATCAAAATATGTGTTGACCTTAATTTAAAGCTCAATTTAACCTCCCTTTGTCCTTATAATGGCCTCTAGACGAATTCTGAAGGAAGTACAAGGCCTTCTCACCATAACCTATTCCATTTGCGCCCATACTGCATTGACACTGGTTCTCAGTGCATTGGTATTTGGATGGTGTGAGTGACAGGCTTTGCTAGCAATATGCACCCAAAAACAATTAGTACAATGGGTTTACATCCGGTGAATGTGGTGGCCATATAGTTTTCGGCCAGGTGAAGCAGATTTCAAATTGTTAATATGTCCTTTGCAACGAAAATAATGTTTCTCTGTGAAGCATTAGCAAGCAAGGAACTTCTTTTCATTACCAAGGACTAACACTTTGCTTTTTAACAACCCTACAAACTGTGTCCCATAATATTATGAGGTCCTTAGCAATGGATCTATTGGACTTCGACGGATTGGCCATAATGGGTTTCTTTAGGAAGTTTGAAGGGATCTTGATGGGAGCACCTCTTCCAGCCTTTCTCTCGAGGGTCTTCGGCCTCCAATTGTCTTTTTACATTGTAAAGAGTCTTTCTATCCGCAGCAGCCTGTTTTACAATGCTTGTTTGAGAGTGTCCCGCGTGGAGAAGTTTGAGAGTGTCCCGCGAGGAGGAGTTTGACAGTCTTTTTTCTATTATCTGATTCCATCTCCCATATTTTTTTTTTTTTTTTTGGACTGAAATTATATCAAAATAAAGCCCGATTTTTTTTCTTTTAAGGCATGATTGACTTGTAAAAATTGACTCACTCAATCGAGGTGCATGACTATTTAAAAAATGGGGAAATAGTTATCTGACACCCGGTATGCGTGCATGTACTTAAATACACGCCAAACAATATTTAATGAATCCTTGGCTTATCCAAACGAAGAGAGATAAAAAAAGAAAAAGACAACTACGTGTTTATGCTCATTGCTTTTACAAATCCGGATTATTGTCAACTACTTAATCAATGTCACGTTCGCTGTTGAGTACAAAGCTGAATGGTTGATTGCTATACCATGATCATATTTGTGTTATCCATTCTCACTTGAATAATGATTAGTACAGAGGTATGTACGTTTCTTAAGTATTTTATTTCTCTCTCTCTCTCTGATAGAGAGAGTTGACAAAAACGTCTTTAGCAAAGTTTCAGGCCACTCTGGCCACATTTTCCGAATTTAAAAATGAAAAAATCATTTTTTTTAATGAAAATATGTTCAATTTGACATAATACCGTAGTATTGATGTAAATGACTTGTCCTGTCTGTAATTAAAATCTACATATGAGTTAGATAGGTCCGCTCTAATTATTCAATGAGCCCATATTGAATCAATATTATAAAATAGATTATTTTAATATCTAACCACAATGTCTAGAATACAGGCTAAGACTCTTTTACCTAAATTTTAGGTTTTGTTATTTCTCGAAAAATTGACTTTTAGTGGGATTCAGGGATATCAATTTTTTCAAATTCCGGGGTCCTGGTAGTAAACAATAAAGTCTGGAATATCAAAGTATTTTTTTATGTTTAAAAATAAATAAATACATTAATTTTAGATCCTAAATTAGTTCATGCTTTCTCCATTAAAGTTTGCTTAGTTTTTATATTTGTCAATTAAGATGCAAAAAAAGAATTGGGGATTTGACTTTATTAATAATGTAATGAATCAAAATACACTCTACAAAAAATGAAAAAAAGAATTGTAGTCAGAAATAAAAAACTAAGTAAATAAATATGTATAAATATTCAACTAAATAATTAGTAGAAACCCCCCCCCCCCCCAAAAAAAAAGGTCAATATTTTGATGGTTTAAAACATGTTCTCGAAACACATATAGATTACTTCCACAATATTAAACATTACTGTCGATATGAAACAGTTAAGAAATCTCGACTCATAAATAATGTGGTAGTTTTTAGATCTGTTCCTAGTTCCTATTTTCTTTTTTCATGTATCAATACATAACATATATAATGAATGACTGTGTAGAATATAGGCTAGTATATGTATATGTAATTCAGGTACCTATAGTAAGAAAAAAGAAACAAGGAACGAATATTCTTGGAGTGAAGTTCCAATATTCGGAACATTTGAGTGCTTCAATATAAATGCACAAATTTAAAAACTCTAAGCCGAGGGATTCTTCAATATGTTTATTATCGTTACCTCATTTTAATCAATTATTACGGATAATTGCAGGGGCTAATGCGAATAATTTAGACGGAATTGTCGCTCAAAATCATCCATTGAATGTGAACTTGGCGTTTCAGATACGACCATCTGTCGCCATATCTCGTAAAGCCCTGGATTAAGAAAAACTGTCACAATGGGGGATATTAGTAGCAGCAGGATGGTACTTCATGCCGTACCAGTAGCCGAAGTCAAAAATGATATATCCTCTCCCAATCTCAATCCTCTGGATTTTTAATTTCGAGGTAAAATCGAAAGGAGGGCTGGAACATCCCTTATCCAAATATATCAAGGCCACCATATCGGAAAAACAGGCTGAAATCACTTGGGATCAAGCATCATTGCTGAAGGCAGATATTTTGAATAGTTAATGTTCAATTAATTACCCATTAGTGAGTTTATTAAATATATTTAACATCTTAATTAATTAAGTAATTATTGTCATCCTAAAAATAAAATGGAAAAAGTAACGATAATTAAGTCGCACCCTGTAGGTATTTGATTTAATGAATTATAATATATATAACTTAATGAAATAATAAAATGCAGAATTTCAAGGGAATTTCCTCTGGGTCTCAAATCCCAGGGAATCTATGGAAAAGTCCTGAGATTTAAATCCTACTATCTGAGTCATGTAACATAACTCTAATTTGATAAAAAAAAATATATTGAAAGGACCAAAAAATACACTGAATGTGTCAAATTCAGAGTACATATAAAGCAACATTTAAGAACATTGAGTCTATTTCTATCACCTTAAATTTTAAAAGAAAATGAGGAACATATCGTTTTATGTTATTGTAAATTAAAATTAGAGTTCGATTGATATGGATTTTTCGCAACTGATTTTTATGTAAAAACAACAAAATCCCATTAATTTATCAAGTTTTATATAATTAAAAATCCATAGTTTGCCAGAATGGATACAAAAGATCTCAAACTTAACGAATATAGTTTATTTTATTGTTACGAGCAAAAAAAAACTTGTTGATTCCGTCAAAAAAAGAGAACTTAAAAAGGTTTTCTCAAGGGTTAAGTCATAATTAATAAGTGATTTTAGTTGAGTATCAATTGTCACCATTAATGTTTTAAAAAAAAACACCACCAAAAGCAGATTATTAATAATTAACATGACTTCAACTATTTGACAAAATCAGAAAAATCTATATTACTTTTTGTATACAAAAAGTCAAGACTCATTTTAGAAGATTATAAGAACTATGCTATGATGTATATTTCAGTCATAGTTTCCTCAATCATTTGTCGTCAATCCGTCTTTGTTTCACATTTTCTCTGTTTCCTCACGAAGAAAACCTTCGTTTACGACGAAAAAAAAAACATTCAAAAAAATGGTTTCGTATCGTCTTTATTATGGAAAAAACCACCCTGGATTGACATATATATTTCATCTAACAAAGACACATAAAATTATCAAACATTTCAATTTTTGATATTTTTTTTCAGAGTTAGATCTTTGCTCATTTGAGTTGTATTCTTAATACATATATATACTCCATGTGACTCCTTTTCTTCTTTTTTTTTGTTTGAAGTCATTAAATGAAAATAAATACAAGTTTGTAAACGATGAAAGAGATTTGTTCCTGACGTGAACTGTTACGTAACGTTCTCATCAGCATTGGATTAAATTCATTCACATATATATATATATATATATATATATATATATATATATATATATATATATATATTTATAAAAAAAGGTGTAAAACAAAATCAAATTAGAGCTGAATATTATTAAAAAATATTTAGTGTAAAAAAAGATTTATGTATTCTTAATGACAGTTTTGATGGAAACGGGCGAATCATCTGTATATAATATAAGTAAATATGAGTAAAATTTTCAAATTTTGTTAGTAATATTATTGAAAATTTTTATTCATTTTGTTAAATAATATATGTATTGATACATATTTTCCAGATCATAGTTTAGAAAAAGCAAGCCTGGTTTAAGCGGTTACCCGCGCTAAGCACCGTCACTTCCCCAGTTTTCCTTGCCTGGCCGCTTAATACAAGTTTGACTATATATACATATGTTATATATATTTAAGTATTATAATATGGAGTTAACCTATGCTTCTTGACCCAGATAGTTCGAGGAGAATTAGTCAAGCTCTACATGTATACAATAATAACTGAGTAATGTCATTTAAATTCCTGAGTTTGATGGCCTTAGACCTTAGAACTTGACCTTTCTATTCCTCCTCTTCTCAACCCATGATAATGGTCTCATATTATGATAAAAAGTGTTTAATGGATCTCTCTCTCCCTCCTTGCTTTAATGCATTTACCTTTTGGAGCAGATTAAATACATATTTTATATATATGCATATATCCTAGTAGACACATATGTGACTTGATTTCATTGTGAATCAAAAGCATTGTAGTTATACATATAATATATAAACATTATCCAATTTGTGACATCTGCTTGCTTTTTTAGTTTTTATCCTAAAAAAACAACAACACAAATGCATAGAGTCAATCCTGGGTTCTAACAAAATCTAACGTCCCATAGTAACGACCAATGGATATTGTATTTATCCCTAATTTTTCTCATTTATATGCCTAATTTTTAAATGAAAAAAGGAGACGAAGGCAGAAACATAGATAATGATTCTGTTATTCAGATGGTTTAAAACTGTTTTATGGTCAATGTTTAAGTTTATAGTTCGACAACTTACATGACGTACAATTACAACACGAACCGAAAGAATATCCGTTAACATCACAAATTTTTTTGGGTCGCTTGTGATGCATTTTTCTCTTTCAGAAAGTAAAAATGCAGAACATGACGGATTTCTTTCTTTGAGACCTTTCTACTAAACGCACAATTACTCAAGACTGAACAAGCTTAGGATCAATTTGTTTTATTAAGTCTGGTAGAGTACTTTCTTACTTTTTGAAAACCGTATCGTATGATCCGATCCTATTAATAAAAAACAAGATTTGCTTCGTTTAAAATAAGGAGCACAAAATATGAAATTACTTTTTCCCCAGTCTAATATTAATTAGAACAACATCAATACATTCTTTAGTTCTTCATCTCAAATCATTCAAGCAACATTTGTTTTGAATATTAACTTTTTGAAAATAATACTCAGTTGTTAAAATAATACTATAATTGATTCGTATGAGATACATTTTGAAGAAGGTAAACAAGTAGAAATGAATCAAACTCCTTTGCTCTTATTTAAAAAGAGAATGTACAGAAATAGGGTATTATGACCTTTAATATGAAGAAAAAAAAGCATCATATATGTATATGTACTTTTAGAACTTTCTCATAACTTTCCAACTAATTTACCAAAAGATACATTCATAGTAATGATATAATAGATATATCGACATGTGAAAAGGGAGCAAAAAATTGGCTGAGGAAATAGGGATTCATTTTGTCAAAGTCTGTCACATAAAATAAGATGTAGTCATCCATTTTAGCTCATAGAACAGCAATATCAATATATAGAGTGATCAAGCCAAGTGTAGACAAATATTTATTGAAATAACAATCCATTAAATACATGAAACAAATTGAAACATTTCAAGGAAATACGGTGAAAAATATAAAGAAACAAGATTCACAATTATTTTTCAATATATTTCCTCCCTTTGCCTTCACCAAACACTTAAGTCTGTCATGGGGGATATTTCTTCCCAACAAGTGAGTAATTTTTTCTCCTGAGTTTTAGCACTTCAGTGATATGCAGAACATGCCATGTTTTCTAAGATATTCCATTTGGCAAAGTTCATTTGATTTAAATCAGGAGAGGAAGGAGGCCATAATTCCTTTGGCCAAAACCCTGCCATATTATCCGTACACCAATTTTGAACAAGATTGGACGTTTGTGACGAGTCTCCATCATGTTGTAAATTTATTCCATCTTCTCTAAACGTGACATCAATCCAGGGAAGTATTGTCTTTTTTAGTCATGATATTCTACACTTTAAAAATTAAAAAAGTAGGATTCTGTGACACAAAATCGACCATTTTCAGACGTCTTACCAATTTTATTTATATGGGTCATTTATTGCTATTTAATGGTTGCATCTAGGTTTGAATCCATCTCTAAATAATTTCGAAAAAGCATAAGGAAAGATGGAACTCCTATGCAATATACACTATCATAACTTTTTATTCTAGCTCCATCTTTGATACAGTATATTATGTCATTTCCAATGAGTGGGCAGATGCTTGGTTTTACACGCTGAGCACTCTCATTGGAAATGATACAATCATTCAATCAATAATAATAAAAATAAGAACAAACATTCTACATTTACCCTGTTTGTAATTATTAATTATTTTACATAGTCTTTTGATGGTTTCCTTGTACGCGATGGAAAGAGTAGGAATGTATTTCATATCATCAGACGCATATGTCCAAGCACCATCCGGAGAAGAGAGAATTTTGATGTCCAAAGCAGCATATCTCGCTGCAGCCGAAAGTAGGATAGGTATCAATTCGCAACGATGGATTGGTTTATATATAGTTATTCTATTAGCGATGAGAGCTTTAGCGGAGAGAAGAGCATTATTAATGGCTTTTGTTCTAGCCAAATTTTCTTTATTCTTAAAGCCGAAAAGGATTACTGCTTTGCAGTATTTTTCAGCTTGGACTCCTTCCATTCTTCTAATATTGAGCTTAATAAAACTTTGCAATATATTTACAGCTCGACAATCAACAAAAGCATGCAAGGTTGAATTAAAAAGTAATCCGCAGTCCTTGCATGGTAGATAGAACCTGAGTAGGTCAGCTGATATATGGAACTGGGCAGTAAACTTATTCCCATCTGCAATTTTACTTAGGGACCTAAAATCCTCTTTCTCCAATTTTTCCATATATATTTGGCAAAGAGTAGAGCTCCCTTCAATGTCTGAAAGAAATGAGTTAGACAGCTTTAGGTACCAGGGCTTTAACACACTAAAGTTGTTTGCAGCTCTCTGCAAAGGTAATCGAAATCTCCCGTCCATAAATGGGATTTGGCCATGAATGTCATGATATGTGAAGTTTCTATTTTTTATCATTGACTCTTCCAGTTTTTCCGGTTTACATGTTCCTAAAGAAAAATCTTCTTCCTATTTTGTCTTATAATATCCACTGTGGAGTCACTCTCATACAATGGAGTCATCTTCCACATTAGCCTCTGCACGCAACCCCAAACAAAAGACAAGTTAGAGGTAATTTTATTTGTTAAATCGGTGCCAAACAGAAACCACCAATAAACACCATTAAAGGAAACAGACCTTCTCCATTCTAAAGACGGATGTTTTGTTATATCCATTAAAACATTTTTATAAATTTTGGGAATAATGGTAGTTAATTGCACTATCCTGCCACCTAAATGGTCCTTTCTACGTTTCATTGCCAGGATATATGTTCGATGAAACAGAAGACTCAACCATTTATTTTCTTCCACTAATGCTCTTTCTGCAAATATGGGAGATGAGGAAGCACGATACAGTACTAAAGGTACCACCTTATAGTTGTAATGATCTACCCTTCTTTGAAGACTGAAGCCTCTCCACTTTGAGATATTATGAGTAATTAACGAACACGTGTCAGACCAATTCTTGTCATCCACTCCTCTTCTGCATCAGTAGATCCCCAAAATTTCGATACGTTGTTTAACCTCACACGAGTGAATGCATAGTCCTGGGGTCGGATGCCAGGCACCAATAGGTAAAATGGAGGCCTTCTTCTTGTTCATTGATAAGCCTGATATTTTTTCAAATTTTGAAAAATAATCCAAAATTATCTCTTAATTTACGAATTAACTTCAAGGGTTAAAGGTATATCATCTGCATATAGATCAATTATATGACGAGCACCTTCCAAATCAACACCCAATCCACCATATTTTTTAATAATATTTCGGGCGAAATCTTCAACAGCTGCAATGAACAAAAGGGTGGGCAGACGGACAACCCTGCCGACAGCTCTTACCAATAAAAACTGGTTTACTTTCCTGACAATCTACCGACAAAGTAGATGTGCCATTAAAAAGTAAAGCTCTGACAGGATTGTAAAATTTTCTTGGTAAAATTCGCTTCACTGCTTTAAGAATGTGGCTGTGAAAAATGGAGTCAAAAGCTTTAGAAAAATCTATAGCAATTATAGCTTTAAATTTTCCTTTGCTATCTACGGAATCGATAGAGACTTGTAAATTCTGCGAAATATCACAAATCTTCCTATTTTTTAAAAAACCTTTTTGATGGTATCCAATTTTATTGTTTAAAACCTCATGCATTTAAACGGCAAGAATACCGGATAAAATTTGATAGGCTTCATTTAATACAGTGATGGGTCTCCAATGACTGAAGTCAGTCCCATCACTCTTTTTCGGAATGAGTACAATTCTTCCTCTAGTCATAATTTTGGGCATCTTACATTTTCTTTCCATTTCTTCCCCGACTTTTAGAAGATAGGGAACTATCAGATCAGACTTTTCGAGTGATGCCATCGGGGCCGCAAGCCTTATTTTTCTTTTATGTACGAACATAATTTCTCGGAAGAAAATATCTCATTACGAAGATGTTGGGACTGTTTTTTTTTTGGTCGAGGGAAGTGGACTCTTTTGTCTCCAACTATATCTTGAAAACGAGAGTGAAAATATTTTAAAATATCTGTTTTATCAGTAAGAGTTTTTCCTTTATCAATAATTTTACAAATCGAGCGGGCTGTGAACATATCACCTTTCGAAAGATGTCTTCTCTTCTACTGGGGTCCTGTTCCCGGGCTATTTTCGCTTCCATCTCCGCTTCTGCAACTTCAGCTATTCTGAAGGAGTTGATGTTATCTGATATAAAAGTTTGGGTAAATAAAGATCCATTGTTTAAAATATCTTCAATTTGGGATTTCTGTTTTTCGTTTTGGACTTTTTGTTGAAATTTAAAATGCAATGTTGTAGATGAAATAACTTTATTGAGTAAAAAAGATGGCCCGATTAGAAGAGATATGATTATTAAAATATTTTTCTAAATTTCTTTTTATTTTTCGATTAAAATCTTCATTGTCCCACAACCAGTTTGAAAACTTGAAATTACTTCTATGGGCCTGGCAGAGGAGCTCCAGTTCAACAATCTTGTGGTCTGAGGAAGGCTTAGGACGGTACAAAGCTTTTTTGATTCTAAACGCAATCGACGGTGAGGCTAGGTCTAATCTAGATTTTCCTCTCCTATTAGACCAGGAAAAATTTCCCGGATTAAGCTTTTCTATTATGTCAACCAAGTCAAAAGTGCCGATGATTTTACTAAGCATCATACTATTAGGATATTTATGCTTAGGTTGACTCAAATCCACATTTAAATTGCCGATAAGAATAAAAGGAATATTACTATTTAATTGACTATTAATAATGGATTAGAAGAAGGGGAAATATTTGACATTCGGACCATAGGCATAGATGACATAGAACAACACTTCATTAGAGAACAGGCGGATTTTATGCCAATCACTCTTTCCAGAGTATTCCTTGCTCCAGAATGCATTTGATATTCTTTTTGTGATAAAGGTCAGAACCCCTCTACTTGATCCATTTCCCATAAAGAAGTAGTAATAATCTTTTGAAAGACAAAACGAACATTGATTAATTCAAGCAGAAGATAACAGAGATATAATGTCTTGAAGACAATTAATATCTACATTGAAGGTTAGGAGGTGCTTCACCAAGGCATGCCTAGTTCTTTTGTCTTTTCCTCGTCTTTTGTTGAGTGATATTATTTTTCTTATTTCCAAATTTGCAGACATTTCATTCGAAATGGGCTCAGAGAAATAATCTGTTATTTTTGATTGCACAAATTAAGATTTTTGAAGCTTGGAACGATTCATATTTTTATCCGGGGAATTACCCGAGTCCGGCTTACTTCTTTTCCCCACCGACTGAGAACGGGTACGATGTTCCAACATCAAATGAGGTTCTAAATGTGCCTCTTTTTTCAGTTTTTTGTGATCATCGACCTTTGATTTATCACAATTTGTGACTGAGAGAAGATCCTCAAGGACATCAGACCTTACCAAAGCTTCCCTGTTATCTGCCCAATCATTAGCTGTAGAGGTCACTTCCCTTTGACTATCGTCTGGAAGATTGATCTGAGGGACAGATATGATCTCATTTTGCCTCTTGTCCAAAGAAGATGTATCTAACTGGATATCTTCCGAACGAAGGACCTCAGGGGCATTTGCTGAGTCACTTATTACAACGTTGTTTGATGGAGGCTCATCACAATGATCTTTAGAGCGATCAAGACCCTTATGTTCCTTATGAGGATTCTCTTCTGCCAGATTTATTTCAGCGGCAAGAGATCTCCCTCTATTATCATGCGTATTAGGAATAGTATTGGGTTCTGCCTGACGTTGAATATTTGCATTTGTTTCATGAACCGTTTGCTTTAAGACTCGTTCGTAGTCTGAGGTTCTCAATCTCTTCTCCAGGCAGTGTTGCTTCAGATGCCCAAAATTAAAACATTTCTGACATTGAAGCCTGACCCCTGAAAAATCTAACCTTAACAAGGTTACTTTCAAAAGGCAAAATTTGGGGAATTACAGCCGGATCTGCAATCATTTCTACTACATAGTCGCTATCTCTCGAGACATTCTTGTAGTTTTTATACTTGGATTCAGCTTTTTCGTCGACGGGGTTTCTTTTAGGAAAAGGATTTAAAATTTCTCCAAAATTTTTCAACCATTCAACAATCCTTGGTTCATTGACTCTTTTAAAAGTGTTGATCAAGGTAACAGAAAGCTTCTTCTTTTTGTCAATATTGATCTTATCAATACCTTTAAGTTTAAAAAATACTTCTTCCGTGGATCCGTCTTTATTTTGGACCATCATAGTACGACTGCTCTTCAGTTCATCAATACGAGTTCGCACATCAATGGGGAACTTTGTATAAAAACAGGCATGTCCATAACTCAATCTGGGATTTGCCCCTGCTATCTCATGCTCCTTAAAGCCATAGCTCATCGCAACGTCATAAATATCGACGTTTTATGAAAAATCCTTCCCCATTTTCTATGGAAAGAGCAAATGTCTCCCATTTAAAGCTTCTATCCAGGTTCAATTGAACCACTGCACTACGATGAGTGCCATTATTCTTTTTAAGAACACTTGCGTATCTCATTCCATTGACAGATGATGAAATAAACAAGACAACAATGACTTAGCTTATTCCTTGGGAACCTAGGACTGAATTCGGTCCCAGAAAGGTACTTCCTGAGAGGCAAAGTACTAAAAACGACGGTTGAGTTGAACTCAAGGCACTTAAAACACTTTTTTCTCAAAAAAAAAAAAGGTCAAAACACACTTTTAAAATCCACTCAAAACACAGGACGAAAAAACAACACGTCTTCTCCTCGGTAATTTTTTCTTTCTATCAAGTTTATTTAATTATAATATTTGAATTAGAGTTTTTACACAATTTTGAATAATAATAGTAGGTCAACCAAAAGAATATTGTTTCAATGTAATTTTTTGAGTTTTTTAGTGCAACGGAATGTTTTTTTAAGAATTCAAAAAGTATCATTAATATTCTTAAGTCTTTTATAAATGCTCTTCGACTGTATGTGTTTTCAACAAAATAAAAAAAATGAGTCATCACACTAATGTACATTAAGGTTTCTTAATTTCTAAATAGTCATTGCCATTTGAGTTGGTAGAGTAAGTTCTCATACTGAAAGTAATATCAGGAGCTCACGTTACACAAAAGTTCTTTTAATGAATATTTACGTAACTTAAGAAATAAGGAAACTCTCTTATTTGGCCAGTGTAGTGCAGTCTATTCGGAAAAAATTATAATGTACATACATATTTGTTACATAAATAAAAAGTGACACGTTGGCTCAAGTGCTAAAGTAATTACTTACACGTAAAAGTAGCCGTTCTGTTACTTTATGAAAAGGCTGTTATCAGTGATGTATAAAAAGGGTCCAGCTGACACGCACGCCTGAGATGATGTCATAAATAAATATGGTACCCTTGAAGTAAGGCAGAATTTCAGCCGGTTACATTTGAAAGGGCCGAATGTAACTTATTATTTTGATGTTTTACTTAGAAATAGATTATTATTATTATTGAGTGGCATTAAAAAGTTGTAAAGGATAGAACACTAAATTTGTAGCAACTAATGCCATAACATGAGACCTGAGTCATTTTGGAATGGACTCGGACTTGACTCGAAAATTAATTATTATTTAATCAATACTAATATAGTATAGACCTCAATATTGATCCTTGAAGTCCTTAGTATCGTCCATTGTCATTAATCTATACTTTTCGTCTATCTCCCATTTTATTTTGAAAATTCTGACTCGACTTAAGAGCTCAAATGATTGGGTAACGGGAAAACAAGAAGTGACAGATTTCTCCATTTAAATGAATAATAATTTTCAAATTATTATCAAATTTACAAATTTTTTAAATTTTCGTTTGTTTAAACAACCTCTGTTTTTCTAAATTAGCATACTAACATTTCTTCCATCAATTACAGGCTGTTTAAATTTTAATAATACATCACTAACTTTGTTAAAATTGTCATATTCATTCTCAGATATATATATATATATATATATAGAGAGAGAGAGAGAGAGTGAAAAAAAGGTTAGGAAAAGACATTTATTTATGTAGATCCAATATTTTAATTATTGCATATAGATGCATGTATCTACAGGCTCTGAATTATACACGATCGGACTTGTATAGAAATATGAAAAATAAGTACTCATTAGACCACATATGTCAGAGTCAAGGCCCGCGAGAGTGTTTTACCTGGCCATCGTGATGATATTAATCTATTATTAGATTCGGCCTGCAGGCAGCTGCAAGCCAGCAGCCTGCAGATATACCGTACTACATTTCCCACAATGCAACGGGGAAGCGTCGAGCGGGAGCATAGCAGGAGGCGGCTTAATTTATTCAGCACCATTCATTAGCATAACAGCAAAAGTTAATTTACAGATACCCATCAACAATGGCAAAACTGAAGGTGGACATTGAAAACAGGGGCTTTCAAACAAGGTGGGAGTTGGAGTACATGTTCACGGAGGTAGCTGGAAAACCTGTGTGTCTTCTATGTGGAGAAAGTGTGGCTGTGATAAAAGAATATAATATGAGACGGCATCATGAAAAAAAACACACAGACAAAAACAAGATTCTGGACATGGAACAAAGGCTACAAAAGGTGGAGGAATTAAAACAAGGCCTTAAATCTCGACAGGTTCTGTTCAGAAAAGCCCAGTCACAAAGCGAGGCTGCTGTCAAGGCCAGTTTTATTTTTGCAGAGGAGATCGTTAAATCAGCCCGGCCATTTACAGAGGGGGGGTTTCATCAAAAACTGTATGCTTAAAGTTTGTGACGAACTTTGCCCAGACAAAAGACAGCTCTTTTCAAACATCAGCCTGAGCAGAAATACCATTGCTGATAGCGTAGACCTGTTGTCTAACAATCTAAAAGAGCAGCTTGTTGCAAAAGCGAAAAATTTCGTCGCATATTCCCTGGCTGTGGACGAGGGCACAGACATTTCTGACATTGCCCAGTTGTCAGTTTTCATCCGCGGATTGGACTCCAGGCTAAACGTGACAGAGGAGTTGTTAGCGCTACGTCCTATGCATGGCACAACTACGGGACATGATTTGTATGTAGAGGTCTCGAGATGTATAAACGAGATGGAGCTGCCTTGGGAAAAATTCGTGAGTCTGACAACAGACGGAAGCACCTGCGATGTGTGGACATAGGAGTGGACTGGTGGCAAAGATACGGGAGAAGATGCAGAAGGAGAACGTCACACGTGAGTTGACAGCTTATCACTGTATCATACACCAAGAGTCGTTGTGTGGTAAAGCCTTGAAAATGAAAGATGTAATGAGTACCATCACATGCGCAATTAACTTTGTATTTGTGTGAAATGGCTTTTCTGTGTGACATTACGAGTCACCTGAACGCAATGAACTTGCAGCTGCAGGGTCGGGCTCGTGTCATCTCTGAAATGTACACTACAGTAAATGCGTTTCAAACCAAACTGACTCTGTGGGAGGCACAAATGTGGATAGAAAACTTGAGCCACTTTCCCAGCTGTCAGACCATGAAAGATGAGCTATCTACTAGTGTTTTCCCGAGCGCAGAGTTTGCTGATAAAATTAGTATACTCGCTGCTGACTTTCGACACCGATTTGCTGACTTTGAAGCACAAAAAAGCAGGTTTGCACTGCTCGGAAATCCATTTGCAGTTGATGTAGAAAGCTCACTGCCAAATCTCCAAATGGAGTTGATTGAGCTACAATGCGATGATGCGCTGAAGGCAAAATACGCAGCAGTGAGTGCTGCGGAGTTTGCGCGCTTCCTCCCTGACACAATGCCCCAGCTGCTCACCCAGGCTGCTCAAACATTGTCTATGTTTGGCAGCACATATCTGTGTAAGCAACTGTTTTCATTCATGAAGCTGAACAAAACATCACACAGAAGTAGACTTACTGATGAACACCTTCACTCAGTTCTGAGGATTTCCTCATCTCAGAGCCTAACCCCGAACATTGATGAACTTGTGCAAAAGATGATACACCGCCAAGTATCAGTGTCAGTCTCAAACAAGTAATGTAGTGTTACAGTAATACAGTAATGTATATAAATGTATGTAAATACAGTAATAATACAGTAATGTTTAGTGTGCAATTACATATTTGAAGTTTTTACTCCGTTCAAGTTTAAAAGTTAAATATGCACCTAAAGAAGATCTTGTTTTTGGTTGTTTCCCTCAGTAATTTTAAAGCTTTATTGTCTGTGTTGACTGCGTTGTTTTTTTCTGCCGACTCCGTTCCTGTAAGTGTTTCTTGTTTTTCGACCTTTCATGGAAAATAGATCTTGATGTGGACAACAGTCTTTTGATAAAATTGTCTCCTATTTAGGAGAGAAAATGACTTTTGATTGTTATTATTTGCTAATCAGTAATTCCTTTTTTCACACTAACCCAGAGAAAGCACAGAAAGGAAAGTCAATGTACATTTGAGCAGGACAGATGAGGTCCAGTGTGTTGATTGCTATTGGTTTTAAGCAACAAGAGATTTTTGCACTTTATTTTATTGTATTTCGAGGCAATATTTCTTTTTAATTATTTCAGTTGAGTGAATGATAGAAAATTGTTTATTATTTATTTCTTTGAAGTTGCCTAAATTCAACCCATTTTTGCTAAATGAGAAAATATACTGATGGTGCCTTAAATAATATCACTTCATTAATATTATGAGTTTTTTATATGAAGGACATTTGTATTTTGTGCCTGCTGAAATTAAAAATGACTGACAGAGTCATAAGAAAATATTGCTTTATTTATCCAATCATATTGTAATATATTTGTTATATTTTCAATAGGTTAAATCTTGGTTTTAATGAAGATTGGACAGTCCGGCCCTCGGCTTGTAGCCAAATGTTTTATTTGGCCCTCCGTCCATTTGACTTTGACACCCCTGCATTAGACCATCTCCGAGTGACCAGAATTACAATTTATTATCTGGAAAAATTAATTTATCTATTTCAAGCGCACAGCTTCTGAACTTTTGTATTAGACAGTCAGGAAATGCTAAGAAATAGTGACCGCTGAGCAGGCTCCTCTGTATTGGATTGTATTATTATGCTGGCCGGAAATTGCAGGGGCACGCTTAATACAGTGTATTTATGTTTATTTATTTCATGCGTGGGAACTAAGTAGATATGAGTGCTTAGTACAGTGACACGCTTATAGCAGGTGACCCATAGACCATGTTTGACTCTATATATATAAAAAAAATGAACCTTCCTAATTTAACATAAGCTAAAATTATGTTAAATTAGGAAGGTTTATCTCTACATTTCTTGTACATATATATGTATATGTAGAGACATATCGATTTTGAGTTTATCTTTAAAGCAGTCATACAAGACTCTACCCACATACTAGTAGGTTTTATTCTATAATTGAATAAAGAATATTGAATATCGAATAAATCATATAAAATAATGCAGATTTTTTCCTCTTTTTTTTCTTTTTCTTTTGGCTCTTATAAGATGCTGAGTAACTTATATTCATGTATGTACGTATGTATACACATTCAATTGGGGATTCTATGAAAAGAAATCAATTAATTAATTATTAATACAAAAAGTTGCTACGTGGCTTTTTATACATTTGTTGAATCATTATTATCAAGGATAGTTAATGTATCCCTTGATTTTTTTTATTTGTCATGATAGCAACAAAGGTAAAATTAGTTTAAAAGTGCATGAATGGATGTTTAAATAAAGTTGAAGTACTATTTGCTCATTTCCTGACAGTGTAGACAGAACTATAATTATATTTCAAGAAAAAATCGAATCCAAAAATAAAAAAAAACATTTATTGGTGTATTTTTCAATCTTCTTCTTTTGTTATCATCCAAAAACTTTGAGCTATCAGAGTGTTTATTATTTTATAATTTTTTTTAGTTGAGTAAGTAATAAAAGTACAAGGCATTTTCCTTTTTATTTAATATAAGCAATTCAGCATAAATTGCAACATCACGTTCCACATAGTCTCTAGAACGATTTTTATCTTTAAGCCTTGTTTGTTACTTTATAATCAAAAATGTATCAAAAATTACACTGTAATTTCAACTTAATATATATATAATACCTACCCCCATTGAGTTTTTTATACCCATACCTTTGAGGGTTTTATCCTACCCAAGCAATCTTTGATATAAGTTTGTCTCGTATTATAATATATCTAGTAAAATAATTATGAAACTTAGAATTTTTAATGTCATGAATACTAGATTATTGAGACTTTTTGGAAGTGGGGAGGTTCTCTCTATGTGGCTCAACTCCTTGATCACATGTATTATAATTAAGTATGTCGCAAAGACTTAAAAAAATTAGAGTTCCATATCTTGAAAAATTCACATTTTTACAATACATTTATGACGTCACTTTATTCAGATTTTCAACTCTAAATGACAACAACTTATTATCATATTTCTTATGTTTTGACATGCAAAAAATCCAAAATAGTTACAAAGAACAAGAACATTAGATCAAATGAAAGCTAAAAATGTTAAGAAAAAGGTGATCATCGACTTAAAAATAGTAATCAACACCTGGTTTGAAAGTAGTAGTAGGATAATCAAATAACAGAATTGTCAAAATTGAAATAAACAATGAAAACTGCAAAAAAAAATTAAGAATTTAGTAATCGGAAATTATCAGATAGACCTTTAGGAATGATAAGCTGAAGAACAAAAATATATGGTTTATAATAACTGTATACTTTAGTATCATCGGATTTACTAATTAATATCTTTATTTTTATGAACTTGTACTGATTCTGGTGTTTGTTATCGGCTATTACGTGCAAGGATCGTATTACGATGTAGATTTATTATTGTAGATATGTATGATTTATAATGTAAAGGGGCTGGTTGAGTGTTAAGTTATAAGGCCATGACATCATGTGATATATCACTTGATGATAAATATCTAGAAAAAATAAGGAAGCTAGTGCTCAACCCAAACCGTATAAATATTGTCTGCGCCAGATTACTATTTTTCGAACTTCAATTGGGAGTAAAATTGTAAGGAACTTTATGTAAATATACGTGTTTGGGTATAATACACAGAGAGTCTTATTTACCCAAACTGACCGACAACTAAATTAATGTAAGTCCCGTTCACATTTACTCATACTTGCATAAGAAATTTCCCTCGTAGAAGGAATAATCTTTTAAATATCAACTCTCACAAAATCCTTTTAAACTTTATAAATTAACATTGTAGTGGCTTTCCACGATTGCATTCGCTTGAATGAAAGGACACTACATTACATATTTGGAGAAATCTATATACATAAAGTTATATAATCATTTTAAAGTATCCTCTATGTTTATGACATACTGTCTTGTAACAGTTGGAAAGTGGATAATAATGACATACATATGTATACATAATAATCCCAAGAAATGACTGGATAATAGAAAGCTGTCACTTTTTAAGTTGTACATACATAGACTATATGCATGAAACATATTTGTGATGGCTTATTTAATTTTTAAAAATCTTTACAGAGGGACCCTAGTCTCTGTACCCTGAAACCGTGCCAATATTTATGCCTGGATAACTAATATATTGGACTATAAGTGTAACTAATGTTTTGAATTGCAAGTAAGATCATCAGTCAACAATATGCAATCATTCTATCCTTGGCACTCGTAGGTCCATGAAGCAGAAGGGTGGACTTTGATTTGATGACTAGTGACTCCATACATACCAAATTTTAAAAGGACATGGGGGGAGAAAAACATTGTCAGATACAATGCATACAGAGAAATGCATCAACTAACTTTTTAATGATTTTTTTTTGTAAAGTTAAAATATATTTTTTAACTTTGAAAGAAAATACCATTAGAAAGTATTTATTTTATTTGAAAAAATTAGTATCCATCTCGAAAAGAAGTATTTTATTCATTTAAAATATTGGAACTTGAGCACACACAGTAGTCAAGAGAAACAATCTGTATGTGTTTTTCTTCAAATAAAATAAGTTTAGTTTTAAAAAGACTAAAGCCAATTTGAAATTAGAATATTCAAGTCCTTACATAAATATTATTGTTATTAGACTTCGTTTGAACTTGCAAATAACTCAGGTCAACAAATTTGAAATGTCAAAAATTCTAAGGGGTGTAAGTAAAATAAAAGTTATTTTATTTTGCACACTGATTTCAAATCTGTAATTTTTTTTTATTAGAGAGTCCTAACGTTTTTGAGAAATCGAACCTTACTTTTTGAGCTTTTTTGGCCCATTTTCCAACTTCAACTTCTATTTATGCCTAGAAAAATACTCATTTTATGCATTAAAAAATGTTGATTCGCTAGTGTATTTAATGTAAATTCCAATTCCAGTCTTTGTTTTGATCCAAAAGAACTCCTGGGGGTATAAGCGGCGGGAGTAGGAACAAAAGTCGACCGAATCATTTGTACTTGAATAACTCCTTAAATATTACATAAAATGGATTAGTAAGGAATGTATTAAAAAGTTGAGATCCACAGCTTTCAAACGAGATGTCAAGTGCTCTATAAGACTCTTTAACCAAAAAGAAATTGTCCATCTAAATGTGTAAATTTCCATCCAATTTCAACCAAAAATCCACTATAAATCAAAGACTCATGGTAGAGCTACTAAAGCAGACGGATTAGGAAATCAGCTGAAGTCATTCTGCACACTATTACTTCATTCTGTTGCACTTGTTTTTTAGCAGCCCTTCTGTGAGTCATTGATTTCTAGTGGAAAACGGAATAACTTTTATCAAACTTATACCCCTGACTCTTGACCAGTGCAAATAATGACTTTGTCTAACCTCACCATCAGCTCTTTTTTAAATATATACATACCTTCTACAAAGGGGGTCTTTGTACAACATTTTTGAAATAATATTAATAAATGGTATTGTTCGCAATAACTTAGTATACAAATCCATTTTGCATAAACAAACTTTTTAACACTTTTCGTTTTGTTTCAAAATACCTGTGGGTATGATAAATGAAGTTAGATGAAATGAGAATAATTAATAATTGATGCAAAAAATATTTCCCGAAAAAAACATAATTTATTTTAAAAAAAGAATAAAAATAGATTAAAAGATTTTCCAATGAAATAATTAATCATAATATTATTATCAAAAACATCTAATATAGTTAATGAACCATACACTACTATGTTGCAGTACTATTTAAAGTAATTAAAATATGGTCGTATTTCTAAAAATTAAAAAAAATTTTAAAAAAAACAAAAATAATTATATATTATCTTTCCTTCTTTCTATAAAACAAACATTCACTAAATATATAATTAATTAAGATTTGTTAACATAAACATTTACAATTGAAAACATAAGTAGATTAATTGTTATTATATGCATATAAAACAAACTTTAACCGATAATTAACTAATTAATATTGATTAATAAATAAAGATTTAATTCAATTTAATTTAATTTTTGTTTCTCAAAGTTACAGAATGAATTCAATACACACATGACCAGTACAAAAAATGGCCTTAAAATCATTAAGAACAATAACGCATTGAACAACGGTTAAGAAACCCTCGAAATGGAAAAGAAAAGAAAAGTTATGAGACGTATGTACAGTTTTTTTTCTTTTACAGCGCGTAGACGAGCAGCAGAGGCATTTCTATGCCAAATTTTTAGAGCAGCAAGAGCACCTTTATTTCACAGATTTTTAAATAAAAAAATGAATTAAAAAATAAATCAAAATTAAGCTGACTAATTAACATTGATCAATTTATGAAGAAATATATCTATATTTAAAGAGAGGGGAGAGAAGAGCTGCTAAGTACAGCGGACATATTGCTTGAATTCTAATTTTGAGACGTTCAAAATAAAAGAAAAGTAAAGAAAATTGGAAAATACTCATAAAAATGATACATATAGTTATAATAACAAACATAAAATCCCTTTCCTCAACATGAAAGAAGAATATTTTTTAATTTTTTTCCTATTGAAACGTGGATCCAAATCTAATTACAAAACTTTCTTTGTCTAAGTCTACATTGATTTCCGAAAATCCTTTCCAACTTTAATTTCAAATGTTTTTTTTTTTTTTTTTTTTTTTTTTTGGCAATCTTTGAAACTCTTTCTTCTTTAAAATAATAAGTCTTTTTGCTTATTTTTTCTTGCTGGTCTGTTGCTCCTGTGTGAGATAGTAAGACCAGTAAAGAATGTTGAAAAAAGCAAACGTGCTGGGAAAGAGGAAGCGGGAAATTACATCAATTTTCTTCGCTCGAAATTGAAATCTTTGGCACCATTCTGTAATGGGATTTCGGCGAACTGGAAGAGGGATCTCATTCTGGAGGAGTCCTCCAGGAGGTATCATAGGAGCTCCCTCGATGCGTCTCATGAGTGGATCCTGAAAAGGAGAAATAAAAATTAATAAATAATTGTTTTCTGATTAAAAAAATGGAGCAATCAAAATTACCATGGAGAGTGGAAATCCGCCTTCTTCAATCCGCTCAGTGCTGAAAGCACACTGCTCCAACTCCCTTTCTTTAGCCTCTTTTTGTTTAGCAGCCCGTTGAGCATCCGACCTAAATAAGGAAAAAAAGCATGTTGGATCAGCTCAGGATGATGTATTTGCCCTCACCGAGAAGCGTAGTTCACGAGTGCATACTCCAGAAGCGCACTAAACACAAAAGTAACACATACCCCACACCAAACATCAATGGCCTTTGTATACGCGACTGGAGGGAGAGATGAATTGATGGAAGCCTGAGTCGTACTCATGGCCAAAAGTGTGGTGATTCCAAGTGAGACGCGTGCGGGTACAGCTTTGTGATCAATCCAAAAGCTCATCCAAGAAACGAGTACGATCATAAAACAAGGGATGTAGATCGTGAGCACGTAGAAGGAGAGCTGTCGAGCAAACGTGATTTCCACACGAAGACAAGAGTAAGAGCCAGTTGCGGTTTTGACGTCGCAGTTATGATTTGTGAATCCATCAAGCTTGAATCCTCCAGGGAGTGAGAGATTGGCTACCATTTGAACGGGATTCGTTTCCTTCCATTGGTAAATGAGATCATTCATGGTCCAACCGTCTAGGAGGGTTAAAGGACAACGTAGAATTAATGAATCCCTCAATTAATGAAAATAAAAACACAACTCTCTTAATCCAATTTTAATTACACAAACATATGTTACCCATGTATGAATGTATTAATTCCAATTTTAAACGAATCAAGCTTGTTTAAAACAAACAAACAAACGAAGAAAAAAACAAAACAAAAACCCTCGTAGTAAACTAATGTATTTATATATGACCTGACATTCCTAATTAAATTTTCATTTCTTTTCTTTACCCCAAATAATAATAATAAAAAAAATAGTTAAATTAGATTAAGGAATAATGTAGAAAATGTTGAAGCAATGCACATCTGTACAATTTCGTATCCACATCACATGACGACTTCCAAGCAAAAATGGTGGGAACATGTATGCATATACAATAATTTTCTCGTAGTTATTATCATTTTTGTAATGGTAGAGAGTGGAATAGTAATGAAGACATTGATCGTTTCCAAAGAGAAGAAAGAGTGTGCTATATCTTTAGGCGGGTGGGTGTACATAACATATGTATGTACATAAATAAGGAGGGATGAAAGGTAACAGACAAATAGAAGAAGAAGAAGAAGAAAAACTACTATTCAGAGTTAATGAACTCATAATATATCTGAGAAAAACAATCAAAAAGTTCATTTATTCTTTAGTCAAATGATACAAATCATTAGCAGACTATTAGGTTATAATATGGAGTCATTAAATACTCTATGTCAAGGAATTTTTGTTATTTATTAATATATATATATATATATATAAAGAGTTTATGTTCATAAATAAATAGAAAGGCACTCAAAAAAGAATGTCAATTGAAGGATAATTGATCTAATGAGAGTAAATACTCACTACAAACTCCCCATTTGTAGTAAAATATAGGGAAAAGAAAGCCTTCTAAATAAAAAAATAATATATTTTATTATTTTTTAGAAAG
This sequence comes from Lepeophtheirus nordmannii, assembly GCA_963680855.1. NCBI lineage: Eukaryota > Metazoa > Arthropoda > Copepoda > Siphonostomatoida > Caligidae > Lepeophtheirus > Lepeophtheirus nordmannii. Next base: position 18,102,494 of record OY804520.1, on the reverse strand, counting down.
CAACAAATCAAAGAAAAAAAAAGAGAGAAAAAAGAAAAAAAAAGATAGAGAGAAAATTGAAAAAGTAATCAAATTTATACAATCATTCCTCTTTTCAAAGAGAAACGTTTTGATTATTAAATGCAAAAAAAAGAAGGAATAATTGATATCAGTATTTATTTAATCATCATTTAACTTCATTTTTTCTTTGCATATATATTTACTTAATTAAATAATGTTTAAAAGCTTTCAACAAGAACCATTAAAAATTAGGGTCCTTATTCTATGACCCATCAATCATTTTAACAACACAGAAAACTATGTATTATATTATTTTTATGAATAAATATTTGAGGCCCATTGATTTTGTTGCATAATGATCGACTTTTTATCAACTATGGTCTTACAAGAAAATAAAATAAAAGTATGTACATAAGCATGTATTAGATTTATACTTATAAAATGAAACTTGCAGCTATTAGGCAACATATGATGTCGTTAGAAATATTTTTAAACCATCGCAAATGTCTTATTTTTTTGTCCATCATCTGCCAATAATATTCAGTTCATTGTTTGTGAAGTTTCAGTCAACAACGCATTTTTCTTAAGGTGGACATGCCCTAAGGAGAGCACAGTGCTTTAGGGGATTTGAAAAATTCCGAAACATCCAAAAACATCGGCCAAACCTGATCGCTTCGACTACAAGTCAATGCTGTGTGTTTTCTGGCATCAACGTGATATGATTTGGTAAGATTTGTTAAAATCCTGTGAAACAGTTGACAGTGCACACTACCAACGACAATTTGAACAGCTCTACACGCCAAAAACGCCCAGAATATTCTGATCGGCAAATCCACGTACGATTGGGAAACTTTGGTGCATACGACTTACTCTCCAGACTTGGTGTCATCAGATTATCACTTGTTCACATCGATGGGACATGCATTAGTAAAAGAACAGGTCTTCAATTCTAACGCAGAAGCCAAAAAATGTAACGATGATTAATTTGCGGCCTAAGACGGCCATTTTTTTTTTTTTTTTGGTGTGGCATCCACAAATTGCCTGAGAGATCGGAAAAATGTGTGGTCAGCTATGGTTGTTATTTTGAATATTAAATTTGTCACAATTTTTTCAAAATAAACGTTAGTAGTTTAAAAATAAAGTCTAATTTCATAGATATACATACATAGACCTGGTATATCAGAAACAGCATGTTCTTTTCCCATGAGATAAAGTAAGTTTACGACATGACATAAGGAGTAGTGTCGCGTCACAATGTTTCATCTGATAAAAATTATGCTTTCTTCCATTACTTAGAAATATATATTACATATTGGCCCTTTTATTATGTGGATCAATTGTAAACTTGACAACGTGATCAGAAGTTTCTCATGATGAAGCTACGTCTCTGTACGCCGTATTGTAAACCGTCTATTAAGACCTTCTTTCTACCAAAAAGACTCTGTGATAGTCGAGTGGTATTTTGTCTTTTTAGTAAGGTCCTAAATTATACAACTATATAACAGAACATGAATTATACATGCAGTGGAGACACTAAATCTCCGTCTATCCTCTTCAAATTTGGATTGGAGTCTTAGAAGAGCTTAAGAAAGAAAGGTACAAGAAGTCAAGCTTGAGTAAAAATTTCACTCCTCTCTATTGTGGGTACATAATAGATTATAGCTAGTACAAGGAACTGGTCCTAAATTAATATTATGTATGTACATATATACCTATATCTTGGGATGGGAATTTTGTATATACAAAATACAGTTTTATGAAAAGAAAAAGATTTTTGTACAATTTTCTCGAAATGATGTCACCTTTAAAGTTCATATGCAAATTTATATACAAGTTATATATTCATGGAGATTGCGTAACTAGATGTAAAGTAATTTCAAAACCCCTTGCGCACATAAAAGTCTTCACTTGGAGAAGTAAATTTGAATAAAAACTGATCAAACGGTCATCGTTTAGGGTTGAGTATGTTTCTTCTTCTATGTACAATGAATGGTATTTAACGAAGCGCGATATTAAAATGAGCCGTATGCATATTATATATATAATATTTAGTACTCCTAAAGTGAGTGAATGAATAATTGTTACTCACAGCTTGCCACATCCAAATTGCACGTTTGTTTATCGAGAGGAAAAAGAGCCAAATGCATGGAGCAGGCACAGGTCAACGAGACTCGAATGGAGTAGAGTACGTCACCATTTGGAAATACCCGTACGTAGAGATTATCCTGAAGAATATTGTGAAAACGACCAATTTTTTCATTCCGAAAGAATGTATCCGGCATCCATACCTTGCTTGAGTCAGTCATGGTCAAATAGCGGATTTTGTCTATGATGAAGAAAGAGAGAGAGAAAGAAAAAAAAACGCAAGATTTTTAAAAAATATTAAGGATAATTGTAGTTATTTAAGTATGATAATAATAATATTCAACTTTTTTTAACATGAAAAATACGTAAATGGATAATTTTTTAAAAGTTTAAAATCAAATATGATAAACCATTAAATCATGCAGTTAATGGCTCTAAAAAACTACATGCAAATAAAGTGCCCATTATTCCTTTCTTTCACCACTTACCTTTAAACCATTCTTTCAAAAAAAATAAAAATATTTTGAGCTTAATTAATGTTCTTTCTTCACTTTTTAACAGAAAAAAAAATCATTTTTTTTTCATGCTCTAATGATTTAAAAGTTTTTTAATTATTTCTGTGAATTTTAATTTCATTTATTATTAATAAAAGGTTTGAAAAACAAAACATTTGCCGAAATGAATTGGGCACAAGTAATAATATCAAAGCAATCTGATTTCTTCTGATTTAAATTTAAGTGGTTCTACTACATACTTTAGTCAGAACAAAGACAAATAGTATTAAGGTTGCAAAATCATGCAGAATGCGTCCAAAATCGCAAGCAATCTATTTGCTAGAGTATATCTGTTTCATTATGTTTGAAATTAATTATGAATTATAATTAATAGTAGTAATTATATAATAAAGGGGAAAGTAGAGAAATAGAGAGAAAATTACTCAATTTGATGATATATGTAATATATATGTTGTTCTAAGTAATTATTTTTATATATTTTTTTTTGAAAAAAAAAAATCTTATTTTGCCTAAGAAATGATAAGAGAGGTTCTAAAACAAAAAAAAAGAAAATAATAATAATAAGAAAAAAAAATCATTAAAAATCCATAGGAACCAACCTTTTTGAAAGAGGCCTCCAGATGAGGCTGCATCAGGATAAAAAGGAATTCTGAATAAATCAAATTTCACTCAAATTGTCAAAAAAAAAAAAAAAAATCATGAAACGATTCAATATTTTATGGTTAGATAAGAACAATAAATGCATAGATTAATGAAACATGTTTGTGACCTTGATGGACGACCTTTAATTATATATGTATATATATATATATAAATGAATCAATCATTAGGTTACAGACACATATTCATATCAAAACAACAAAAATATAAATGTGATGAATATGTGTCTCTAAGAATAAGCCTGAGATAAGGATGTGCAATTAAAGAAAAATAAATATTATTTTTTTTGGGAAACAGCAACACAAAAAATATGAATTAATATGTATGTTAATAAAATTATATTTTAATTAAATAACTGTTATATGTATATATAATAATTAATTATAATCTAGCGTGCGCTTCTGAAACACTGAAAATAAACGTACATTGAGCCAAAACATACAGATTTGAATATTTGATAAATTTTTTTTTTTTTTTTTTTGAGAATGATAAAAAAATTTATGTGGATATTATTATAATATGTAACATTGAGCACTAGGGTTGCAGATATATATAAAGAAGAAAGATAATAATGCATTTCTAATTAGACACATAGAAAAAAACCAAGATAAGTAAAGAGATAAACATTCATTGTCAAATGTGATTTGTTTTTGACAGTGATGCGTTTTCGGAAAAGGCCAACCTTTGTCAAATTTATCTCCTATACGAGCTGCGAAATGAAATAAAGTTAATTATGTAATAGCTTTGACTAATTATAACATTGAAAAAAAGGGTTTTTTTTTTAATAATAAAGATTCTTTATTATTTTAAAATAAATCAAAAAAACAGGGTACAAGTGTCTCTTACCAACTCCTACCAAAAAAAAGATGTCCGGTAAATTCATCGACGATCAATTCATTGACTTTTTTCTTCCAAAAAATACTTTCAACAGCTTAGAGCAAATTTGTTTTGGCAGAGTTTTTCACATGAACACCGACCAGATTAAGATTATACAAAGAAATTCTGTGCATGAAATAGCAAAAATTAATTATAAATTTAGGACTTGTATTTCCAAAAATGTTCGACAACCAACTTTGAAACTCTTACAAAAAACCGTCAATTAGATTTATTTTTAGATTTTACGAATTGAACGAAGCAAAAACAATGGTTTAGAATAAGGTTTATTTCTATCAAATTTAATCAGATTTAAAATAATTTCCAAATGATGTGAACTTGACGAATGTAAAGAAGCAATCAAATAGGAAATGACAAATTATAATTAAAAGCTAGTTCATCTGACCAGAGACAGCAAATGGTGTACACAAATTTACTCTAAGCTGTTAAAAGTGTTCATTGGGAGAAAAAAGTCGATGAATTTACAAATCGATGAATTGATCGTCGATAAATGTACTGTCGATGAATTGATGTCGATGAATTTTCCTAGACCCCAAAAAAAGAATTCCCAATTTAAATTGAGTACAAATAGCGATTAGTGGAGGAAATTTAGCATACATATGAATAGCTAAGTAATGCCAGCGTGAGGGTCATGACCTTTCTTGATTATATACAAGAATATAAAAATGTTTTTGGTACTTTTTATAAAACATTCTGTGATTTTTTTAAATGTACTTGTCCCGATATATTTATTTTATATATTTATAATGCAGCTGTTTTTGTTTGTTTGTATTTTAACTCATTTCTTTGCTTTGTGGATCATTCATTCATTGTCCTATCATCTGTGAGAGTTAATTGCAATGAAAAGCTTATTTTTAAGATGATACATCACGGTAGTAAAAACTGGAATATAGGTTTCATTTGAGGTCCCAAAACTTCTGCAACCAGTTTCATACTCCCTATGGTCTAAATTTTACGTTTCTAAATGGGCAACTTTTTTTAATGTAGAGTTTTTGAGAAAATGAGGGTCTTGTCTTGATCCATCGTGTTTTTTTGCTAACGTTAAGAAAAAGTTCAAGGACGAATTACGGTATTAAATAGGGACATTACAATTTATTTTATAAATAACAATATGATAGATATACATCTCAGCTACTCATGTATTAACGTTTTATTAAGAAATATTCAAAATTAAAAAAATTGACAGTAGATTTTGTGACTTCCCCCGAGGGAAAATTGAATAATGTTGTCAAAGAAGTATGTTTTTTATAAGAAATCAAAAAACAAACTCAAATTATTTTGTTATACACTAACGTGTAATAGAATACTATTTACAAAAAATGTATTATAGGTTGTCTGCAAAAATAAATATCTCATCTTTAAAAGTGGAAATAAAAATACTGGAAGGGAGAAAATATACCGCGTATAACGCGCATAAAACATTTATTGGTATGTTAATTTCCTTTAAAATTTTAATATGAATTTAAATATGAAGCCCAAGGTTTCATATTTAATACTGTATCCCTATTTAATACTGTAATTCGTCCTTGAACTTTTTCTTAACGTTAGCAAAAAAACACGATGGATCAAGACAAGACCCTCATTTTCTCAAAAACTCTACATTAAAAAAAGTTGCCTATTTAGAAACGTAAAATTTAGACCATAGGGAGTATGAAACTGGTTTCAGAAGTTTTGGGACCTCAAATGAAACCTATATTCCAGTTTTTACCACTGTGACATGTTTGTTGTTAGAAAAAAAATATATTAAAATAAATATTATGTAAATATATATTCAATTTTGCTTTCCTTTGTTAGAAGATACACAAATATTCAAATGAAAGAACTAACTATACCTTCCATAGAGAGAAGTTTGTCCTTGAAGCGAAGTCTTCCATCGTTCCATTGCTGCCGTAGAGTAATTTGAAAACTATATTCCTGAAAAATGATATAAAATTGCATTGAAGTGTGAGCATAGACAAATTAAACAAATTCTACATAGTATATATGTGTCAAGTCAACAAGAAAGCAAGTTTGTTTTCAAATATTGAAATAAAAAAAAACCACTTTTAAGTTTTTTTACTTCATAAATATAACTGCCAAATATTCTGGAGTCATTTTAAGACCTATACGTCACGGTTTTTGCTAAAATGTCACTTTTAATCAAGAAAGCAAGGGCTGTTATCTATCCAATAGAGCAATCGGATAAATTTTACGATTGCCAAAGGAGCCGAAATGACCCTGAAAGAAAGTCCATCTTTTTAATAGCCCCAGAGATTTATTTATTTTGTTGCAGTTTGCTAAAACCAGTTCATCTGTTCAAGAACTATTAATGATCAACTATATCCGCTATCATGCTCACCATGAACCATAGTAATAGTAACTACATATTCAAAAATACCAGATGTTTTTTATTCTTGATTGTGGCCGGTATTTTTTCCCTAAAATTAAGCTGCAACTATTGGAGTCATTATTTAATTAATCGAAATATATGTGCTAATAATACAAACAAAAGAGGATTGCTTCACGATTATGAGTGCAGTTCTAACTCAGTATTGAAATATTTCAGATAAACCTGGTTTCTTGTTGACTTGACACATATATATGAATATAAATGAATTTTTGAGCCTATTAAGTACTCTTCTTTTATACCATACATAGGCTGTCCCTTTCTTTTTTCCTTTTTGATATTTTTTAGACACACACACATAAAAAAGCCCTTCGTTAAAAATAATATGTGTCAGTTTCGAGTGAAAAAAAAAATAAAATGAAGAAAAAAAAATATTAATATTTTATCGGTAAATAGAACCAATATTATATATAAATATAACAAAAGCACCATTCTCGTCCTTTATTCTTTCACGATTAATAATAGTTATACATAATAGCTGAAGCTGTAAATAAAAATTGAACACCTGTAACTGACATTAATAAGATATTGAAGGGAACTTTACATGGACAGACCAGTTTGCCCTTAATCCAATGATATTGCTCTCTTATGTGTGAATATGAGTTGTTAAGACTATGTCATTACTTAAACAATCGGTTCTATTTAAATTCATTTTGTTTTGTATTATGACGTCATCTTTCCACCTTTATTATTTAAAGTACAATGACGTCATTTTTTATACTTAAGCTGGCGGATTTTATTTACCTTATTGCCGCTAACGAAGGCGTAAGGATTGTTTTCTACTTTACGATAAATGGCATCCTCTCTTTTAAACAGACATGTCCAACGTCTGGTCTGGGGGGCCAAATGCAGCCCCTGGTCAATTGTCATCCGGTAACGTCTGGCCTGCATATTAAATTAATACATTGGGCAACAGCGCTGATATCTGCATTCTCTAAGTGCTGCCATCTAGAGGTTCAATTAGTTTAATATTTTAAATGAGCCAAAACCTATGCTTAAGATAGCTGGAATTAAAATAAAAAAGCAAATGTGAAACACAGAACGGCTCACTGAAATTTATTTAAATTTATTGCTGTTCTATGTAAAGAAAGTCCGCCAAGGTTGGCCCCCTTACATTTTTAAAACACCTTTGCAAATGTTGGAACCTGGGTTAGCTTCTTCAAAATCATTCTTGATTTTGTCATAGACCGTATTTTTTGATGAAGATGGACCCATCAATAATATCGAAGGAATACTCAATTTTATTCCTTGGAATTTGGAAGCAAATTCCAAGGTCAGAATTCAATAGGACTATTCTGTAGGAATTATGTAGGAAGGATTGAATAAGAATCCAATGGCGATTAAGTTATCTTCTTTCCTCTTCGTGGAGTTAATTCTCAAGATATTTGCTTCATATATAGGGATTTACGATTTATTCAAGTTTACCCTGACTTTTAGTATCATATCATATAATCGTGAAATTTAGTAGAGTATTTACTTCATATGAGCATTTGTCATAAAATTGAGCATTCTCTCGATGTTCATGATGAGGTCATTTGACTTGAAATAATAAGATTGAAAAGATGACGTCATATAACATCAAAATTAAATAAAAAAAACCCTGATTTTCTAAGCATTGACTTAGTTTTAACAATTCATATAAACACATTGGTACTCAGAAGCACTTAAGGATGAATTAAGGCCAACTTGTCTGACCATGCGGTGTTCTCTTTAAAGTCCTTTGATCGATGATACGGATTGAAATATATGCTTATGGTTAATTGGCCGGTCCAGTCATGATTTCAAAATGTTTTATTCGCATATTCAAAAGAATTACTTAGAATAAAAATAAGAATTCATTTTTAGTAAAAGGTAAATTCACACTCTTTATCTGAGATAAATGATCACGCAATAAAAATGAAAACATTCAGGTCATAGAGACAGAAACAAACAAACAGAGGAGATAAGTTGGTGTGCACAAACACATAGCCAATTATTAACAAACCTAACAAAAATGACCATTTTTTTCAGCTGAATTCATGGTGTATGTGTTCAATTATGTTCAACTGCTAATAGAAGTCCCTTGGACTCCGTATCGACAAAAAATATGACAATACCTTTGTTTTAAGTATCAAAACTCCAACTGATATATGTATACTATTTTTTTATTTCAATCTTGATGCTGGCCAGTTCAAATTGGCTCTGCTACCATACGCAAATCGTATCTTTAGTAAATATAGTTATAAATTTATAGAAATTTATAAATAGACTTTAAGTAATTATACATATTGCTTGTTTTAACCTTAGCTATGCTAATGCCTTTTTAGGAATAAGCCAAACAATAAAAACTGAATAATTAGTTAGATATTATAATCTATTATTAAAAGAAAGAACATAAGATTGGTAAAATTTATACATATAAATTTGTAGATAAATATAGATATTATGAAAACATTTAGGATAAGAATATATTTTTATAATTATGATTATTTTTAAATATTTTTTTTTAATTTAGGGTTATTTTTTTTTACACTTGGTAGTTTTGAGCCATTGATAGAATTGGCAAAGTTAGTTCAAACAAAACTGAATCATGTTTACGTTTTTAATAAGTTTAAATCCCGTAAATTAATAATTTTCTATTTGACAAATACATATAAATGTTTTATGAAAAATGCAAAAACTATAACAAATTTTTTAGTTATTTGAGAGATTTTGAGAGATAGGTTTGTAATAAAGAATCTGAATCGAATGAATGATATTTGTTAACATGAAAGCTCCCAGAAATAATTGTTCGTCAAAAACTAAGAAAATGCAAGAAAAAGCCACCAGGGTGGGTAACCTGATAGTTCTTCACTTTAGTCCTAATTTCTTTTTCTAAGGCTTAAACCAGTACAACGAAATCAAATTGTTGCCTTTGGAATTATTAAAAGTAGACTATGAAGACATTTAACGTTTTCTTGGTAGTCCTCAGGAAGATAGTTTGTAAATTAATTCAAGCCACGCTCATGTATAAAATTATGTATTCAATATTCACTATATAGAACTAGCTCATACACGTTCTATTTGTTCGGGACTATTATAACCCTTTAATTAAATATCAAAGGATTAATTCAATCATAATGAAGAGTTCAGCCTTTTTGAATTGAATGAAACTTTTAACAGATTGAATGATGTAGTATAAAGATCCACATATTAATGGTATTAAGTGTACACTGACAGTAAGTTCGTCAAGACAAATGACCCCCATTTTTCAAACGGCCAACATTCGGTTTAAAGCCCTTGCTTCATTAACAAAAGATCCATAGTTAAATTTTTGGACAAAAAAACAACTTTTGAAGTTGACTATATTAGGTCTATATCTATGGAATGAGACTTCCAGCTATTAGGCAACAGATGTCCCTTGGAGTATCCTTTAATGTCTTATTGTTTTGGTTTGTCATTTGGCAACAATATTCAGTTCATTGTTTGTGAAGTTGCAATCAACAGCGAATTTTTATTCGTTTTTAAAAATGGATTGAGTGCATCGAATAAGAGCGACCTGGGAATTAGGGGAGACTTACGATTGGAAACTGTTGGTGCATGCGGCTTACACACCAAACTTGGCGCCATCAGTTTATCACAGGTCTTCAATTCTCATGCAGAAGTCAAAAAATGGCTCAATGATTGGTTTGCGGCCAAAGACGGCCAATTTTTTGAGTGCGGCATTCACAAATTGCCTGATGGTTGGGAAAAATGTGCCACTAGCCATGGCTATTATTTTGAAGATTAAATTTGTATCCATTTTGTTACAATAAACGTTAGAAATTGAAAAATACAGTTTCATTTCACGTGTATAGACCTGGTATTTGTATGCTGTGGCATCATTACATTAAAATTGTAAATATTTTATTATCAGTTGTTGCCTACTTTATCTCCTTATTAGTGATCTGAACACTGATTGGTGGAACTTAAAGAGTATTAAATGAATAATAGCTCCAGTGATGGAAGGGTATTCAAACTTCATTCATATGTGAGGCCTTATTTTTCTTTTGTAAAAAGAGGAAAGGTTGCGGGATTCAATAAAGAGTACACTATCATGTACATACTCTCCTCTTATCATATCTCATGCCAGGGATTATGAAAAAAATGAGGAAAAAACAGTAGAAAAGAGAGAGAGAGGGAACCTCATCTTTTATAAAATATACATAGAAATGGTTTAATGAGACATTAAATGAGTTTTGAATCTTGGATCATTTCTTACCTCGTTTCCTTTCAACTCTATTTTTCGTTTTTCTTTTCCTATTCTAAAGGCTTAAAATATCATTTATTTTTGTTTAAAAGAAAAAGAATAACATTTTTTTTTAATAAAAAGGTATTTTTTTTGGTTTAGGAAGTCACTGACTGGAACGAAGTAGAAGGAACATTTTATAAACTTATGCACATAAAGGTCTAGTATACTTTTAAAAATAAATATAATGCATGTTTATATAATGAATCTACATTTTTTTATGGTTGTATGGACTTAAGGTCCACCAATGGACTCAAATCATCTTCAATGAAATTGACAATTTGAGAAATGAGATAACGTTGGTTATAGAACAAGCAACCTTTCCTCTAAAAAGAAAAAGATAAAAACAACTATCCAAAATCAGCTGGTAGAACTATGATTATCAATAGTTGGATTATTCTTTAATAATAATTAGGGGAAATTGTTCACGTCTGAACAAGAGCTTATTCGAGTTGAACTCAGTGTAGAGGAATCCACAGCTGACAAGAAAAGTAAAAAGTAAATCTGTATGTTAGTGGAATAGGTATGGTAAAAATACTTTTCACGATGTCCCTGTGATGCCTCATCAAGGAACACTAATCCTTTCATTGGATGTCAATGGCCATGCGATCCCACTCTTTCTTCAGAGTTGCCTTGTAATTTATTAGGAGCTCAATGTTTTTGAATTTTGTTACTTTCAGCTGATTTCATGATCCTTCCGCTTCAGTCTATTGCACTTCATTTTTAATAGATCTACCGTGAGTCTTTGATTGCTAGTGGATTTTTGGTCGAAATTGGTTGAAAATTTATACATTTTTTTTGACGATTTTTTCTTAATTAAGAATTTTTATCGGGTGCTTGACATCTTGTTTGAAAGATGTGGGTCTCAGTTCTGTAATGCATTCCTTATTAATCCATTTCATGTAATATTTTACGAGTTATTTAAATAAAAAGAATTTGGGCGACTTTTGGGTCTACTATGCTCCCAGGAGTCCCTTCAGGTCAAAACAAAGTCTGGAAATGAAATTTGCATTAAAAACACAATCGGATTATCATTTTTTAAATGTTAAAAATGAGTCTCCTTCTGGGCTTAAATTGAAGTTGAAGTTGGAAAAATGGGCCAAAGAAGCTCATAAAAAAAGGATTCAATTTCTCGAAAATTGTCAGACTCTCTAAAAGAAAAAATTACAAATTTGAAATCAGTGTGCAAAACTGTATTACTTTTATTATAATATACCCCTTAGGATTTTTTAATGTTGACTAGTGTAATCTAAGGAGTAAATTAAAAAATGAAACCTCTGATCAAGAACTTTTTTTTTCTCCCATTTACTTACAAAGTTACTTAAGTAGCAACACAATTCGAACTAGCACGTCTGAGTTATGGTGAATACAAATAAAGTATAACTTTATGAAACAACACTCAAGGATTTACCAGATATATATTATACTACTTTCTAATTAATTAATAAAGCTAAAAAATTTCTAGAACAATATTCATTAAAATATACAGAACTTCATACCTATATTATTTTTCGGCAGAATTTGGTCCTCACAGTATAATATATGCCTAAATACTGTATATCTTTCTTTTGTATATTTTTGCTCCACTAAAAAGCAGTGTTGGTTTAAAAAAATAAAATTCATTGAAACAATAGCAACAATCCCTAAGTGGTTTTTTTTTATCAGCTTTCGATTTGCCTACTTCAATAAGTATTCTGATAATTGATTCTACTGAACTCAAATTAGGTCTTGTGAATGAGTAAAAACATCCCTAGTATGAGAACTAGTCCCTTTTGATCCACTAAAAACCTCGACTTTCAACAAAAAAAAAGTAACAAATTTGAAGAAATAAACCTCTAGATGATAGCTAAATACATTCAAAATTAAAATAAAATTAACTTTAATTATAATATGTATCAATAGATGTACATTTATATAACAAAGTGAATAATCATTTTTTATAAAATTTTGTTAAAAAAAGTAGAAATTTCCGATCGTTAAAGCTAATTGACCGTGTAAATATGGGTCCTCTGTTTTTCTAATTTAGCATACTAGTATTTTTTCCATCGATACAAACTGTTTAAATTTTGAAAATGCATCACTAGCTTTGTAAAATTGTCATATTTATTCTCAGATAGAGAGAGAGAACGAAAGATGGGGAAAAAACATCAATTTATGTACATCCATACATATTTTACTTATTGCATATGGATACATGTATTTAAAGGATCTGAATTATACACGATTGGACTTGTATATAATTATGAAAAATAAGCCCTCATCAGTCCAACTCCGAGTAAATACTAAGGGCACTGCCTCTGAACTTTTGTATTTGACAGTCAGTAAACGCTAAAAAAAGTGACAATTGAAGCAGGTCCATCTGTATTGGCATGCATTGTCTTGGGTGACCGCTGGTCGGGGTTTGCAGGTTGCTCCTGCTTAATACAGTGCATTTATTCTATAAATTTCCTGCGTGGAAACTATGAATGTAGATATGACCGCGTAGTGGAGTGACACGCTTGCAGCAGGTGACCCTTAGACCAGGTTTGACGCTATATATATATTTGGTATGCTTTAAAGATTTTATTTTGAGCAAGGAAAGAAGTAAAGGATTAATCCCTTTTCGATTCATTAATAGACAGTGTCATCTCATTAAAATCAGAAAAGAGTCAACTCATGAAAAGAGCTGAAAATATAATTATTTGTTGTCTTTTTTTTCCTGCTTTTTTTAGAGAACAAATTTTTTGAGGAATTCACTAAAGATCAAATCGTATCACGGATCATGAAAGTTTACAATGTTTCTGCTTTTTAGGTGTTGATTTGTCAACTTTTGCATCTCATTATTGTTCTGAATGTTGATTTCGTCAACTCAAATTAAATTTATACATGTAAAAAGGATGAAAACGAATGTTTTGCTCTGTTTTGTAGATATTTATATAATAAATGGTTATAAAAGCACATATTATCTGTTATTATTATTATTACATTTGATAACTTTTTAGAAAGAAAGAGAATTATAGAATTTCGATAAAACCAATTTGTAGGAATCTTTCAAATGAGCCACATCACCTCTTTCACATCGTAGTGACATCCTTATAACATTATTTTTATAAATGAATACATTTAATAAGTTCTTTCATCTTACCATTTTTACGTCGTCGATATTTGAAAAACTTCGAACAAATATATTAACTGTCACAAGTGTTGCCGAATCTGTAAAAGTTAATAATGATAGCAATCAAATATAGTAAATAAAACATAAGCAAACATGCAATAGAGTAGATCCCTTTCTTCAGAACAAACAACAACGTCACATGAGTTTTGTAAGGTAATATACATATGTGTCAAGTCAACAAGAAAGTAAGTTTTTTATTTCAAATATTGAAAAGGAGAAAATCATCTTTTTTTTTACTTCATGAATATAACGGTCAAATATTTAGGAGTCATTTTAAGACCTATACCGCACGGTTTTTGCTAAAATATCACTTTATATCGAGAAAGCAAGGATTGTTGTATATCCAATAGAGCAATCGGATAAAGGTGTCGACTGCACATGGAGCCGAGTTGGTTTCTGAAAGAACGTCCATCTTTTTCATAGTCCCAGAGATTTATTTAGTTAGCTAAAACCAGTTCGTCTGTTTAAGAACTATTAAGAATCCTTACGTCATAGTAACTACAAAGTCAGAAAATACCAGATGTTTTTTATTCTTGATTGTGGCTGGTACTTTTTCCCCTTAGTTATGTTACGATTATTGGAGTCATTATTTAATTAATCGAAATGTATTATTAATACAAACGAAAGAGAATGCCTTCAAGAATATTAGTATAGTTCTAACTCATTTTTGAAATATTTCAGAAAATTTTTTTTCTTGTTGACTTGACACATATGTACATATTACAAATTATGTACCAACATAATACTCTATCACCCTAATTGATATGGAGTAAAATAGTAAAAAGAAATTAGATATGTATTTTCTTTGGAGTTTCTTCTAATCAGTATGGGAGAAAAATAAATGAAATAAAGATAGTTTCTAAATCCCTATATATCTTTATTTTCCTACTAAAAAGTCTCCACAAAAAATAATTAAAATTTTTTATTTATCTCTTGTGAAAATGTATCCCTTTCCTTTCATTTATTTTCTTATATGTATATATATACAAGGCTTTTATATTTTCTCAATTCCCTCCTACCATATATTCAAAGGAAGGAGTAGAAATAATCCATCCATGAAATTACGGATTCGCTTGAAAAATGCTCATCATAAAACGACGACAACTACTTATATATTTTTGATAAGCATGTGTACATATATATTTTAATTTTTTTTAAAAAGCTTTGTCAATTAACCTCTCGTCTCCATTTCACTTATCCTCTCTCCTCTTCTCTGGGTCAAAATAAACGCATTACGTAAATGGCTTCTTTTTTTATACTATCAATGTAAAATAAATGATGGGGAAAATGGGTCAAAAGTAGACTCCGTGAAAAGTTTGTTCTTCGTGGAATATGTATTAACCTAGAAGAACATTTTACGGATTATCACACACGCACACGCAGTCCTATCCACTCATTCTGCTCTTTTTGTGTGTGTCTAAGTAAGTGTTCTGAGGTACTTCCTCTCTGCGTCTATATTCTTAAATAGAAGTAGGAACCGCAAATGCTAATTGTGGGGTTTTTTTGTAAAAAGAGAGGAGGAAGGAAGAGGGAGTGAATGAGGAAATGGAAGTCATTTCAATAATAAAAGATATGATAATAATACAATGAATATTTTGAAAGCTTATTAGGGATACATATTATGTTTGTATTTAGACGGAGAACGGCTCTAATCTTCCTCCATAATATCTTTATGAAATAAGAAGAGTATGAGTAAACCAAAGCTATGAAACACAGTGTGAAGACGATGACCACGCGATCAATTTTTGTACAGATCCATTAGTCCAAGAGTTGACATTTTTGTCCGCTAGGGAAACTGACCCACTCCTTAAATATGCATATGCAGCCACCATGAATTTATTACTTTGTTACTTCAATTAAAAAAAGGTATATTCTGTGAGGGCAAACAAAATTATATAAGTATTGAACTGAAATTCAATAAGCGACACGTTTGAGGGGGAAATTATGTTTCATAACACAAGGAAATCTTTCCGAGCTAACAGCCTCATTTTGTGACTTTGTTTCATAGCATTAAAGCGAATGCATTGGAGGTTAAACTCTCCGAAATACTAATATTTTATTATTTTCTTTGCCATCTGTAACACATATGTGTATGTACATATTACGAGGACCCATTGTTTTGAGGGATACCGTACTTTTGAAGCTCTCTTACCTGTACTGTTCAAACCACTGGGTCGTATTCTCTTATCATACACATCAGGTCCTAAAACAGAGTCCAGAATTTTCTTTTCCTCCTGTCTATAATTGACTTCTTTTCCAGGGAGGAATCGAGAGTGTGTAAAGCCATCTAAGGGGCCCATGACGCCTTGGCCCATGTTGTAGAGGGAATTGAGCCCACTGAAAGAGAAAAATAAAAATAAAAGTTAGGCATTATATGCACATATTTTAGTCAGTGAATAGACATAATTAGGTATTTGATATCATGAATGAATGTAAGTCCATTTTCAATGGTGTCCGGTAAATTCATCGATATCAATTCATCGATTGGTAAATTTATCGACCATCAGTTCATCGACCGTCAATTCATCGATCATCAATTTATCGACGATCAATTTATTGACTTTTTTTCCCAATGAATACTTTCAACAGCTTAGTGCAAATTTGTTTTCGCAGAGTTTTGACATGAACACCGACTAGATTTAGATTAAATAAAGAAATTTTGTGCTTAAATTAGCAAAAATTATTATTTGAATTACATATTTAGAACTTGTACATATTTACAAAAATGTACGACAACCAACTTTGAAACCGTCAATTAGATTTATTTTTAGATTTTGCGAATTGAACGAAGCAAAAACAATGGTTTAGAATAAGGTTTATTTCTATCAAATTTAATCAGATTTAAAATAATTATTACCGATAGATGTGAACTTGACGAATGTATAGGAGCACTCAAATAGGAAACGACAAATTATAACTAAAAGCTAGTTCATCTAACCAGAGACAGCAAATGGTGTACACGAATTTACTCTAAGGTGTTGAAAGTGTTCATTGGGAGAAAAAAGTTGATGAATTTTCCTAGATCTTTTTTCAAATAGGTTTCAAATCCAACGATTTTCAGAAATTATAGGCAAATACAAGGGTACATAAAATTTTTTCATTCCCTCTTAAAACTTGACCAACTTGAATACGAGAATCCTGCGCATATTTATGATGATATAACTCTCAAACGAAATGAACTTTAGCTTATTTCAAAAGAAAAGGCCATTTTTTTCCTTCTATGTAAGGTAATGCATGGCCAAGTTTGGCAGTTGTTAAATACATATGTATATACATATATGTATTCATGCAACACTAAATTTAAAATAGATATTCACTCCTTCTTCGAAAGGATTAATTAACTCTCTCATTCAAATGCATGTTTCTTTTCATGTTTTCAATTCCATGCGATTTGTAACATTTCGTGGAAACAACAACAAAAAAAACAAGAAAAACTCTTATGTTTTGCAAACTGATTTGCGTTATTATCGTTCGTTGCATGTATTATACGGCATACTATTATGAATATACATATGTACGACGACAAAGATAGGTTTTACTTATGGAAATCAGTAAGTACATATGTGTATATAGCCCTATTATCATAAGTACTACGATATGTGCATGTATGTATACAACATGAATTTATATTATGAAATATTTTCTACATTCATATATATATATATATATATATATATATTCTCATCAAGACGGTATATATATATATATATTGCTTTGATAAATCGATCTCTA
Source organism: Lepeophtheirus nordmannii (assembly GCA_963680855.1). Classification (NCBI taxonomy): domain Eukaryota; kingdom Metazoa; phylum Arthropoda; class Copepoda; order Siphonostomatoida; family Caligidae; genus Lepeophtheirus; species Lepeophtheirus nordmannii. Next base: position 18,084,822 of record OY804520.1, on the reverse strand, counting down.
TATATCTGTATATCATAGTATCTATATTTAATACATTATTATTATTATTATGTATATTTTATTTGTTGAGAGAGACGGAATTGTATGATACACCACAGAACCTCTCTTCTTCTACCTCTATCACGACGAGCTCTATCACGAAATGGTGTCTGCTACCCTTCTGTATTTTCCTTGTTGCCAACTTTTTAATTGAGCAGAGTTATTATTTAGATATACTATACATTGATAAATTCGACCAATATACAAATCAATAGTTAATACTTGTTTATTATTCACCAATTCAAAAAAATAGCGCGCAATCCTTGATTTAATATATTTTTTATATATCACATTCATAAATAATAAAAAAACTCGTCGTGGTTACAATCACCCAAGAGGACGAGGGGAACAGGATGAACTGAAGATAACTTGATCCAAAATAGGACAACAAGTATATTGCATCGACCTCAAAGGTTGCTTGAGGTCACTGAAGGCTGATTCTTAGGCAAACTGCAAATTTTAGATTGTCTATGAAGTCAAAAGTTTCAGGAAATGATCAATTTTAGGGATTTGATGACCAAATTCCACTTTTTCTTTCTCAGGGAGTTTCATTTCTTAAAAAACTCGAACTGTGTTTCTTAAACAGTGAGCTAGGGTGCAATAGTATTCTGGTCATAAAGCTATGAAAGGAAATGTGCCTACTATCTTGAAGATATATTTTAGTGTTTAGATCAAGTTTTTTTTTTTTCTCCAAGAAGATATCGCATTGGAAGTACATATGTGTATATTTGTCCTCCCTTTGTAGTACTTACCTTGTTTAGCTGAAGAAAGAAGGTTTTATTGTTATTAACAGAGCTCCCCTAGCGAACAAAAAGTCAACTCTTGGACAAGTGGATTTGTACAAAAAGCAATTCCCTTGTTGCTATCGTTTCGCACCCTTGTTTCATAGCTTTGGTACGCCTCTCGCATGTTTATGTTTTATTTTTTAATTTTTAAAACAATTACATTAAAAAATGGTGTTATTATAATCATGACACAATTATCAATGAAAATTCCCTCACATATTTATTTTTTGGTTTTGCACCCCTGACTCTAGGGAATAAATGGATGCGTTATGGTATTTTCATGAAATCCCACTGGGATAAAAAAGTTTGGGACACACTGTAATACATAATACATAACATAATATATATATATATATACATATGTATCGATTAAAAAGAAAAGGCCATTATACTTCCTATTCAATAAATTTCTTGGCACGGAGTTTTATTTTATTCACTTTCTTTTTCTACTCCTTTAGGTTTAAATTCCCTTTTCAAAGGGTCTTTCTCAGAAATAATAAAAGAGTCTCTGTGCGGTTTTTTTTATTTTTATTTTATCCTTTTACTCAGTTTTTTATCTAAGGTTTGAAAAAAAAAAATATGAAGGTCTTGCATATATTAATGTGTATCTCGGATTCAATTATCCCCGGGCTATTCTTTTTCCTTCTTTGTTTTACTATGTTTACTCTCTAGTTTGGTTTAAGAAAGCTGTATAAATCATAGAAAAATACATACTTCAGATTCCAGGATAATATTAAGTAAAAAAAATAAATAAATAAACCTGAGTTGTCATGATAAATGGCTACTTTCTTTTTCTATCTTTTTTTTTTTTTTTGATAAATGTTGTCCATATTTTAAGTTTATTGTATTTGGAGCTCCCTCCCTTCGCTTTTTTTTGTTGGTCTTTCTTACCTACAAATTAATTAATAAACTTCTGGTTTAGGTCTCAACCAAACAGAAACCTAAGCCTTTGAAGAAACGTCCAAACATTGAATTCCTTTTTTTTTTGAAGAATTTTGCCTCCACTTTATTATAAAAAATATCCGACTATTACACCTCATTCACTGAGTTTTTTCAATAGGTAGTGAATGTGCTTTGTCCAAGGTTTGATATTTTCTATATTGTACCATATAAGTACTGTTTCCTATTCATGTGAAAGCCATAAAAGATTTATGGAAAAACACCTCTAGCTCTTTAAAACAAGTTATGCATAAACATATATACTACCTTTTACTAATTTAAAACACGGAATTTAATTTTAATATTTTTATTAGCAGAAAGAGAGTGAGAAATGGGTTAGAGAGAAAGAAAAGCAAATTGTTGAATAAAAGCAAGGCCTTTCCAAAAAAAACAACATTTGTTGATAAATCATGACTTTAACATTAGTTGTTATGTATCTAAGATATCATTGACTTAAAGCAGAGTTGTTCAACTCTACCTTAAATCAAGAGTGAGAGAAAAATGGCTTCAAATTAAGCCTCATCTGATGCCAGGGGACTCAAATCAATGAACTAATTGATAATTCATTTTTTTTTAATGTTTAAATATCAAAACTAATTTTTATCCCTTCTTTCAAATGATGAAAAGACCAGTTACAAGATGTATTGCTTATGATTCGATGACTGAGTACAATTTTAAGATAAACGTACCAAAAGTTAACATAATTGAATTTATGTATAGTTGATTTCAGTCCATAGTTTTTTTCACATATTGGTTTTGAATGCAATTCGTCAAATGTTGCAACAGTTCCTGTTGCCGAAGATGGTTGTTATAATAGGTAAAAAGATCAAATTTGTGAAATGAATTTAGAAAAATTAGAGAATATAAAGTGTATTTTTTGAGTAATAACCAATTAAACTTTTCAAGGTGTCCTCAAACGTGTGACACCTGTGTACATATATTGTTTTAAATGAAAATGGACAAGGGAGAAAAGCTTCTGTAGTTCAAAGGAATCTATCACTATAGCAAATATATATACTCTAGTATTATTTATATATAATATACACTTATATATCATGAAGATAAATGGAGATACATTGCTCATCCCTCAATTGCAATTCTTTAATATATTATTATTTTTTTGCACAAAAAATAAAAAATGTTTAAATATACAAAATATTTAATTAGTGGTTCCCTCATTATTTATGAGCTAATGAGGATATGTGGATTAATAAATGCATGGGTAATGGAGGTCCTCTTAACGTAAAATTCAAAAAAAAAAAAAAAATAGTATGATAGCCCTTTTGTATTTATTTATTATAGATATATTTTAACAAATTTAATATTAATCCTCTTTTATTTCTGTTAAAATTCGCTAGAAATCAAAGACTTACGGTAGAGCTACTAAAGTATTAACATGCAGAAAGATTGCTAAATCAGCTGAAATCCTTCTGCACGCTACTACTTCAGTCAGTTGCATTTTTTCTCAAGTTACTCTATCATGAGTTATTGATTTCTAGTGGATTTTTGGTTGAAATTGGATGAAAATTTACACATTTAGATGGAAGATTTCTTCTTGGTTAAAGATTTTTATCAGGCACTTGATGTGGGTCTTAGTTCTTTAATGTATTTCTTATTAATCTATTTTATGTAATATTCAAGGAGTTATTTCAGTATACACGTTTTAGCCAACTTTTGGGCCTAATCCCTCCACCTGTGCCGCTAAGAGTTCCTTTAGGCCAAAATGGAAATGGAACCTGCATTAAAAACACTAGCGAATCAACATTTTTTAATGCACAAAATGAGGAAGATAAAATGTTGTATTTTTACTAAGCCAACTTCTCTCTTGTTTTCTTCATAAATGGGAAACCCTCAATTTATCTTTATCAATATAAATTGAGAGTTTCTCATTTTTAGTTTCATTTTGTTTTACTCAAAAGTGTTAATTATGCAATTATCTTGCTAAATTGAAACGTAAGCCCGAGAGACAACCTCCATTCATAATATCAAAACAATGAGTTTTATCATTCTTCTTGGCTTCCATTGAAATTGAAGTTGGAAAATGGGCCAAAGAAGCTAAAAAGGTAGAGCCCGATCTCTCAAAAACGGCCGGAATCTCTAAAAAAAAAATATAGATTTGAAATCAGTATGCATAATTGAATAACTTTTTTATACTTACACCCATTAGGATTTTTGACTTTTGACCAGTGTAATTATTGTATAAACGTTCAAATTTTATAGGTATGTTAAAGCATGGAATATGTCTTTTAACTCATTCTTACGTATATATGTAGGTATGTGGCAAAAGTAGAGAGGATGTTGCATAATTTTTATTCAAGATGTATAAGCGGAAAATCTTTACTTTTTATCTTTACATAAGGACCAATTGACATGAAAAATATTTAAAAATATCTTTAATATATGTATATGCATGTTTGAGTAGACAACTCATGTTGTTAAGAATCAGTTGCCTATTCTTAAAGACCTATACTGCAATTCTTGTTTAATATTTAGATAAGTTTTTTTGTTTTTACCGATCTCAATAATTATTTCAATTAGTAAAAGTTTGGATATCTGTTATCCAAATGCCATTTTCCAAAAACGTGTCCGGGTTCATAGTTCATTTTTCAATCAATGTAAAATCATGAAGATGAAATGTCTCTCAATGTATTACTAATTCGGTTAAATTCCTTCTACCTACGTATTAACTATTATTTATTTCCTTCATTTCCAGATATGAACAATGAAAAAACTTGAATAAAGAAATGGACCACCTATAAATGTCCATCTGCTAAGAGTTTCTTGGAACCCGTGGAACTACTCCGGGTTTTTTAACCTAGAAATTTAGGCCGTATGGAAAAAAATACTTGTGACATACCTATTCTTAAGGTAATACTTATAGGGATACAATTGCAACAGAGGTCAGTTGCAACTAGTGGTGTAAGTAATTCATTAAAATACATTAATGTACTTATAACTCTCAAAATATGCCCCTGATAAAGTGTTTAGAGAGGAGGATGAGAGCAATACAGTGAATTGAAGTGAATTTATAAGTTTCTTTATTATTAAATATTATTTAGTCTATTTTTTCTCTTAATGTCTTAACCCATAATTCAATTTTTTAAAGAGTTGAATCTGGGCTTTTGTCTTTTGTTTTGTTCTTGATATACAAAAAACATATCTCTTGAACAAAAATTATCATTTTCCAGTCTGTAAGAGTCATTAAACCTACTCTCAATTTTTCAATATTTTTCCTATGAAATTTTGAATCTAAACTGTTGAAACCTAATGTTTCTAATTTTTTTTAATATTTTAAATACTGCCTTAATCCTACATTTTAAATGTAGAGTCGAAGGTTTTACTTGTGATGGAGTGATACTACAAAGATTGCCATTCAACAGGATGTTTAATACTATATTCAAACGGTATAATTTCCAATTCACGTAAATAAAAATCACACTTTTATAAATATACCGTGGCACATTATAAAACATATACATATAAGTGCTCACAGTTTTTTCCCTCGTAAATAAATAATAAATGAGATATATTAATAGAACCGATTGCAGTAATTAAATTGCCTAGTGTTATGCATAATTAAATAAGACGTAATGAAACGTAGAAATTGTAACATATATGTATACATTCGGGTTTAAATGTCGCGACCAATACTTTCGTATAAGTAACATATACAGGGTGAGTGCGATCTTTGACAACCAAATTTACTTTTTTTTTAAACATAAATATCTCAAAAACTAATGAACCGATTTTAATGAAATTAAAACCATTTGAAAGCATTTGATTAATATACATACGTACATAAATATACATGAAGTCATAAAAAGGTTGCTTTGAAAAGGAATCATTATAAACACATGGCTTATATAGTAAATAGATCTTTAATAAAAAAATATTCAGTTCATGTACTTTTCTATGTACATACTAGATTTTTTTTTTGCATTTTAGTACATATGTACATAAATGTATGTATATTATTAAATGTATCAACTTTTTTTCTTTCTTTTTTCAAATATTGTACATATTTTAAATTATATTACTTTTATTCCCTCCATTTAAAAAATATTACCATATTTATTTAATTAGCATAAGCCTTTGAAGATAGTTACGTATTGTTAAGGAATAGAAAGGTGACTTAAAAACTAGAGTACATACAAATGCACTTATTTATGCAATAAATTTATTCATATAATAATAATTATTATTATTAGAATAAATTTGTTCTAATTGGTTCAAAATGAACTCGACTCTAAGACACATCTTTCTTTCTTTTTCTTTTTTTAAAAAAAATACAAAATTATGATCACAAAACTTAGAGAAAAGGATATACAAACTAAGGGACTCAAAAAGTCATTAATTTCATGAAATGAAACAAAAGTAGACCTTCTTTAAAAGGTGCTTGACTAGCCACCTTCAAATTGCATTAGTAGTTTATTTAACGTACTTATATGTTCTTAATTGTATAACATGCTCTGTTATAAGTAAGAATAAGCGCCATCTATTGCGCACAAAGATAACTTTGAGCACAACTACTAATTACTAAAGGAATGAAGCATATCGCCATTTTCTGGCTTATGATTCATGGAGCATTACAAATAATTTCGGATTAGGATGAACCTTTGATGTTGCTTATATCTTGAAAGGAAAAATGTGTCAAATTGACAAGAAAGCAAGTTTTTTTTCAAATGTTGAAAAGGATAAAATCAATCCACTTTTAAGTTTTTTCACTTCATAAATATAACTGCCAAATATTTTGCAGTTATTTTAAAACCTATTGCGCGCAGTTTTTGCTAAAATGTCACCAAGGATTGTTGTCTATCCAATAGAGAAAACGGATAAATGTTACGATAAATGTATCGACTTCACATGTAGCCGAGTTGGACCCTGAAAGAACGTCCATCTTTTTCATAGCACCAGAGATTTATATATTTGACGTTGGCTAAAACCAGTTCATCTGTTTAAGAGTTATTAAGAATCAACGTAATGGTAACTACATAGTCGGAAATAGCAGATGTTTTTTATTCTTGATTGTGGCTGGTATTTATTTCCCTTAAGTAAGTTACAATATTTGGAGTCATTATTTAATCAATCGAAATATACTATTAATACAAACGAAAGAGAATGTCTTCAAGAATATGATAGTAGTTGATACTCATCTTTGAAATATTTCAAATAAACTTGGTTTTTTGGACGTTGATCCGATTGCTCGATCGGATAGATAACAATCCTTGCTTTTTTGATTATAAGTGATATTTTAGTAAAAATTGTGTGCAATAGGTCTTAAAATAACTCCTTTTCTATATTTAAAAACAAACTAGCTTTTTTGTTGATTTGACACATATATGATGTTTGTATGTAGGCCTACTCAAGAAAAGAAAGAGGGGGAAGGAGTTACTATTATTGCTACTGTAGTTCAATAAATATTTTAAATTTTCCAATGTGTATATAATATTATATATATTTTTTTCTTTTTGACATTTGTAAGAAAATTATTAATATCTACTTTAGAATATTTTTTATATTGCATACAAAGATACATACATACCTGTCTCCATACCCAAAAGATGAAAATATATATATATATATATAAATGTATGTTCAAAAAAGTCTTCATAAGTCTATGAATGAACATGTTATGTACATTAATTGTTGTAAATCTATGCTCATATTCATATATATATATATATCATACAATTTTTCACACTTGTAGAAATGAAAGAATTTTTTTCATTTAAATGTACGTTCCTTTATAGATATGTATACATATTTTGTTATTTTCTTAGAAAAATAATTGACTAGATATGTACATAGTTTGAAAAAATTAGATGCCTAAATATTATAGCAATAACACTGATCAACAGTAAAAAGTCCTAAGATGTTTAAGTATCATAAAAGTTATTTAATTTTGCACGCTAATTTCAAATCTGTAATTTTTTTTTCGAGAGTCCGACGGTTTTCGAGAAATCGAACCCTACTTTTTGAGCTTTTTTGGCATATTTTCCAACTTCAACTTCAATTTAAGCCAAGAAAGATACTCATTTTGTGCATTAAAAAATAATGATTCGCTAGTGTGTTTAATGCAAATTCTATTTCCAGTCTTTGTTTTGACCTAAGGGGGATCCTAGGAGCATAGGCGGCGGGAGTTTGTACTTTTATAACTCCTTGAATATTACATGAAATGGATTAATAAGGAATGCACACAAAAGCTGAGACCCACAGATTTCAAATGAGATGTCAAGCGTCCAATAAGAATCTATAATTAAAAAGAAATCGTCCATCTAAATATGTAAACTTTCATCCAATTTCGAGCAAAAATTCAGTAGAAATCAAAGACTCACGGTAGAGCTAACAAAAAACAACTGCTGTAGACTAAATTAGTAGCAAGCAGAAGGATTTCAGCTGATTAATTGTTATTTATCCATTCCTCTTTATTTATACCCAAGATTATTTCAATATTGAAGTCACAATAGATTGTTAGTACAGAGGAAAGCTTTTTTTCAATATTTGGAAGAATTTAATCCCAGAAAGACAAACTAAATATTGCTTTAACTCCGTTTTAAAAGAAAGAATATAACAAGTCAATTCAAATACAAAAACGTTTGGATAAAATTATTATATTAATATTCTTTTTACTGTATCATTTGTAAGAATTTTATATGGGACCGATATTTGGCTCTTTTTTTTTGTTATTTGCTGCCGAAAAAAACACTTCTTTCTTTTTCAGCAGTCACTTCTAGGACCGTTTTTATCAATTCTTATAAAACTTTAGAAAGTTATTTATTTATTAATTGAGTCAAATTTTCAGTTAAAAGTGGACATCTGCACTTTTTCTCATATTTAAAGATAAAAAGGCAAATAAACAAATGAAAAAAGAAGTTAATAAAAAAAGCTCAAAGTCATTTAAACGGTACTTAATGCACAAATTTCGATAATTCTAGGCCCCCGTGGTAATTAATTTACCCATTATAATGACTGTCACACTGAATTTATGTACATATAAATAAATAAGAGAAAAATGATTAATAGAAGAGTTTTAAGTTACATGCTTTCTCTTTGCAAGTCCAATAATAAGTCTCGATAAAATAATCACCCATGTCCTTCAGGCCCAATATTCTAAAATATTACATGCTCAAAGAACAATATAATTTTAATGTGTATGGCATGTTGATATTTTATATATGAAATTACAAATAAAATGTTGATTTGAAGGCACACACGTGTTGATTTATTGTAATGGACTAGGTTTTATTTGTTTAAGTGGGCTCACCCCCTATTTTTTGAGACATATTCTTCTTAAGAACATTTCCACTCTCATTGAATTTGACTATTTAAATCTATTTTAAATACTTTATTAAATCCTGTAAATCTTTTCATAATTCTTATAATAAATAAAAAGGGATTCGTTCACTAGTGATGTGATCTTATATGTTATAAATTTATAGCTATTTGGGACGTCACAAAATGGAATCATCAATTTTTATATATTATCACATTATTTGTTCCCTTCGCGAATCATAACTTTATTTTTTATAGAATAAAGAAAAAATAATAATAATACCTTCTCAGGGTCACACTCAAAAATCACAGGCCTGGACTCAACATTAGGCAGATCCAACCCTTTCTCTAGGGTGCTTAAAATAAAGCTTTTTGATTTCTCCTCTCCCTTTCACCCTTTTTGCTAAGCTCCAAACTTTGAGCATATAAGAAAGTTAAGAGTATTAAACTTGTTAAAACCTGTACATAATATATCAGATTCTTTTGTGCAAGTCCAAAGAAGAACATCAACAGAGTGAGGGAGGAAAGAAAGAAAGCCTGGAAATTGAAACAGTCAATATATATATATATAAGGACAAAAAATCAAAAGACTTTCGTCCAAAGCCACCACCTGATCTAATCTACATGCATATATATGCAAAAGTACCTTTAATTTGATGTTTATAAGTGCATATATATATATATATATATATGAATATATTAAATATATTTTCGGGAAAGAGCAGTGTAGAGGAAAATCATTACAGAATGTTTTTAAATTGGAATGAAAAATCATCATAAATCATGTTTGAGTAATAAAAAAATAATAAAAATTAATCAATTTGCAACAAGTAAAAAAAAAAAGAAAAGAGAAAGGCAAATAATAATAATAAAGTAAGTAACTTTAATAAACCTACATATGTTATATATTTATTTATTATTAAATATATTAAGAACGTACGAGGGCTTTTTACTTTCCTAATGATTTTTTAATAGATTTTTTTCTCTCCCTAATATGATTTTAATTTCCCAACATTTTAATTTATATATGTATATTTTTTCCTTTCATTCTTTTGTTTATGAGAAATAGCTAAATGAAATTAGCACTAACATTGACTTATATTAATACAAATTTGATTATGTTTTATATATATGTATATATATAATATTTATTCCATTTCCTTCCCTTTGAATTGCTTTTTAAAACTATTTATCATGACATAAGTATACATATATATATATATATATATATATATATATATATATATATATATATATATATATATATATATATATATATATATGTATAAGTTGACTTTACGAAAATAAATACCAACATAATTTTCTCCATTAACAATAATAAATATGAAAGCTCAAATCGTATATAAAAAACAAACAAACAAATAAATATACATATAAATTATACTTAAAGACATTTTTAACTTTCTTTTTCTCTAATGCGGATTTTTAAATAAATAAATAAATATAACACAAAGCTTTTATGTATGTAGTTTAAGAAGTTTTGAATGAATAATAAATGATATGCGCGTTAAATCAACTAAATTAGCTAATTAAACAAATCAAAAGCCAAAAAAAGCAGAGCATGTCTTTCCAACAACAACATCATAAAATTAAAACATGTACAAAGACAAAAAAACATATGGACAAATATGTACTTTAGAAAGGACTTTTTTTAGTTCATATTGTGTACATGAGTGTTATAAACTGACTTTAAAAAAAGAATTTAATAGCATCATGTGACATAATTTGAACTTTTTTGTGCATTTGGGTTGCAATGGCTTGCTTGAACAAAGTTTCTTTGTTCACTTATAGGAAGTACAAATTAGTTCGTTATAAAAATGGCTCTTCTGTTATGAATATTTTATAGTATCAGCAGGTTTCGGTTGTTTCCTAGAAGTTAGACATCTGTCAATAATATTCCATTTATATCAATTTGAGTTTCAATGAAGAAAAAAGCCCTGTTTTTACTTTGTTAAATATGTCAAATTTTGTGGTAACTAAGCAACAAGTTTCTGCTTTAACTGGAAGAAAAGCTTAGCTAAAGCGCATTGAATATTTGTAGAAGTGTATGGTGACAATTTTCCAACTAAGAAATCATGTAGGAAATGGTTTTGACATTTCAAGAATGGTGATTTCAGCGTTGAAGACAGGTCTCGCTCTGGACAGTCAATAAAAATCGAAGACAAATATTATGAGGCATTACTCGATGAAGATCCGAGTCAAATGCAAGAGGAACTTGCAGAATCATTGGGAGTTACGGAACAAGCCGTTTCCGTGCGATAACAAATCCAATGCTATTATTCACAAAGAAGGCAATTGAGTGCCTTTAGAACTGGAACTGAGAGACGTTGAAGGACGATTTTTCAATTGCAAGCAGCTCATTCAAAGTCAACAAAGAAAGGATTTTTTACATCGGATTGTGACTGAGGATGAGAAATGGACAACCCCAAAAGGTCGATTATTGCCATCGACCTATACAGCAACACCAAAGCGGAATATTAATGTTGTGTATCTGGTAGGACCAAAAAGGTGTTGTATATTATGAGCTACTACAACCTTGTGATTATATTACAGCAATCGATATAGGCTACAATTAATTTGTTTGAGACGAGCATTAAGAAAAAATATGAGCAAAGACATGAAAGGTCTATTCTTATACATGGCCTCATGTAACAAAAGTCTTACTAAAATATTTGGAAACTCTCAATTGGGATATTTTAATACACCCGCCGTAATTGTCAGACATTGCTTCCCCTCATTACTGGTTGTTTCGACGGATGCAGCACGATTTAGCAGCTCATCGGTTCACCACCCATTTCGAAGAAATCGAAAATTGGCTCCTAACTTGGATCGTCTCAAAAAGTGAAACATTTTTTCGAAATGGAATTCTAAAATTGACTGAAAGGTGAAAAAAGGTAGTAGCCAACGATAGACAATACATTATAATCTGTTAATTCATTTCGGTCTGAAGTAAATGAAGTTTTATCACAAACAAAAGAACTGAACAAACTTGTACTTCCTATACATTGTTCTGTCAATTATGAGTCGAAAACAAATATAAACAGCCATGTTTTTAAGTGGTCCAATGTCTGTACATGTGAATGTAATAATTGACATAAAGTGTTTTCCATAAAGATAGCATATCATTTTATTTTTAGTCATTGAGTTATTATAATACTATATAATCTGGGAGTTTTGGCACGAAAAGTTGGTTACTGCATTCTTTTAATCGGTTTAACTCTTTATTGTATATTATAAAGCTCCTAGGAATGATGTTTTGTAACCCAGTTTTTTTTTAACCTTTTGATCAATTTGTACACAATTGATTGGTTCACACATAATTTTTGATCAAAATTACTTAGCTTTTTGTGTTTCAATGTGTATAAGACCAATTTATTTTTCATCATTAATATATTGGATACTCTATCTCTTAATTGAAAGCACTAAATGTTGCTCAAGTTTTCAAAATATATTTATGAAATACAATCATTTTTTTATGACTGTAGATTAGTTAAACAGGATAATAAATAAAAAATTCAAATTGGTCAATACATTTTCATTCATAGTTCCTATAGCGTTAGGAAAGTACAAATAAAATAATTTACTGAAACATGCCGTTTCAAAAAAGATCAGATTACGAAAATTAGCCAATTTTTGATGAAAATGGAACTCTTAATTTTTTTAAATCAGTCGTATCTCAAGTCTCATGGTCAATCAGTATATCTACCGATCCATTAATCAATACTGATAAGTATAATCATTAAAAGACATTTGAAGGAATTTTAATTTTGATATGGATAAAAATAGTACGGATCTTGAGAAAATAAAGAGGCCTGATCTCTAAATCCAAGGAAATTACGAGAAAGCATATATCACAACATATAAGTATGATAAAAACACTTGTGCTAAATTAATGGTATAAATTTAAAGTGATTTTTTTTCTAAGGAGACACAGATATTAGATTTTTCCGACACGAAGCATTCTTTTTAAAGAAGAAATGTCTTTTATTTCTAGTAGTGACCACAATGTTATAAAAAGAGAGTTAAAATGAATTTGACTCTAAAAAAGGGATTGAACTGTAGCAAAGCTCAGTACAAATTTCATATCTTGATATTGATGATGTTCAATATCAATAGCCCATCCGATATGACTGCAGGAATTTTTCTTAAGATGTCATATGAAACTGGATATCTTTTTTTAAAAGAAAAGATATTTGAGTATTATTTTTTAAAAGAAAAAATATTCTAATGAAATATTATGTAGACCTTTGAATGATGATTTTTTTTCTAAAATAAAAAACTTTGTTCTTAATATTATTTAGCAAGGGCATTGTGGTGGATAATTCGATCTATATAAGAGATGATGGTAAAGAGTCACCTACCAATATTTCCGTGTTTCTGCTATTGATATATAGATAATAGTGGGACACATGGACTCTAATACAAAATAGTTCCTACAGGAATTAAACATTCATTCATCACCATTTCCAAGAGGCCGTAGTTAAAACGATGAGCACATAGACAGAGATCTGAGCCCAATCTACCGCCAAGAAGGGCTCAAATGAATTTCAAATGCTCGTATGTAATTTGTAAATAATAATTATGGGACAAACAAATTGCAACTACTTGGGCCATAGTTTGAACTTTAGTTCCTTTCATGAACTTCAATGTTTCTACTTATAGAATATACTCATTTTTAAAATAATAACTTTATGGCCTATGGTAGCCACAGTACGTACAGAATATCCACAAAAAGAGGATGAGGGAAAATAATGTTTCTTTCCGTTTTGAAGAAATGGGAATCGTAAAAAAGAAAAAGGAAAAGGAAAAATTACCATATATATTTCCCCTGTGAAGTAAGGAAAATGAGTTTGACAGAGGCTCAATATATAAAAAAAATGAAAGATTTTATGATGATATTGTATGTACTCTTCTATATTCGTTCTTTAGCTATTTACTAATACATATATAAATGTGTACACACAAAGTCTTACATAAATATACATTACTATCATGAAAAAAAAACCTCTTGGAGATATGTAAAATAGAAATAAAAACATATGTACATTAAAATCCGGGGGCGTTTTTTCCCTTCAAATTTAAATATATATAATATAAATTGAAGAGGTTTATTGTATAGACTAGTATATATATATATATAATATTTATAAACCTAGGTCAATACCAAATGGGCCTACTCCAGAAATTTATAGTAATAATATCTCAAGAAATAAAATAAAATAATAAAAGTCCCACTGTGGTTAAGAAAAAGAGAAAACGAAAAGAAAAACTCTTTCAAATAAATAAAAATAACAAGGTTTGTATGTACAAAAATCAAGAGAAACTGGAGATGACAAAACATATATATATATATACATGGGTACTCTATTTGTTTTAAAAGACTCTGAAAGATGAGAACCTTCCCTTACATGTACACACACACAAGATAGAAGAAAGAAGGAGAGAAACTAAGAAGTTTGTAAGTGGATACCCCTTGATGTAATATATATTTTATATAAAAGTATTAATAGTTGTAGATAAGACTTTAAATCTTAAACTTATTCGTCAAATAATTGAAATGAGAACAAATACAAAATAAATACTTATTTTGAAAGGAATGACGTATGTACTTCTTCTTTTTGGGAGTGCTGGTGTACATGCATCATTAAAAATGAGGTTAAAGACACAAAAAAAAAAGCCAAAAAAAGAAGCTTTATGAACTGCTATTAAGAAAAAGGCCTTATTTTTTCAACATGTAGAATAAATAACATCATACAAAGATATATACATTTTTATTCTTTCATTTTGAAAGCATGTCTTATATCAAAAAATATGTGCTGCTTTCTCTTGACTACACTCTACATAAAGCATACATATATGCTTTATGTATTGTATGTATGTATGTATATAATATGTGCAGAGACTCGCGACCAACAGATGTCAAAGAGTTCCCCACACTTATTTTATTTTTTTGCTCTATAGAATATCAATGATGATGATGTCTTAAATAAATAAATATATTTTTTTTTGTAAAACAAATAACCAAAACTCTTTAAATAGAACGATATATAAACGATGCATGTGTTTTTAAATCATATGATGTGTGTTATACAGGGATGTCTCTGATATTGGCTAACTGGTTTAGTGAGTATTTTGAATTGTATAATCATCCCCGTTTTATAAATATAGAAACTGTTCTTATATTTTGAATGGATTGTCAATTTCCTTGCTTTAGGTAGTCACTTACCTAAAGTGAAAAAGGGCGTCCAAATTTATGCTCCTTGAATAGAGAATCTCACGAATCCAGGATTTTTAAATGTTTGACAGATTACCTATATTTACATGATGAAATGCCATTGTAAAATAAATATGTCCCACTCTTACCAACAACTCACAACAACCAGCAGGCCTACCAATATCAGTCCAATATTTATTATCCCTATATGTATGTACTATCTCACCTCAAAGATATCTCACCTCACTATATTGTCATCAAGACACAACAGACTTATAAGGAGTCGAGAGTTAGATCTTCAAAAAATTAATTATGAGCTAACACTGATCTTGATAACCCCATCACTATTTTGTCTATTAAGTTTAGATGCTGAGCACTTCTTCATCAGTCAATGTTGTTTGTATCCAAGATATGACTATAGCTAAATAAATTAATCCACTATAAAAGTTTCAAACCCCTTCCGAAAACATAACACATTTAGATGGACGATTTTTTCTTAGTTAAGGATTTTTATCGGGAGCTTGACATCTCGTTTGAAAGCTGTGGGTTTCAACTCTTGTATGCATTTCTTATTTATCCATTTCATGTAATATTCAAGGTGTTATTTAAGCATGAACGTTTTGGGTGATTTTTGGGCCAACTCCTACGCCCCTAGGATCTCCTTTAGGTCAAAACAAAATATGGAAATGGAATCTGCATTAAAACAAAAGGGGATCATTATTTTTTAATGCACAAAATGAGTATTCTTCTGGGCTTAAATTGAAGTTGAAGTTGGAAAATGGAACCAAATAAGCTCCAAAAAATAGGGTTCGATTTCTCAAAAACCGTCTAACTCTTGGAACAAAAATTTACAGATTTGAAACCAATGTGCAAAACTAAACAACTTTTATTATACTTATACCCCTTAAGATTTTTGACATTTCAAATGTGTTGTCCTCTGTAATTAACCAAATATAAAAGTCTCAAACCCCTTCTGCATGCACAAAAACTCTTGACTTTTCTTTACTCTGTAGATTATCATAGTGCATTTTAGTCACAAGCATTAACTGATTCGGAAATCCTTCTAATAGAAGAGAGAGCAAAGAAAATTGAGAGAGCCATCTGTGGGCCTTATTTCTTGGGGAATAAAGAGGACCTAAAGGATATAATAGATGGTAATGAAAAAATAGACTAATGCAACAGAATTAATGCCCAAAATGTATGAATATAAATAATAAGAAAGAAAAAAATTTTTAAGGGGACAAACAAAACTGAGAGAGAGTTTTCTTTATATTTTCTCTAATAAATATTTGTCAAACCATATATTGTATGAACATAATTTATAAAGTATATTTCTTGTAGTAAAACAACAACAATAACAACACGGCAACCAAAGTATCCCTGACGACTATTTTTCATTTTGCACATACAAGTTTTTAAAGGGGATTTTTCTCATTTATGTATGTATATTTTATACACATAAACTACAAAATATTCATACTAACATTTTTTTTAAACATGTCAAAATCACAATTTGTCAATCCCTTTTCTCCATTCATATTATATATAGAGAGAGAGAATAACAAAATTAAGACTGACAAGTTATTTTTATCAACGTTTCTAGACAGTTTTTTTTTAAAAAAAGATTTTTATATTGGTATTAATCTTTGGTTTTTTTTGTGTGTGTATGAATCATTCCTTTTCAAGTTGATAATATGAATAAATAACAAATGACATTGTAAATACAATTTTGTAAAAAAAAAATATTAATTTATTTATATTTGAAAAGGGATACAAAAATTATGACAGCTTAATGATAAGTATGTATAAAATTACACACTCACTCACTCACAAAGACTCATTTTCAACATTCTGTTGCTTTCACAATTTGTTTTATTATTCCCCTCCCCCCCCCTCTCATTCTCTGTTCTAATTAGTTTTTTTTAATCTTATTCTTTCATTAGATTTTTTTTATGTACTATAATGTGTGTCTTATCTATTTGTTCCCTAGGATATTATTAGATCCTCTCTTCATATTCATCAAAGACATTATCTACAAATAAAAATCAGTCAACCTTTAAATTACTCACTTCATTTTCGTCAATTGAGAGTTATTCAATAAAAGACGTAGTACGTAATTAAATGAATTAATATATAACCTTTGTTATTACGTTAATTTTAAATAATTGTATTTATTTCTTTTATATATTTTCCAATCAATAGCAATATTGTAGAGTGTCAACCCACAACACGCTGATTATAAGTTCGACTCCCACTGCTGCCACATTCAATTGATTCATTGGTATAAATCTATTTATGGTTAGAAGTGAAGAAGTGATGATGTCTCAAAATGAATGACACGTTATTTTAATGTGCATGGCTTGTTTATTTGTGTATTTATAAGAGTAAGCACTCAAAGAAAGTTTATATATTTATATAACTATATAAGTATGTATAAATATCAAGATTAAATACTGCCTAAAGCAGATTATTATACCTAACTACATATACCCATAAATATATTAATATTTACTCAATTTTTTTCAAGTAAGAGATAGAAATGAATGTATGTAGGTACTCAAATAACTCCCTCTCTCTCTTCTCCAACCACTTAAAAGCCCTTTTGGAAATAACTCAAACACATATGTGTCAAGTCAACACGAAATCAAGTTTTTTTTTAAATATTGGAATGGAGAAAATCCACCACTTTCAAGTTTTTTTACTTCATACATATAATGGCCAAATATTTTCGAGTCATTTTAAGACCTATACCACACGCTTATGTCACTAAAATGTCACTTTATATCAAGAAACCACCAAGGATTGACATTTATCCGATAGAGAAATCAGGTAATTGTTACTACTGCACAAGGAGCCAATATGGTCCCATTAAGAACGTCCATCTTTTTCATTGCCTCAGAGATTGATTTATTTTGTTGCAGTTGGCTAAAATTAGTTCATCTGTTTAAGAACTATTAAGAATCAATCGCTATCATGCTCACCATGAATCACTACATAGTCATAAACACCAGGTGTTTTTTATTATAGATAATGGCCGGTATCTTTTTCTATAATTAAGTTGCATTTATTGGAATCATCATTTAATTAATCAAAATAACCTATTAGTACAAACAAAAGAGAATGTCTTCAAGAATATGAGTGTAGTTCATACTCATTTTTGAAATATTTCTGGGTAACTTGTTTTCTAGTGGAGTTGACACATATATGTATATAATATAAGTATATTATTTTAAAACTACTTCATTATAAAAGTTTCCTTTATTTAACTGTTAGTTATATAAGTACGTAGAATTGTTATCAAAATTGAAAGTTATACATAGGAATGAAAACGCTTTTATTCTTTTACTCAGTTAGAGTGAAAATATTTAGTAGTATTCACTATTTATTATCAACATTTTAACCTATATGCAAACAATTATTATTTTGATACCTGCAATCAAACTATAGCAAGGTAAGAGTCTAAGTAGATAATTTATGAAATGGAAATATGTGTAGGTGAGAGGAATAGGTTATCTTGATTGAATTCTTTCATAAATATTTATGAGTCCTATTTGATTCGTTATTGTTCCTTTACGTTCATAAGGTTCATTATTTCACATAATTTAAATAAATAGAAATGTATATATGTATTATACATAATTAAAACCAATACTATTAGCTAGGAAACAAACGAGTCATGTGTATGTAAGCATTTATGTGCATAGAGGACTATTGTTGGCATATACGTATCCATGTATTGGATTTCTTTTTTTCCCTTATCTTCCGTGCATTTAAATAAATATTGATTTTCTTTTACCTTACAATTGGACATTTTTTTTTCGTATGTAACAATCTTTCATGATCGTCAATAAATAAATGTATAACTTTTTTTTTCCATCGTTATCTCATTTATTTTATCAAAGTTTCATTATTATTATTATTCAACTCTGGTATAGTATTAAATATACTTGTCCCAAAATTCACGAATATGTCTTTACATAACATCTAATTAATTTATATGTATGTGAACATTTTGAGTGTTGTATAGTTTTTATGGGCATATACATACATATGTAGTTTTGAGCCAAGTTTTGAGTCCGACTAAAAATCATAAATCTAACGTAGAATAGTCGTACTTCCTGTAAAATTTTATGCTAATTCTAAATATACTTGTACATACATACATATTTGGGTATATAAATATTTCAAGTGGGATCATTTTGTCCTGGGAGAAAGCAATCTACATATATAGGTTGGCAAATGTCAAAAAAAAAAAAAATCAACATTTTTGATGGGTTTTTTATTTAGGAAAGAATAGATTCGGGAACTTTTGAGTTTTCTTTTAAAAAAAGTACTTATTGAAAGAGTGAATGATTGATCTTCCATTTGTAAAAAAAAAGGAATAATTCCTCCTACAGACTCTAATTCAGCACCTACGAAATTTTCCTAAGGCCAAAAAAAAGAAAACAACTTGAGGTTGAAATTTTTTTTAAAAAAATGAACAAATATGTACAAACATAAGTGTAGAAAAAATTTCTTTGCCAATAAATTTGAAGTCAAATCAATTTAGTTGCAGTACTAAACTTTTTAGGAGGATATACAATTTTAATAATAAAGATTAGATTTTTCACCCTTCATATAAGTTTTTTCTTTTTTTTTCTTTTAAACAAATGAAAAATATAGACGTTGTTCAACCTTAAACAAAACTCTTAAAAATGAGGATTTTCTTAATTTTAACAGTGCCTTGTTTCCGTACTGAATTGTCTCACATAAAATACACATATAATTTTAACGGAAATAAATTTATTTTCAGTCGAAGTTCTGGCTTATATATTTATTTTCCTCAGATTTTTCACATGCCAAACTTTTGAAAATTATTCTTAGTCCTCATTATCTACTTGACTACCATCTATTAAGACTCATATAATATTAATCAAAAGTTGTGTTCTGTTTTTTAAAAAAACAATTCTGGTCACATACATCATTATTTGAAGGGTTTTCATTATTTATATCGTTTTAATAATGTATTTCTTTCTTTTAAAAATAAGAGTTTTTGTAATAAAAAAAATCCTTATTGTGATAGTTTCTTATATTAACAATTAACTTTTCATTTATTTCTTTTTCTTTTTGAAAGGAATGTCTGATTTTGTAAGTCAATCAAAATATAGAAACTCCTTCAAATTACCTATATATAAATCCAAAACATTAAGACGCAATTTGTTAGAGTTAAATCTTTGAAGATTATCTCCAGAGGTCCATCACCGGTCCAATTTACTTAGAGAATTTTTTTTTCCTTTATGTTTTTGTATAATATTAAAGGAACTTTGGACATGAGCTCAGAAAAAAACAATAACAAAAAAATCATTCCTCGAGCACAGTTTTATCAATGACATTATGATTTATTGAGATATATCTAACATACGATGTAAACATTTTATTGATGTTGTATATCTTGATCTTTCCAGAGATATATGTATATACATCTATACATATAAGGTCCGTTGTTCGTATGGTTGTTTGACCAAGGATAACGGTCAGTAGAGAGGACTATAGGAGCAGGCATAGGGTGAACTGATGGTAATTTAACCCCAAAAAGGATAGAGGTCTTGTTGTTCTCCTAGGTTGTTTCAAATCGATGGAGGCTAATTTTGAGGATAAAATATGATTTGAAGCCTTTGGAGACGACTAAATTTGAGCAAAAATGTATCATGTAGTCTCTGGTTCCCCACTTTGTTGTAGACAATGTCCACGACTTGCTTTTTGGGGGATGAACAAAAATACAATGTAGTCTCTCGTCAGCTGTTTTTATCAGTTGACTCTTTAATTTTTAAAGGAGCTGACTCTGCGTATTATGAACTCATAAGAGCATGAATGCTTCTTTGCTTGTCTGGAAGTACCTTAGCATGCCGTAATTTTTATATAACTACCATATTTTTTCCTTATTTTTTTTTTTTTTTTGAAAGCCAAAGGTTTGAGTTGATTGAAAGGCTATTTATTTAAATCATCAAAAGCTTCTATGTATTTTCTTCTCATTTGTTAATTTGTCTACTTTTCTTGCCTCTTATTAGTGTTCTGAAACAATGATTGATTGTACACACGTTATTATGCTCGGAGCAATTATCTAATAGCTAATGAATAGTAGCCCAACAGGGAAGAAAAACGTGCCAACTACCTGTTTTATGATTTGGTGATGGTTGGTGTATTAAGACAGAACGAAGTTTGTCTACAAATTAAGGACTTGTATATCAAGTGTCACATAATATGAGCTATAGTTTTGTAAATAGTAAAAAAAAATATATTATGTTTATACTTTTGTGATTTTATCAATTGGCAAAATACAATTAAGCATTTATTTATTTACCAAAAAAAAAAAGAAGTTACTATTTAATAAATACACAAATAAAAAAGTTTATGTATTTATTTTTGATGGTGAGTATAAAAATTAGAAAGGAAGTAAAGTAGGGAAGGGGGAGGGGAGACTCGTACAAACATACATTCTGACTACCAAGTAAAGTATTCCTTTGTTAATTGAAAAAAAAAGGAAAAAAGTTATATATACGTATATATTTAGATAATACCAGTGTGGAAATGAATACATAATTTACTTAAACTTCCTAGAACGCAAGGGAGCAAGGAAAACTAAACCGCATTAAAAATAATAAATAATTCTCCAAAAATTTCCGTTTGGATAAAAAGTTTCATTCGACTGATTTTCAAAGTTTCTAGATGGTGAAGCCACAGGTATTATTCGTCTTACGAGAAATGTACATAAAATCAATGTTCGTCATTTATGTGAATTCTATAAAGGAAATAAAATTTTATTCATAGAAGTCTTTCTAAAATATGTACTATTGTGTTATTTTATTAAATGAATGATTTTCTGTACTAAAAAAAAATCAAATATTTTGATTCTTACCAGAACAAAAAACACACACCAAAACAAAAAATCAATTTATTATCACCCGCCAATAATAATGTCATTTCCTTCAACTGTCCATTATTGTCCCTAAATTGTTGGACTACCTATTTTCTCATCTTAACAACAAATCAACGTTCATGATATAGTCCTTGCGCAAATACATAGGTATTTATTACACTTCTCAACCCTTCATGTGCACAAGGGATGTCACTCATTATAAGTAAATTTTAAGAAAGTACTCAGCTCGTAGAATGAGATAATTTGTATGCATAAATTCAAAGGAACACATACTATGAACAAATTTTCCATTGCTTTTGTGGAATAGTTATGGACATTCATGTAAATATAAATATGATACATTTAGAATTTAATATAAAAATGATACTTTAGGAGAGAGCATCTCCTCTAGGGAAATTTTCTAGGATTACCTCAACTAAGTATATGGACAAAGTCAAGTAAAATATTTAGAATAATAATTCATTTTATATAAAATATTTAACTATATACATTATTATTAAGAAAAACACACCATAGGTATTTATTTATGAAGGTGCTTTCTAAAACAATATGCATGAAATTTTGTTATTTGTGAAGAAGTTAACTTCTTGTAACTAGTTAATAATGGTCATGAAATGGTAGGAAATGTGTTTAAAAAAAGCAAACCAGTGTGTCATTTTTTATATAAGAACATTTTATTGCATTTGAACAATTCCTTCATCATAAGATCCTGCTCGTAAATCAAAATTCACCTGCATTCTTTGGAATTATTTACACTATTTAATATATATCAACATTATATGTATATATCAAAGCCAAAGGAAGTTATCTTAAAGTGAGCACAATCTAATTTAAAAAAAAACTCCTCGTTGAAGGGATTGAAATTTTTTTTCCAATATGGCTTTAGGGAGATGCTCGCCCAAATCTCCCCTCCTGATTCCTACAGAAATGCATATGTATATATTTTTTTAATCTATTGATAATGCTAGATTTTGATTTCCACTTTGTGGCTTTCTACTGAAATTCTCTCTTCCCTGCTTTTTTTTTTTTTTTTTTTTTTTGTAAAAACACATACACAACCAAAAAGGTAACTTTTGCAAATAAATAAATATTGACTCTCACTTTTTTTATCATCCTTATACATAAATACATCAAAATCTCATCCTGATGAAAAAAAAAAAATCTAAATAAAATCTCTCACACTATCTATGGTTATGACGATTCTAATAATAATTTGAGTCATAAATTTCTCTTCAGAAAATTGGCAGGGAGGAGCTCTCTTTTTTCTTTTTTTTGCAACATCAATTGTTTATGGCTGCAGAGATGATATTTTTTTATGAGTAGATGATAGAGACGGGATCTTCATATTTGTGCTGCTGTCTACATATGTATATGTATGTAGTTTATTTGATGAACAATTAAATAAATATAAATTTTTTACAAATTTATACTTCATCTAAAAAACAAAAAAACAGAAATGATATTTGCATTTTCATTTATAAATAGAATGCAAAAGAGAGAGTATTAATAGGCACATTCGATACGTTTATGTCTCTTTTTTTATGGTTATGGTTTGATGAGTTATGAGGAGGGAGGGTAACATACTACATACAAATAACAGTAACCAGAATAATGTGTACACACATGAAATAAAATAAAAATTGATTCATAACATTTAACATATTCCTATAAATAAATATTGTGTATATAAAAAAAAAAATAATTGACACATGTAGTATACAAATTTTCAAAGAGCAGATTGGTTTAACCTCTGGATTTATAATTTGATATATTTCCATACATAGTACATTTGCTTCTCTGTCAAAGAGAGTTGATAAGATTATTCTATGTATCTAAATAGTCAAGGATGTTATAAATTGTTGAATAAAATAAAAAAATATCCTTTTCAAACTTGGCAGAAGACTTTATTGAAGAAACATAAATAAATTATATGAATATCCTCAAATAAGAAAAAATAAATAAATACATTTACATATAAATATCAAAAGATACAAACATGTACAAAAAAAATGTATATTGATTTTTTGTTAGAAGGAAGGGGACCCCAGAATTATTTATTTGAATGTCTAGTAGAGGGTACTAATTTGTCGCGATCTCCTTTTTAATTAACAATTTTTATTTGTAGATATTTAAGATCTCTGCATTTATATATGTATGTTCGCTTTATTTTTTGTAAGAGGAATATCATAACCATAACAGTTTCATTTCATTACGTTGTTGTCTCTCTCTCTTTCTCTCTCTATTTATAGATATGTATATATATATATATATATATAAACTTTTGATAATAGTTGTATACGCCTCAACCAATAAAGAAATAGAATATGTTTTTTTTTGGTTTTTTTAATATCTCCCTCTCCATCTCCTTTTATGCATTAAGCAGCTAAATCAATATGTTTTTTTAGTTGGAGTATAGGTACATAGGAAATTAGGTTATAACAAAAAAAAGTCTTTATTTCTACTCTGCATATGGAAAACCCTTCAATCAAACTCGTATTAACTAACAAAAGAAGAGGAAGAGAAGAGATGAGAAAAGACAAGGATATTCCATCTTCTTCTTCTCCTTTTGCTTTGCTTTCCTCCCCCCTCCTCCTCCTTCCAAACATTTATTACATATGTTCACATCAACTTTTACAATCCTTTTGGCAAGATGTCAAAAATAAGGAGAGAGGAAGAATAAAAAGATCTACAAACACATAAAAATGGAACGAAAAGGAACACTTCAGTGATCTTGTCGTATCATCAAAAGTGACAAACTTCTGCTTTTAATGATGTTACATACATAACATATGTTTATATAAGTCTCATCCTTTGGATCATGGGTTATAGGGCCTCGTAAAATAAAGTCTTTATATATGTATATATATATACATAAATATTTTACGTATATTTATGTAGTAAGATAACATTGACTCTCTAATGACCAAAATACGTTTTGATTTGACAAATTTATTTGAAAATTCCTCTTGTCAAAAAGTTGGAAAATATCCGCGTTTGCAACTTTTGAATAGGTAGACAGCCATGAGCAAAATGCTGAGATGGAGTTGAGTGTAAACAAAAAAAAAGAAATTTATCAGTTGGTATCATAATCTTGACAATCAATCCGATTCCTTGAGGAGAGACCTTGCTACAGATATGAGTTGCTCAATTTCCGATTATTCAGAAGTAATTATAACAAAAGTGGGCTCCTTCTTAAGGATTCACCTCTATTCAAATTCCATTCAATCCTTTTTTTTTCCAACAGTTATTAAGTATGGTTGAGTATTATACAAAAACAATCAGCTTTTAAATGTAGGGGTACCAGAGATAGTACATAACTATAAGGAAATGAGCTTCCATTCTGTAGACACTTATCAAATTTACACAAATACATAGTAATATTTTTCGATATAAAAGATGACAAAGAGTTCCCAAGAAGTCTCTTTCCTATCCAAGTATTTAACTGACCCTTTGATGCTATGTACTGAAAAAACGGTGCTACTTGCCACAAAGCAAACAATACAATCGATTTATTGAAGAGCTCTTGTTGAAAGATCATTTATATAGAATGACCCCCTAGAAAAAAAATAAATTGGGGAGGGTATATTGACAAATGAATTTCATAGGCCTTTCAGTACTAGAAATACTACATACAAAAAATTATGTTTTTTTTCAATAAAATATCAGTTATCCATTAAGGAAGCTTACATTATTTCCTGGGAATTTACCTCTAGGTCTAAAACTCCAATAAATTATGAGAGAAAAACAAAGGCACTTGTAAACCTATGAAAAAACGTTTTTTGATTTATCTATCTATCTACGTATGTAGAGGAATCAACTAATGGCTTTCACATACTTTCTCTCTTTCCAAAATTATGATTGCGACAGAAATTTCTTCCTCTATAAATTATATGAATTCTTTTTAGAATCATTTATTGTAATAGTTTATATATTCATATATTTTTGCTTTTAGACAGATTTTTTTTTATTTTGCGGATTTCATTTATTTATGGGTGAAGCAACAGTTATTCAATATATATATATATATATATATTTTCATAAAAAGAAATCGTTAAAATATAATACAATATGTAAACGATCTCATTTCCTAATCCATCATTTTTCATCAGTCATAAATTATTTTCGTTTTTCCGCCTATTCATTTTTATTTAGTAGGGCCAAAAGTTATTCGTATTCTTATAAAGAAATGGGGTGGGTTTTTTTTCATACAAAGACGGGTTTTTATTTAAAATTCTATGAAAATTGGAACGAATCACCATAGCAATTTTATATTTATAAAAATATTCAAGTCATATCTTATATAAATAATATATACATACTTTGAGCTCTTATGGTTATTTATTTTTGTATAAAATAGTTTTCACAATTCTTTTTGACCTTTCAAGGATCGTTTCTCCATTCCTAATTGAGTTAAAAGGCACCTTTTATAACTTTAGAAGCACAAGTTACTTTAT
Source organism: Lepeophtheirus nordmannii (assembly GCA_963680855.1). Classification (NCBI taxonomy): domain Eukaryota; kingdom Metazoa; phylum Arthropoda; class Copepoda; order Siphonostomatoida; family Caligidae; genus Lepeophtheirus; species Lepeophtheirus nordmannii. The sequence continues at coordinate 18,058,182 of OY804520.1, read as the reverse complement.
TTTGGCAGGAATAGTACAACCCTTGCCATTTGTTACATTGATAATGCCTCTTCTAAACCCAAAACCTTTTTCTTCCGCTCAGATCCTGGGGATCGTTTTTATAATGTTATCAGGGCTTAAAACCCCTTAAAATCATGTAGTTAATTCGATATATCGTACTGACGCTAAGACCAGAGATGGAATAAACTGTTTTCTTTCATATTGTGGTGTGAAGTATATCGATGACTTGATTGATGATCCTGAGAGAACATCTTTTATCTACCAGATCCAAATAACTCCTTATTCAAAAGCCTTCTAAAAGGTTATGTATTTTGTTTAGTTTCTGCGTATTTTTTTTAATGAATAAGTTAATTTCTAAATTATTTTCCAGTTTCTTTCCGCTTAATCTGATCATATATTAAATAAATACAAACAATTATTTGCCAAATATCTATGTTATTTATTCAAAAAGTATATTTTATTTCATTTAGTGAACTATATGTAAAAGGTGTTTTATGAAAAAGTGTCTGTCAAAGGTTTTGAATAAAATTAATATAGCATTGAACGCCAGTCAATCACACAATTCTGTTCAAAATACCCTAAGATTCCATATCAAAAACGCACTGAATCTCCAAATGGGAATGCTGTCTTCCCCCTCCCCCCCCCTCATTGTATGTAATTGTTTTTTACTTGTATTTATACATAGTATGTAAAATTATAGGACATGTATATGTCATATGGTTAGTTTTAGTTACCTTCAATCTCTTTCTCCATTTCTCTCCCCCTCCCATCTCTGTATCTTTTCTGACTTATAAGTAAATAAATAAATAAATAGAAAAAACGGTTAAAAATAAACAAATATATATATTTTTTTATAGCTAAGGTAATAAATTCTCAACACACACATTTATTACCCTTGATAATCTGACAATTAAGAGAGAATTATGTACGTCTTATTGTTGTGAGGTTCTATCTTCATGTTTCAACATTGATAAACATATATATCTATGTTTGTATTCATGTACAAACATACATACATACAGCTCAAATAGGTAAATATTAACTATTATGAGTTGCAAATTTTTAAAAATAACTAAGAAGTTAAACAATTAGACGGTGTAGGTAAAGACCAGAGGCTCTTACCCTCTACAAGTACTTTCAAGTAGTGAAGAGAATGATAGGATATTTATTATTTATATTTTATCTATATCTATCATATGAGACTTTCGGCTATTAGGCAACAGATGTCGCTAGGAGTATTTTTAAACCAATCCAAATGTCTTTTTTTTTGTCGGTCATGCGGCAACAGTATTCAGTTGATTTTTTGTGAAGCTTCAATCAACAATACATTTTTGTTCGTTCTTCAAAATGTCGAATTTCATACCTCCAAACACCGATTTGCGGAATTCCTTGATTTTCTGTGTTCATTTGAAGAAAAATGCTTCACAAGCACATCAAATGCATGTAGAAGCTTCCGATGGACATGTTCTAAGCAGAGCACGGTGCTTTAGGTGGTTTGAAGAATTCCGAAGTGGCGATTTTAGCGTGAAGATCGGCCGCAAGGTAATGCAGTGTGTTTTTTGGGATCAGCGGAGTATGATTTGGTACAAGTTGTTAAAATCTGGTGAAACAGTTACCGATGTACACTAGCAACGACAATGGGCCGATTTGAATAGTGATATACGCCAATAACGTCCAGAATATTCCGATCAGCGAATCCAAGTAATTTTTCTTGATGACAATGCACCGCCCCATTGAACAAGAGCGACCTGGGAATAGGTGGAGACATACGATTGGGAACCATTGGTGCATGCAGGCTACTCACCAGACTTGACACCAACAGATTATCACTTGTTCACTTCGATGAGTCATGCATTAAAAGAACAGGTCTTCAATTCTCACGCAGAAGCCAAAAAATGTCTCGATGATTGGTTTGCAGCTAAAGACGGCCAATTTTTTTGAGTCAGCATCCACAAATTGCTTGAGAAATGGGGAAAATGATGTGTTTCTAGCTATGGCTATTATTCTAAACTTTCAATTATTCACCATTTTCTCACAATAAACGTTAGAATTTGAAAAATAAAATCTCATTTCATAAGTATAGACCTGGTATATACTTAATATATGTATAACATATACCTAGATTATAGAGCTAAAATCAAAATGTTGTTCCTGCGTCTCCAGGGGGGAATCGAACTCACTTCACTCTCATGATTTCTTGCTTAAATCCGGTTTCTCTATCACTGCGTTTTCTATCAAAACTATTTGTCCGTTTTGAGGCGTTATTCTATGAATGAGATGCATGACAAACCATCAGATAAGTACAAAATAATGATCCATTTGGAATGTAAATAATAATTATTATGCTACTCACGCCTCGTTGACATGAGCAAGTAACTATTGCAGAAATAATCAAACACTTATTGGAAAATAATGCTTATTGAATCTATATTATTTTTCTTCTATACATATTGAATCCTCTATGTTTAACAGGAGCAGTTGCTTTGTGACAACATAATTTACAAAAATGTCCTCTCATTTGTATATTTTTATCTTTGTGTATTATATGAACAATAATTTATCCTTTGGATCTACATACGTTTTAAATGGCATTTTCCTATAACATAGAAAAAAATAGACTTCTTTTTTGTACCCTGAGATCAAAATAGGCTGAATTTAATAGAATTTAATCCTTTAATTCCAAATATGGCCTAAGTTTGTGTCTATCAACACTTAAAAATTCTTCAATCAAAGATCTAAATGTTATTTTCATTTTTTTTTTGTACTTTTAAAATTTTATGTTCTTTTTTTTATGCTTTGTGTTAAGATAAATAATGAAATTACGATTGAATATCCCATGTTTATATATTGTAAAGCCAATTATAATGTCTGAATATCATGCTTATAGTTCATATTGATTGAGTAAGAAAAGTTTTTTTTCTTTTTTGTAAATACATCGATAAATAAACCAAGAGAGTGTAAAAATATCTTGTCTTCATAGTGGAGAGTTTGAACTTTAATTTAATGTCAGAACCCTATCTCTTTATTGTCGACAATTTGAGATAAGTGCATGAAAATATTTTAAGACTAATGATCATTTTTGATGAAATTTTATAGGCATAGTCCATTTATCAGAGGGTCATTGAAAGCGAAGAAAAGGGAGAGAAAGGAAGAGAGAACTAGAGAAAGGAACTCAGAGTAGAACTAAAAAAAAAACAGTCTCTAAGTAAATCTCTTTTGGCTCTTGAGAGTGAAATCTGAGATCGATGCTTATGGTGTATACAGCTCATTTATTTCACATATTTGAACACTGTAAAGCCATTCAACATAATGTACACACACGTCTTCTAGATCCGGTTCATTTCTTTACCTGAGCTAATATATATTGTTTGAAGTCCTAAATAACTATGGGAATAAAGCTACTGAGGGTTTGTTTGTTTGCTTTTTAATATAAAATCGGTTTTCAATCATTTTTGCATAAAATAAGAAATAATTTATAAACTTCAAAAGAAAAATCTGTTAGTCATTTTTTTTTTACAAGAGCAATTTCCTCAGATTCAAAAAATGTTGAAAACATTTTTGAAATCTTTTTATATATTATTGGTTTTTTTCATTTGCTTCTTTTCATTAAGTTGAAAAATGAGATTAAAATGTCTCTTGTTGTGTTTTTAATATTAGGAGTACAAATTAGTTTAAGATCGAAATGAATTATCAAACTAATCAATGTATTGTCCAAAATATACTCCTTTTTTTCACCTCTCAGACAGTTTCGAAAAAATATCTCGTCTTTTGAGGCGATCCAAGTTAGTTATTTGACTCGGATCTTCATCGAGAAATGCCTCCAATTCTTAGTCTTTTATTTTTATTAGCTGTCCAGAGGGAGGTTTCTCTTCAACACTGAAATCACCATTCTTGAAACGTTGAAACCCTTCCCACATGATTTCTCAGTTGGAACATTGTCAACATAAACAGTTCTACAAGCATTCGATGCGCTTCATCTGCACTTTTCTTCCAATCTAGCAGAAACTTGTTGCTTAGTTATCACAAAATTTGACACATTCAACAAAGTCTTTGAAACTCAAATTGATAAAAATGCAATATTATTGACAGATGTCTAACCTTTCGGAAACAACTGAAACCGGTTGATACTATGAAATATTCATAACAGCAGAGCCATTTTTAGAAAACGGTCCGACCCTATTTGTACTTCCTATACATAACACAGAATGAATCATGACATATAATATATTTTTCTTAATTTTTTTTTTTAATTTTTCCTTTTCAGCTTCAAAAGGCTTTTTTCGACTCTGATTTCCACAGACATTCGTAGTCTAAATTGAATTAGATCCCTCAAAACCTTAGAAATTTGGGAAGGAAGCTACTTACCACCATTATTTTTTTACTCTACGCCTGTTGCTAATTCTGTCTCCTCTTTCCTACTTTCTAACAAATGAGCAATGATATATTTATCAAACATTGCCTCGTTCTCTAAAAACATAAGGACTCTTGAGCAAATGATCAAGTACATTGCTTACTTGAAGAGGAGGAGGACAGGGTCTCAAGAGGATGATTATATATATATATATATATATATATATTCAGCGATATAGCAAGGGATCACTGTATATATATATATATATATATATACAGCGATATAGCAAGGGATCACTGTATATATATATATATATATATATACAGTGATCCCTTGCTATATCGCACTTCACCTATCGCTGCTTCGCAGAATGTTTTACAGTGCCTTTTTTTATAGTGAATCCTGATTGGCTCAGAGGCGTTATTGTTGTCTAGAAGTGAAAAAAGTTGATATTGGTTTTTCATTAGATCAATGCCAACAATTTTCGTTCCTCTACATTCTGCCAAATTTACGTTCGCAATTTTTCTCCTTGACAAAACCCACAATGTCAAAGAAACGGTTTTTACCGACAAAGGGACCTCCAGACGCGCAAAAAAAAGAGACCGAGGAAGATGCTAACTATTGCGTAAAAAAATACCACAATTTCACCTATCGCGGGTTGTCTTTGGAACGTATCTCCCGCGATAAACAAGGGTTCACTGTATATATATTTAAATGTACAAATGATTTGGCAAAGCAAAATGTTTATATAAAGTTGTTATTTTTTTTTTATGGCAAATGAACTTGTGTTCATTCATCAATCTGCATTAGATTTCTACTTCTTCTATATTTTTGCCTTAATTAGAAAAAGAAAAAGAAAAAGGGATGAAATGAATTTCCCATCCATCATTGTCTTTTTGTAGAGAATATATAGTAATAGTATACAAAACCAAAGGAAATACCTGCTCATCAGAAATTTGAGGGACTCACTATCTACCTCCTTCAAATGATGTATGTAGAACAAAAAAATGATTCAATTATCTAATGGAACAACTATGTATAACAAAGAAAAAGAAAAATAATAAGAAAAAAAACTTGGCAGAGTAAACTGTGAACCATTTAGGAGAGAAAACATTGCTTTATGTATGTAGTATGTGACCATTTTCCTTGTTAGGGATATTCAAAAAAGAAACTCAAGTGGTTACAAATTATAAAGGTAAATTGAAAAAATATGGCAATTTTTTCATTCCTTCTTCGTAAAATTAATTATTATTTCAATTAATTCTTTTTTTAATAAAGTGCCTTTAGGTATGGCGCACTACCACCTTTCCCTACCTTTTTTTATTATTATTATTATTTTTTGTGTATTGACTTGATTATTTTTTTTTGCAATATTTGTTTTTATTGTTGTTGTTGTAATTTTGTGCTTTGGTTCAAACAAATATCTATAATTGAATCACTAAGCTTAAAGGTTTTTTTTATAAATATGTATATTTTGTACAAAGGAATACTTTCCTATAATTATTATTAATAATATATAGTTTAATTAATAAAGGGTTTTTTAATAGGGATGACGCATTTTTACTTCATTAGGGACGGCGAACTACGTCTCTTTATGTTTTGCTTACATTTCTACTCACAAATAGCTTACAAATCATCTTCATCGAGCAAATCAACCTTGAGAAGCGTTTGTAAAGTATCCAAATTTATTACCAAAACTCACGGTCGGTTGTAGCAAACTTTAAGAGGCTTGTGATAAAAAAAATCATCTTTAGCGACGAAGCTCATTTTTGGCTCAATGGGTTTGTTAATAAGCATAATATGTGTTATACGTCAGGCAAAAACACAAACGTGCTTCATGAGCTACCATTGCATTCCAAAAAACTTACTGTTTGATGTGGATTTCATGCCATACAAAAAAGTATGATAATAATCGCCACATTGCTGTGAATGGAAAAATGATTTCCATGACCCATGATAACGGATTAGTTTTTGTCCCAATTCGATGGTATGTACTTAAATGGGATGTGGTTTCAACAAAACGGTGCTACATGCCACACAGCAAACAATACAATCCATTTATTGAAGAGTATATTCAGTAAACGTGTTATTTCCAGAAATGGACCAGTCAATTGACCGCCTACCTCATGCAATTTGACGCTTTTGGACTATTTTCTATAGTTATACACCAAAAAGCCAAAAACACTAGAGGAACTCAAAGTAAATATGGAACACAAAATTCCTGTAATTTCGGTCGATTTATGCAAAAAAGTGGTTGAAAACAGGGTTCAACGTGCCCGTGGTGGTCATGCCATGAAGAAATTTAATTTAATTTCATATTTAATTAGAATTGAATGAATGTACTTCAACACACAAAAAGATATTCGTTTAATTCTCAAACCCTTTTATTTAAATAAGAAAATGATTCGCTCGTACTGAAAAACCCTTCATTATTCTAATACGAACAAAGAATGATTAGAATCAAAGTAGAATCAAGTAACATGGTCTCAGTCATACATTTCCATATGTATACTATATAAACTGATTCTCAGGTACTTCTCTCTCTCTCTCTATTTTTTTTATTTTTTAACGTTTTTTTATATATATATTTTTAATAGTTAAATGTGGAATTTTTGTAATTAGGATTACATGTCAATCATTCTACTGACAGGTGAAACTTATCAGACTCTTTAGTCTTGATACTCTACTTACCCTTTGAATACACACAACCATTTGTTTAATGATGATATTTCAATCTAATAAACTTATCTTGAATGATTCTGGTTTTCTTAATGAAGAGATAATTTTGTGTAGAAGTACATTTTCTTTCTTTTCTTTATTATTACTCTTGTTGTAGTACTTGCAGTCAGGTTGTTTTTAATGCTTTATTAAGATATATATGTAAGTATGTACAACAATATCATTATTGCTTTAAAAAGTAAAAGAAAAAAAAAGCAATTTTCCTTTAATATAAAATATTTTAACTCGAAAAAGGATTGGAATTAAAAGAAAATTACCATAATATAAATATTTGCGTTTTTTTTCTTTGTTAGAACATCGTAGTATTAATATTTTAACACAACAATAGACTAAGTGGTTATAATAAAATTAATTTTTAAAGTAAGTATATATATATGTACATAGGTAAGTGGTTCAGCTACATATCTTCCCATATTTTGTTTTTTTATCCATTCATTTCCACATATTTGCTAAGTAGTGCAGCCGTTAATTAAAAACACATTAGAATAATTGGAATACAAATTTAAGTAAGTAAGTAGAGGCATATGACTTTTGCTACATCATTTGCTCCCTGTGAGTGTATATGTATGTGTACTTAGAGCCATTAATGGGCTAAATTATAATAAAAACTTTATGGGTAAACATAAAATTAATTAGACAGATCGCTTGTGTCTAAAATAAACGAGGAGATTCAAAGGAGTATGGGGAAGTTGGATTGTCAAGATTGTTGTGATAAAGAATAAATAAGAGGAAAGGTGAGGGACCTGATGATTATTCCTACCGGGAAAAGAGAAAGGAACGGTAAAAAAAAAGCCTCCTTTCTATTAAAAAATAATAGATACTATTATTGGAATTTCATAGGATTTGAGCCGTTTTACCTATTTCTTCGTTTACAAAGACTTTTTATTAGCCCATCTTGTAACCTTGGCACAATCTTATCCTCATTGTATTTTGAAGCATTTTTGCTCGAAAAAATCAGAAAAGAAAGTTCGAAAATTAATGAGTTAATTCTTCCACTTTATTTAAATTGTAGATAATTGTTCACAGCTGAACAAAAGCTAATTTGAGTTCAAGCAATCAACCTTCACAACATTAATAAGGAGAAAATACGTACAAAAAATCGACAGCTGACAAAAACAGTATGATTTCCTTTGTTAGTGGTATAACGCTGTAATTTGCCCATTCCTTATTGGCTATTACGATATGACGTCATGATATGTTCTACTTAATAGTTTGTGTATTAAGAGTTACTATTTCAGCAGCATCTTTGTTACTTTGTTCATGTCCTATTAAACAAGAGCTCCAATTCAACAATAACAATCGGAAATGGCCCATAGAAAGCACGAGTACAACAAAACCTCGATATATTTGAAGTTAAATGCAAAATATCAATGAGTTTGAACAAACTTTGGAATTAGATCCGACTCACATGAGGTTTTTTTCAACCAAATACAGTTTGCACTTCATTCACATGCTGCTAGTAGAAACTCAAGTTCATATTATTTTATTAATATATTTGAAGGTTTTATTATGATTTTTTAATGTAAAATATTCAAATTAGAGAAAGAAATTTGATTAAATAACCAGGAACACACGTCTACTTGCTTTTTTGATTAACAATAGCTTCTTCATTTTGCATAACTGATAAATGAGTAGGTAATAAATAGACCCCTGAAATAGTTTTTATATTTTTAATCCAAAATGTTAGTTTTATTTTGCATCAAAGGAGATCCTTTGTGGCTTGAAAACAAAAACTCATTTAATTACTAGGAAGAAATATAAAGTCAATATTTTGTATTCAACTTTCTTTGATAGAGAATTCGTGAATTTAATTGATGGTTTAAATTGAATTTATACATATATGGATACTTCTATTGTCTGGTGTTTGTATAAGCTCTTCTTTCATGTTCAAGGTAGTCTTCCACTTTACTGAATGTAAATTAAAAATTCATAAATATCTATGTTAATTTAAGTGATATGTGCACACATGCAAGTCTGATAGGAAAGGTATAAATAGTTATAGTGAGTCTACCAGTGAACCCTTTTCAGTTTTAGTCATTTGCATCATTTTTCGCAGAAATTAAATTTATAAAGTTATTTAATTTTAAATAAGAAAGATTATTTGAACGTTTTTTTTATTTTCCTCTTAAATAATAATAATATGCTTAAAGTATATGTATGAAACTTTCTAAGGGACGGTATTAAAATATGAATAAATATCAACAAATGTTGTCCACTGATTAATATGAATGATTCTCAACTATGGCCCATGTACTAGGTCATATAATTTGGCAACGTTAGGCTCTAGTGAAGACACAATATGTTTGGCTAAGAAACAAAGCCCTAGATCATTGTCTCTCTTGATTTTTTTTTCAAATAATGAACCAATGTACATATGTGTCCAGTCAACAAGATAGCAAGGTTGTTTTCAAATATTGAAAGGGAGAAAATCCATTTCACAGTTTTTTTATTTCATATATATAACGATCAAATATTTTGGAGTCATTTTTAGACCTGTCGGTTACGGTTTTTGCAAAAATATCTGTATTAATCGTGAAACCAAAGGTGTTGTCTATTCAATAGAGCAATCGTATAAATGTGTCGACTGCATATGGAGTCGATATGGTCCCTGAAAGAAAGTTCATCTTTTTCATAGCCCCAGAGATTTATGTAGTTGACGTTGGCTAAAACCAGTTCATCTGTTTAAGAGTTATTAAGAATCAACGTAATGGTAACTACATAGTCGGAAATAGCAGATGTTTTTTATTCTTGATTGTGACCAGTATTTTTTTCCTATAATACAGTTGCAATTATTGGAGTCATTATTTAATAACCAATTAAAACGAAGGAAAGAGAAAGTCTTCAAGAATATGTGTGCAGTTCATACTCATTTTTGAAATATTTCAGAGTAACTTGGTTTCTTGTTGATTTGAAACATATGTATAACTTATAAATCATTTACTAAATAAACTGCTTTCCATTTTTTTTAATTTATCATCCCTTTGTCTATCACGGTATGTAAGAACTCTTTTATACTACATATTATGTGGTCCTTTAAGGTCTAATAAGTAAAGTAAAAACTTGTGGAAAAAAAAGAAAAAGGGTCTTTTTTTTTCTTCTAGTAATAAAGAAATAAAAAGATGCTAATTAATTAATATTACCTCAATGAAAGAAAAGAAGAAGGGATCATTCATATGTCGAAGGGGGGCTCTTAAGAGAAGGGAAATCAAAGGACCAACTATAATTATTATTATATCTATGAAATTGAAGCTTATAATTAAAAAAAAATTTTTTTTCTTCGTTTCATCATTATTTTTTTCTTCCTCGTTTACTTGACTCTTATCACATACTATGTACATATTTATGTATGGAGATGTAAGATGTTTAAGCACATCTTTGTATTTACATGCATGGATATGTAGAAATATTTCTATTTTTTTAAAAACAATGTATTAAATATTTACATTTTGTTCTCTTTATGGAAGTAATATCTTTATCCATTTATGTATATATATATTTAACAGAGCCTGAAGCTAAATTGATATCAAATATTTTCCCCTGCTGTTACAACAAGGACTTTTATGAGTACATATCAGTATTACATCGATTCATATATAATTTTTAGAATAATAAAAACAAAATCCTTTTATATCGTTTTGTAGAGTCATTTTAACGACCCTGGCGCAGCATTTATGACGACAATTCACACATCACTCATGCTTTTTTTTTTTAAATATCTTAATATGTTAACACAAGCATTCTCAAGCTATAAAACAAAGTAGGTAAATGTACCTATTAGCTTCAAGCAGAACCCTATACAAAGAGTTATAGGCTTTTTGTTTTTGTTAATTTTGGCTACAAACCATTATCAAGTTACCCATGATGTATATATTGAAATCGCATATCTACTTATCGAGTTTGGATATAAGATTTGAAGTAATTTGCCTTCACGGACTCTGCAATGGGTTGTACCCATTGCTCGGGAACAAAGGGATTGCCAATTCTTTCCTTCTCCAAAGGAGAGTAATCTTCAAAAACAATGGCTTCAAAGAATGAAAAGAGACAAGTAAAAGACTTTTTGCTGATTTACAGGTGTGTTCTACACACTTTAAAGACAGTCAGTTTAAAAACATGTATCACCTTAAGAGGTCCAAGAGCTATTCCTACTGTATTTATTCATGCAAAGATTGATGATAAATTTGATAAAATCATAAAGTCCAGAGTGAAGTGATCAATGTGAACAATCTCAGAAAAAGGAAACTATATGGACTATAAAACAAAGTAATGAAAGATATTTCAAGCTGTCTAACAAACAACTTTTTCCCCTGTAAGATGTCGCTGGTGTAGAACATAAATTTATATATACATATATATTTGCCTTCCCATTGCAAAATTCACCTTGTTTTAACCGTACAAACAAGGAATAGTCATCATGAAGGTTGCGTAGTTAGTTATAGAGTAATTTAGTGTACTCTCAATGCCCCTAGTGGGGAAAAAAAGTCTTTTTGTAGCCGAGTAAATTTTGACAAAAATTGATCACCTGATCGTTGTTTCTCCGCATTGCTTCATAGCTTTGGGACACACTGCATGTAAAAACAAAGTGATTTTTCGATACTACGTTAAAAAAAAGTAATGTCGTTACGAACATCGTTACTCAAGAGCAAAAGTAATGAGCGATTTCTCAAAGTAACACTTCTTTAATAAATTAAAATCCAGACCTTTATAATTTAACATACGTCGAATTTAAAGGTTTATTGTTGAAGTTAGAGACTTATGAAATTATTATAATCAAGGTGTGTTTATTTTTCCTTTTATTAAAGCTATGTGTGAAAGTATGTAGTCAAATCCATATTACTAAAGAAGATGACAGCGTTACTTCTAACACTGTTACTCCCATCTCTGATATTTTAATAAAAAATAAATGGTTGTACCCCCTCTACATCATTTTTTTTAATTTTTCCTTTGTTAACAATATTTTTCTGGTTTGACACTTCCTCCCCTGAAGTAACTCTCCCATCCCGCCCACCAAGTTTAAAAGTATAACACCTATGCGTAGTTCGAATCGTTCCACAGGGGTCATCAAACTTTATTTGACAGAGGAATGGATGATAAAAAAATGATCAAAAGGGGTTTTGGCAATTACAATAGATGTAGAATAATATTGTATAGTAGATGCCTGGAGCTCGACTGTCTCAGTGCTCGACACATTCGGAGTTCGACACAAAATGTCAAAGAAAATTTTGACTCTGAGCTAGAACAAAACTTCCTAATTCGAAGCTCAATTACTTTTGCCAATAAAGTACAGTGTGTGCTTCAGTCACATGTCGGCGTTGATTCGAAACTCGACTACATCTCCTTTTTAAGCTTCTTCCGGAATGAATTAGTGTCAACTTTCAAAGTTCTATTGTTGTGTACAAGTTGCAAGTTAAAAAAATTAATGGCGCATTTTTAATAAATAATTTTCAGTTGTTGTTGAGATGATAATGATTCAATTATAGCAATGATATTTGATGATATATGTTAATGATGTAATGAAGTAATTAAGTATAATGTAACACATTATAAATTGTTCAGGGACCAATGTTCAAATTCTCTTTTATATGTACATATGTACATACATATATATAAAGCAAATAATTTTTTTTTCCTACACGATTTAAAATATATAGATATTTACATATATCTTCTTCTTTTTTTTAAATATCGTATCGTTCTGAGATATTTCTATTTATGTCCATGCATATATTTATATCGTGACAAGAGTATATATAATAAGACAAGGGAAAATTTACTGGATTTCTGAAAATTATGAATAAATTATATACATATATTTATAAAAATGACATAGTTTCATGTTTAATCTATGTAACGTGGGTGGTTTGAATGAATGGAGATATTGAGGACTCTATGACCTCTGCTCTAGATAATAATGATTCTAAAAAAGTCTTTAAAATAAGGCTTCTCAACCTCTCTTTTGCCCTTTTTCACTGTGTGTATTTGTCTAAAAGTCATTCTCCTTTTTGGGAAACAGTTTATATGAGGAAGCCTTCAACCAGGAGTCTCAGCCCCTAAGTTGTTATCTTTTTCTATTCTTATTAGAGGAATCCCTTTTGTATGAGCGTCTCGTTCAAAGGATCATTAGGTGGAAATAGAATGAAATGTAAGTAGAGAAATCTAAGATAGAATATTGTTATACCATCCGTTAGAAGCCACAATCGAACCCTGCCATAGGCAATCATTCTTATTATGTATGTATGTTAGATTGAGATAGATACAACTGATTTATTCTTGTGTTGACTTATCTATCAGTTGTTTTTTTTGTTTTTTGTTTTTGTTTATCTCCTTACAAAAAAAGGAAGAAAAAACAGATGATAAAAACATAAAAGCAATTTAAATAGGTGAGGATGATGGTTCCTATACATACAATAGATCTGTGTTTGTATGTATTTTCTTCTTTTTCTTGTCATTGACATGATTCTTTATTACTTTGCACTTAACATTAAAAACACATAAATTAGATCCATCCATTCATTCATTTATTTATTTATCTTAAGAAAATTGTCTCAAAGGAAAAAGAGCTAGATTTTTTCAATAAAGGAACGGGGTTTTTTATCATTATTCAATTGCAATGTGTCTCCAAAAGTTCACTCAACTTTTGATTGAACATAACTCATAACACTTTACCTAATTTGTAAAACAGCTCCAATGTGGAGGATTTTCATGGAATACATTCTTTTGCTTTTTCCAATGCATAGATTTAAAAAAAAAATCCTCAAAAGAATGCGACTAAACGTCCAAGCGCTCAGCTTGAACGTTCAACTTTTGTTTCATAAAGGGATAAATTATAAATTTTTTGATACATAAATAGGTATATTTTCGGGAACACTGAAGATCTAAATTTTTAAGTATAGTTATACGTCATCTTGACCTTTTTTTAACTGCGAACCGGTCAACGCTTGACAATTTTACTGCGGACCGGGGGGTTGAAATATTAATACTAATAACAATAATTTGAATCCACTGTGACCTCATATGAAACTTTATCAGCACATTGCTCCAATATTACAATGCTATTATAACATTAAGAAGGTATAACTTATATCAAACCATTGCTGCTTCAACAATATAACAGTTTATAACACCAAAAACTGTCCGTAACGCATAATCAATGGGAGCTCTGAGCTTGTTTCTTTGCAAAAAGATGGTCCCATCTGGGGGTAATGACAGACAATTAATTATTTTTTGTAATTTGCATTTATACTTAATATTTTCTTCTTCTCCTACAGTCTGTAGATGAAGTAGTGAGTCCTATCTTTTTATGTCCAAAAATAACTAATTAATTTACCCGGTACTGGTTGATCCACGGATCGGGGGTTGGGAACCACTGAACTAGAGGTTGAGACTCCTAGACATTGAATGTTCGTTTAACAATATATAGCATGATAGTGTTACGTTTCTAACAAAACGGTTCATCTTTAGACACTTAAAACAGTGGTTGTTAAAAAAATAACAAATGAATTGACTCATTTAAAAGAAAAATTCTCAAATAACTGATTTTGTCACATCCATGGATATGGAAACATCCTCTCTTGCTCTCTCTCTCTCTCTCTTTCTACTCATCAATTCCAATCTTGAATGCTAAATAGATTAGCAGAATAACACATATTCTTCACCACTCTTATGGATAAAGACTCATTTATATATATTTATATATATATGTATAAAACTTTATTTAGACCGACACTTTGTGTGTGCATCATTAAGAAAGACAAAACAACAAAGATAAAAAAAGAACCTCACATACAGAAGATTTATTATTTGGAAAGGAACGTTAATTAGATAGAATCTTCTGTGTGCTTTGCAGCTTTTGTCATAGTAAGTAAATATATGTATACATATATATGTAGATAATATGAAAGATCAAATGATTTGTGAAATATGCTCTATGTAAATATATTCATTACTCATTGTCTTTTCCCCTGTGTGATTCTGCATTCATGAACAATATGGAGGGGGGGGGGGGGGAGAGAGATTTCTAATTAGTGAGATCTTGTCAAATAAAAACCTAGGGCTAAAAAAGTTCTTCTGGGATATTGGCTTTTTCGGATACAGGGACTTATTAAAATAAGAAATACGAATAATAATTATTTGTTAAAATATGGATTATATATTTTTTTCTTAAAGTAAAATATATATTTATTAAATAATAATAATAATTAATCCGTGTCTAGCCATTAAAATATACACATAAAAAGTATTTAATTAGTTTTTAGTTTTTTATACAAGGGAGAAAAAATAAAAATATTAATTACCTACAACTTTTTTGGGGATTTTCTTTTTAATTTCTTTATCAACATAAAAAGAAAGTTTTTCTTCATAACAAGAGCAATTATAATTACTATATATTATTTTTTCTACTTTAATCACTCTCGAGTATTATATGTCAAGGCGTATATTTTTTTTTTTTTTTGCCTAAATATACAAATGTATGAAAATATCTTAATTCCATGCATATTTATATACCTAAATGCACCACCCTTTTACTGGATAATATCTTTTTTAAAAATAACAGAGTGTATGTTATGTTATTTTCTATTTTGCAATGCAGTAATTCATATCCTTTAAAGTCTTAATTATTTGAATGCGTGTATGTGTACATATATAGAACCCCTTCTTTTCCTTCTTTACAAAGTATGTATTATATGTACAAACAAAGAGGCCGGTGATTTGTATCATTCAAAATGAAAGTATGATTGAGGTTATTTAAGTCGTGATAACTTTTCTCCATGCCTATATAGCAGCCAAAGGGAAATAACATTTTCTCAAATGAAAAACTGTCAAAGTACCAATTAAAAATATATGCACTCCAATACCTCTTTATCTAACCCAATGGTTCCGAAATACTGTGCCGCAAAGAGATCATAGGTGGAAGACATTTAATTTCATTTTGTTTAATAAAGGCATTTAATATCATATTCATGATGACAGGGCACAGTTCAAAATTGGTGAATGTCTGGAATCTAAAGTTAGAATAAGCTGCAAACCTAATATTAAAATGAAGTAAAGAAGTAGAAAAGAAGCACGAGGCACAATGGTCCCACTGACAATCACCATTACTATTCTATACGAGTCACTGAATACAGAATATGTTGTGTCTAAATGAATACAAATTCTCCTTGTGTGATTTTCTTTATTTGTTTTTTATTATTTTATAGACTTTATGTGTATAAAATATTTTTTTTGTGATAGGGTTGCTGCGATTTAAAAAAAGGTTGGGAAACAATGATCTAACCCCAAAATATATGTATTACAAAATCTGTTTTATATTTGATACACGCATAGATTGGTGTATTTATTAATTTAACAAATGATAAGTGCAATTTTCTTAAAATACAATTTTTTTTTAAACTCCATCAAATACATGGAGAAAAAAACATAGAAAAAAATTCAGTAAATACTTTCTAAAAAGTTTCTTAAAGCATTTTTCAGCCTTGAGACATTTAGGTCATATGTATATAGAACATGAAGACGGCCCCCTAATTTCATACTCTTTGGAAGACTCAAAGAAAAATCTTCGAACAAAGTTTATATACTAAAGCAAAGCCAGAATCTCTAATTTTTATTGAAGTAATTATTCTCTAGACATGTTTGTAAATATATACATATATATACCATATATTGAAAAATATAAGCTCCCATCTGGAATACATTGCTCTTAAAGTGACTATATTTTTGTGTGTTTCTGAAGTGAAGTGTTCAAACTCACCACACGTCATTTGAATGTATGGTTCTGGCATTATTTTAAAAATGAAAAATAACATATTTTATAATCACAATTTCCCAACTTCAATTTAAAGCAATCTGCAAAATATTGTTTAGAAAATTAATAAACTAGAGTGAACCCTGGCTTAAAAAAATCTAAAGTGACTGAGACATACTAAATAAATAACATATTTGTAGCTTCCTATTCTTCTATATAAGATTTGTCTGTAAGAACAAAATCATCATAATCCAAAATTGTGACAAATGGTAAAAAAATCACGACATTACTCATTTTTCCTAATTGAAAAAGAGTAATGGGTCAGGTTGACTAAAAAAAAGAATTCAGTAATTATAATTTATCCACTATTTCAATTATATGTCACACAACCTCTCCATATTGATGGGATCTTACGGAACCTCTTCATAGGGGCCACAGCGTCTCCCCCCCCCCTCACCAAGTTGATATTGTCTTATAATAAAAAGTCCCCATAAATAAAAGGGATTTCTTCTTCTCTCAGGTGAAGAGTCCTATTATCATTAACATAAATCGGCTTCTTAATAGTATTTGGCCCGATTCCAAAAAGCCAAATCTACTTCTTTAAAGAACCTCTATGAAATATATGATATTGCTATTATTAGATTATTACCGCATATAATAATAAGCTTATTTATAATAAATTATTTTCATTTATGTATACTTTCGTGAAAATAAAAAGAGTCTTCAATTCATGACTTTTTAAGTTTTTTGCTTAGAAAAATTGTCAATACATGTAATTGTAATATTCTTCAAAACAAAAGAAAGACACAATTAATCAACCAAAATACATGATGCTCCCCTTTCTATTCTAACAAAGGTCCCTAAAAAAATAAAAACAATTGAAAGGACACATATCCGTTACAAAAATGGGTTGTAGACCACTTCATGTAGTTTTTTGGTTAGTTTGTCAGAGCCCATTTGAATTTTTTTTCTTTTGATCAACTTTCGATCAGCTCTAGCATATGAAAATGCTACGTTCATCAACGTTCCTCGATAACGTTGGTAATGTATTTTGTTTAAATTGATTTTAAATGGTCATATTATTTTTTCTTTATATTTGAGATCAGAAGACTCATTCATTATTGCATGGAGGTTAAGAGCAATCAAAGGACTACACAAGTCCAGAAAAAAGTGATTTATATACACCAATAAAGGTGAGAACACGTCAATATAACTCTGCAGAAATAGACTATTTAGGAGCAAATACTATTTTGTAAAAGGACAAATTAATTATTCACACTTAAAGGATCTCCTTTTGCTTTAAAAATAATGAAAAACCTTGGGCGTTATTCATCCCTGAGGAGAAAAATTCTTTAAAAAAAAAGGATTTTTGACCTTTACATTGGAATTTCTCAGGAAGTGATGACCCCACATGAAATATAAACACATATTTTAAATAAAAATTAGAATTTAAATTTGTAATGAATAAATTTTTGATCATGAGGATATTCAATTTTTTTTTTTTACTCAAGAAAAGTTGACTCAAATTTATAAAAAATATACAAATTCTTGAATAAACAAGATTTGATACGAACAAACGAATTACAGATTCGTGATGAAGTCGTCAAGTAAAAGACCAACTAGAATTAGATATCAAATCTTTTTAAAAAAGTATTACTTTTTGTATCAGCTCTTTACAATTCATCTATTTAAATAGGGTCATCTATTCAAAAGTAGGCTACAATACACTCGTTGAGGGATGCCATTTTAATAAGCATTTAGTACAACATGACTTTTGTTCTTCTTTGTATCCATATTGTTACCATATTCTTAATGAATGATTTATATGTAGAAACATTACTTTGATAAAGTTTGACGATTTTTTAACGAATACTATTATTTAAATGTTGAAAATACAAGAACTAATGGCTTTCTACTAAATCATTTGTTGTTGTTTTTTTGGTTCATAGACATATGCATATTTCTTTATAATGTAGCCTACTGTTTATTATTATTGTTGTTGTTATTGTGTAATGCAGATTTTCTTGCAAATATTTATATATTATGTACTGTAACATTTATTTTTTTCAACGTCACAAAAAGAAGAAACTATCGAAGGAAAGAGTTGGAGGAGGGAATTAGAGTTTATTTATTTCTTTCTCTTGTTTGTCTTTTTGAGTATATTTATTGTACATAATATATGTATGTGTAATACATATATTAGAGACTCCATTAGAGACTCAAGTCGTCATTTCTCTTCATTATGACATTATTACACCTAGTGGTCAATTATGTAACTATCTCTTCACGGTGTTGGTATAAAATATGTATTTATTTTGTTAGTTGTCGATTACCTCATATCACATGGACAATCATAGGTCCTGAATTTAGATTTGTCGAACTGGAATTCTAAAAATCTTGTTGTAGGACATAATATTTCTATGCTATTAAATAACATTTTTGTCTTTTTATCAGCTTATTGGCCTATTGGAGGAAAGGTTGTTGAATAAAATAAAGCTGACTACCACTCTTATAAATGCCTACTATGTATTTTTGTTCAGCTGTTGATTTGTCCCTTCTTAATTCATACTATCTAGTGTGTTGATCGGAAACTAAATTTTATGAAGGAGTGATCATATAAATTAAGCAATACTAAATGAATAATAAGTTGGAAGTCATACATATGGTAATTGGATAGATACCATATAGTTTTCAAAGCTTTTTTCCCCTTTGATCTGCTCAAACAAAACCTATACATTTATATAACCATAATGATAAACTTTATCCTAATTCTAAGAAGCAAAAAGGACAACCAAATATATTTATAGATAGATACATATGTATCTATAAGACACGAGAAATAACGTTTCACTTTCCCAATCACTCGAATCTCTCAACTTTTTCTCATCCCAATGACTCTGATGTTTCATCTTACGTCTACTTGAATTTTAAACATTAAATTATTATCACCTACTTATCATTCAGTTTTTAGAAGAGAGGACTCATGTCAACACAGCTTTCATAGTACTGAAACCTGGATAATTATTGAAAACAGATTCAATATCTCAATGGAGAAACATCCAAAGGATATAGATAAATGGAGTTTTAAACATCCAAAGGATATAGATAAATGGAGTTTTAAACATCCTTAGCATAGATTTTAAGTTTCAGTATTCATTAAAACTTTAGTGGGAAACTTCTACTAAAGTGTGAAATAAAGAAATTCCTGGGCCCGAAACTCAAAAAAAAAGAGAGGTTTGTTTACATGTAAGTGCTATTTGTTTGAGCGGATGTAGTTATTTGTAATTTTTATATATCAAAACTCCATGATCCTTGTAATAAGATTCATATTTTTATATATGAACAAAGTGATGTACAGAACATTTGTATCTACTATTGCAAATTCCAAATATTTAAATTAGAAATCCCCATCCGTAGATTTGTTTGTTTTTTAAACAGTCGATGCAACATTAATATGATTTTTATGTTTTCTTAAAAAGCAACATATGATATATTATACGTAATATTTTAGCCGGTTTGATACGTACTATCAAATAAACTCAATTTAGAACATGGAAAAAAAAGTAAAAAGCATAAGGGTGTCGAAAAAGGTATTTAGAACACTCACTCTGAGCGTTTTTTCTACAATCTTCACACTCAATATCTCAGCAAGAAGAAAGGAAACTCCAAATATCAAAAATGTTTATATAGGAATTGGAAATAGGCAATGTCCCATATCAGTGAGTTTTCATATCATTCAATCAAACTTAACTGAAAGTTTCCTTCTAGATATTTTAAAATATGGAATATTTTCCCACTGAGTCTTTATTCACATTAGCCTAACCTTAAAATAAGATTAATAGAGTCCTTTTGCCTCTTCCTTACTTTAATTTCCCTAAATACCATGTCACACACAATAGTATTGCGTGTGTTTATTTCAAGTTTTTGGGTAGTAGAGATGAGACGGCTATATAAGAGACAAATTGAAATTGTGTTACATTTTTCCTATGAAGTAAGAAATGAGGCAATTATTTATCCTTCGTTTCTTTTTGAAAGATTATTGAAAAAAAAAAAAGAATAAAATTATTGTAATAAATGAGAAAATGTTAAATTTTTATAACAAATTTGGTTAAAGTATATATATATTTGAGTAAAAACGAATCAACCCTAGTACGTATAAATGAAGAGAGAATAAATAAAAAGTTTTTTTAAGAGTTAAATAGACAGTTTTTGTAGTAAAAAAAAATGATAAATAGGCATGATAGAATTTCTTATTTGACCTAAATAAGAAGTATAATATATGTTTAATAATAATATATTTTACCCTTGCTATCCAAAAATGAGAGCTGAGTAGTAGGAAGAATGAAGAAAAATATACAAATATCTAGATATTATACACTCTACCAAAATATATATTTATTTTTTTATAGTTTATTTGAAACACTTATTAGGAAAATTTAGAGTAATATTCCTATAATAACCTTGAAAAATTGACATTCAATCTTCACTATTTAATTTGATAAAACCCTACAGTGATATGGTTCTTGAAACCAGTCTCAAGAGTAACTTTTGGTAGTATTAGTCTAGTCTCGGTCTCGACCCTTCTTGGTATCAATTTTCACACCTCCAGTGTCAGTCTTGACTTCAAAATCTCGGATTTTGTCTCGACCCCTGTAGCTTAGATCTCGACGATCAAAATCTTGCATTTGACTAATTAATTAGTTATTATTAACGCAAAGGAAAGTTATTTTTTGTATTAAAATAGTTTTTAATAACTGGTTGGTTAAAGATCAAATGAATTATCTAATAAAAATATAAATGAGCCTGACCTGACCATAATCGAGTCTTAAAAAGGTGCTATCATACATATTAATTTAAATCTAACAATCAGATAATATTCTCCAATCAAAAGACGATTTGTTTTTTGTAGCTCGTTATTTGATTGCATTGGAGCTCAAATAAGAATTAGAACAATATATTGTTTATTTAGTATCTACAATACAGTAAATATTAGATACATATTTACTGTATCCAGTTAATATGGCCTAGACTAGCCAAGGTACAGTCATGGTCACGGCTTCGTTGATTTTTCAAAGTCATGGTTGCGTCTTGTTATCGGGTAAATCGGTCTCAAATACATCACTAAAACCCCGTATTGTGATTGAATTCGTAATTTTCAAAGGAAAAATACCAAAAAATATATTTTGTTTGATATTTTCCAGAGTTTTATATCAAAACGCGTTTATAAAGGGCCTTTATTTCGAACATTTTTATGATTATTTTCATGTTTAAATGAAGAAAACATGGAATCATACCAATTTACAAATAGTCTAATATATATTCGTGAGCATAATATAAAGAACACTTGTATCAGCATACACAGATTTCAAATTTTGATTATTATATAGTACGTAGCAACCAGGAATAGATTCTTCCTTTTAGAAAATATTTTGAAGTGTTGGCAAATTGAAAATTTAATCTTTTGTCAATCTAATGTGAAGGGAAACTAATTTTTATACATGACTCTCCCTAAAAACAGATATATTTTTTGACCTGGTGTAGAATCGTGACTAGCTCTGATTGAGCCGGTACTGCGTAGCACTAAAAGAATCAATGGTGGTACTCAGTACCGGTTCCTTTCACCCCTAACATACATTCATGTAACAAGGTTTCTCATTTATAGGGCAATTCCCCTTCAGAGAGATACTAGTAAAGCAAATATCTAAAAATTTAGAAAATTCCGGCATAAGACATTAAATAATAAATATTGGGAAATTTAAGTAATTTATTACTTATTTGAAGAAGACAACATCAATTGTAAACTTGCCTTTGATACATTCGTCAAACGTAAAAACTAAACAAAACAAAACCACACTATTGAAAAGATATTCGTACAAAAAATTACAAATAGGTGTAGGGTTAATTTATTTCCATCGTTAAAGAAGCATTCTTGTAAAACATCAAGCTAAGAGGAATATTAACTTCCTTTCATGAAAACATGAGGCTTGCTCTTTGAGGGGCAACATAAATTAAGTTCCAAATAAATACAATAAGGACGATTGCATTTTATAAAAAAAATCATCAAGAATTTGAAGACTCTTTTTTACCATAGCTGTAAAATCCCGAGACATCACAGGATACCTGGAGGAGAATCTAATACCAGGTCTATACCTATGAAATGAGACTTTATTTTTCAATTTCTAAGGTTTATTGAGAAAAAATGGTGGCGCATTTAATCTTTAAAATAATAGCCATAGCTAGTGACACATTTTTCCACTCTCTCCGGCAATTTGTAGATACCACACTTAAAAAAATTGACCGTCTTTGGCCGCAAACCAATCATCGAGTCATTTTTTAGCTTCTGCATGAGAGTTGAAGACCTGTTCTTTTACTAATGCGTAACCCATCTATGCGAACAAGTGATAATCTGATGGTGTAAAGTCTGGTGATTAAGTCGCATGCACCAACAATTCCAAATCGTACGTCTCCACCCATTCCCGGGTCGCTCTTGTTCGATAAAACGGTGAATTGTCATCAAGAAAAATTACTTGGATGCACCGATCGGAATATTATGGGCGTTTTTGGCGTAGATGGCTGTTCAAATCAGCCAATTGTCGTTGGTAGCGTACACATCAACTGTTTTACCAGGTTTTAACAACTTGTATCAAATCATACCCCGCTGATCCCAGAAAACACACAGTATTACCTTGCAGCTGAAGCAATCTGGTACCTGAAGTACTATGCTCTACTTAGAGCATGCCCACTGTAAGCATCTTCAAGCATTTGATGTGCTTGTGAATCATTTTCTTCAAATGAACACAGAAAATCAAGGTAGTCCGCAAATCGGTGTTTGAAGGCACGAAATTCGACATTTTGAAGAACGAACAAAAATGTATTGTTGATTGAAGCTTCACAAAAAATCAACTGAATATTGTTGCCAGATGACAGACGAAAAAAAAGACATTTGAGATGGTTAAAAATGCTCCTAGAGACATCTGTTGCCCAATAGCTGAAAGTCACATCACATTTCATAGGTATAGATCTAATATATATTTACTATATACATAAGGTAGTCTTTTAAATTCTTGAACCTTTCCCTCACTTTCTTTCCTCTCTTCCTCTGTCTATGTACATATTATATGTAAGTGTATACATATATAGAGTAGTAGGTATTATAATATGTTATAATGTATATACTAATATAATACATATATGATTCATTTTATTGATGATATCATACATACTATTATAAATACATATATATGTCTAAAGAGAAGAAACTGTAGAAATAAATCCATCTCATTTTGCAAACTTTTGTATTTCATTATATCCTTATCATCATCATTATAATAGAATAGCTGCTTTCCTAATATTATTAAATGTGTTATGAAAGAAATCTAGTTGTTGATATCTCCCATTATTAATATGCATTTAGTTGTATTAATGATACATTTACGTCATAGGTTGTCAATCGACACTTTTACCATGACTTTCATTTATATATCTATTAGTGTACGTATTACTCTCATTTCAATCACATTGACAAGATAATAAAATTCATAGGATATTTCATATATTGTATTATCAGTTTTAACAATAATAGCAAGTATGTATATGTTACATAATGAATGAAAATTGTCTTGTATCCAATAGGGACTTGTATGCATTCCAGTCAATGTATGTAAAATAAATTCAAAATGGCGTAGGTGCGTACTGGTTTTGCGGATAAGACTTCATCATTCAAGAAGACTTTAATACGTTCACTGCATTGTGACCCATATTATGGACACACCAATGTCTCACCAAACTCGCAACATGCACCACCAAAGTGGCACACGCATCGTTTTTCACTTAAAGAGAACTTTATTTGCAATGGCCATATATGGTGCACGATGCACAAATTGATTGAAATTTTCACTAACCTCATCCTGTACCCCATGTGTAGCAAGGTTTCTATTTTATCAAGTTAAAGCTCTTTCAGTTCATTACTACAAAAAAAAAACCCTCCGTCAACAGATCTTGGAGTTATATGTGTTTCTACGAATTGCGTATATGGCATATCAGTCAGTTTTAGGGATGCAGTGAAAGTGTTGGGAGTGAGACAGAGAGAAATAAAATGTTCTTTTTTTTAAATTGTATTTTTAGATAAGAACATTTTTAATTTTATGTCTTGGATCTTGGTTTTGATACCGGAGGCCAAGACTTTGAAGGAGTTGAAATCAAGACACCATCAAAACTTTGCGGAGTAAAGATCTAGACAAGACCTTCAACTTCAACAATTGGCACGGAGACGGATCTTAAAAACTACATCCCTAGTATCTAAAGTACTATACGTGCATTTGAAGGGATCTGATAACAATTATGTTGATCTTATATATATATAGTATAAACATTTTCACATATTTTCATATATACATTATGTATTTATCCTTCTTATAAACGTCATAAATGTGTAGTTATGATCTGTCTTTGGAATGTTCTATACATGAGCCATTGTGAATCCCTTCAAAAGGATCCAAATTTTAAAACCTTCTTTATGGGACATTATTTTCACTTGGATGAAATACTTAATACCAATTCTGTACACCTTTTAAGAATCTTTCATTGTTATATGCATTTTGATAGATTAATCTACGATGTCTTTATGTGACTTATTTTCAAGATATACCATGACAAAATGACCCAAGTGACTTTTTTTTCTTTAATTTAAAAAAAATACAATTACTGATAGTTTTTAAAATTGTGCTTCGTTTTTTTACAGGAACTAATAAATATGCGTTATAAGTGAAGTATTGTCAAATTTACTTTCCTACTGAAAAAAAATATACGTATATGTTTGTTTTTTGTCTTTGTTGGCTAAACGAAATACACACATGTGCCAAGTCAACAAGAAACAAAGTTTATCTGAAATACTTAACAAAACTTACTTCCTTGTTGACTTGACACATATATATTTATGATAATGTCACAGGTTGAGCAAAGTTTGTTCCTTGGGATGGCTTTTGCGTTCGACCAGGGATACAGATAGGATCTTTAAACTGGGGCGTCACGACGTGAATTTATTAAATCATTTGGGTATATTGGGTTAAAAGAATATCTTTGAGGACATGTTCCATCTTCCCCTCCCCCAACTGCACCTATGTGTACAATTCGAAGGGCTCCTTAAAATTTAAGGTGATTTTACAATACAACGTAAGCAGAGGCGTCGCATTCCCCAGCTTAATCAGCAGTTTTTAGATTCACTAAAAGATCATTCTAACGTCAACTTGACTCCTTCAGCTATAAGTTTGTCTTTTCCGTACACAGCCATTTGTATATACTATGACCTACTCTGCCGATTTATTTCAATACATCGGTGTAGTCCATGTTTATATATTATGGATAGGAATGTAAATCATATGCAATTCGGGCTTGTAATAAAAAAGAAAGAGAAAATCAACCTGGCAACCCTGACAATTTGATGAATGTTGAGAGTGAAGCAGCTTGAGCTGTCATGACGTTTTACTGAGCTACAAGCTGCTATTCTCCATTATATATACAACAATAAATAATAACATAGATGAGAGGCAGAAAATTAACTGAAATTAATGTCAGGAAATTATATATTTTTAACTAATAATAATTATACGAGGACTTGAGCCCTTTTTCTTTACATTTTATTTGCTTTATTAAACTTAATGCATGTATTCCTTCATGCGACATCTTTACTATCAGGTAGATGTTCTCCCCTCAGTAATATTGGAAAAATGATAACAGCTTCGGAAAACAAAAAGACCTGTTTGAAGAGCCAACTCCACTTTTTTATCACACGCCCGAATTGCATATGATTTACATTCCTAATTATGGACTATTTTTACAAGTAAATATTTGAATTTCGAACAATATTTAAACACTATTTAATTTTGTGTGGAAATTGTAATTTTGACGGGATGTGAAAATGTTGGAACCAATACAGCCCCTGTTTTCATAATCAAATGTGACTAGTTTGTAATTAAATACTCTCCTTCACAATTTTATATAAATAATACATTCCCACCTAATTAGTCATTAGTATTCCAATGGTCTCTTTTTTGTTTGTTTTTTTTTTCCCAGATGTAAGAAAATAATTGTAGCTTTGTATTATTTATTTATTTATTGAAAGTTTTCTCATGTTCACATCATAACAAGTCTGAAATGATTTATTTCACTTTTTTTTTTGCTTTCACCATCGACAAATTACATAATTTATATTATATATGTAACTTTACTTCCATAAATTCTCCAATGACCCATTTCTTGATGATAATAATAAGCTAAAAACATGGAATGAATCTAAAAGGATTTTCTTTTAATTAATTTCATCATAAAAAAAGATATTTTGTTATTACCATAGCAATATGGTAAACAGCACTATGCTCAGAGACATAAAAAACGGCGCATTTTATAGTGTGTGATTAGTTCTTAAAATGCCTGTTAGTTGAAACCCTTCATAATATTCTTTCATCATTCTTAAATCATCAAGCTGTTTTCCTTTTGACATAATAATTCTTATTGTATGTATATTATATTATCTACTATAAAAGTTACGATAATACCACACAACCTTTCCTTCAATTTTGGTTGAAAACTTTTTTAATGTTAATATATCTCAAAAAAGTGACTCTATGGAAAAAAGTTTACTCGAAGTAAAATATTTATACTTTTATCCTATAGAATGTTTCATTTGTTTACATTTTCAATATGTTTTCAGCCATTTTCTTGAGTTGTAGAAAAGGTAGAATAATTGTAAATATCAATATTAAATCTTTAATCATTGTTTTTAAAATATGCAAATATCTAAAAACCTAAAGCTTTATTTTGTTAATGAATGAATAACCATTATTATCAAACTAATTATATGCTCAGAGCAGATATTATTATTTATGTACTTATTTTTCTTAAAAATTAACACAAATCATCAAATTTTAACAAAAATAGTAATAAATCCAAAACTAATGTACCGATTTTGAAATTTGGAGATTTTCCTGTTTATTTAAAGTAATATCTACAACTTTAATTTAATGAATATCTTTCTAAAACATCAATTTAGTTTAATTAGTTACTATATGTCTAAGAAGAGCTGTCTTGGGCCTGGAGCAAAGCTGTCACAGCTACATTCATCGTATTATATCGACAGCAAATAAGCTGGCTTCTATAGTTATCATATCATTTTTCATGTCATCAAGGAGAGAGGCTAATTTTTACACGCTGGATGTGCAGTTTTCCACATCTCTGTCTATGCTACAAAATCGAAACATTTTTTTGGTTGTTTTGGCTTAAATAAGCATTTTACATAGCTATGCTAAAGAAAATTTGATGCATAAATCCTTCTAAATTTACTATAACTTTGCATTTATTGGATTTGTGAGAGATAATTTATCTTCTTATCATTACGTAGTGAGGTAGTGTCCTTGGGAATTTGAGGTGATTAATCGTTTCTTATAACAATGGATAAGTTGTGAGGATATATGTATATATAACCATATGGACAACCGTGTATACATAAAAAATATCTACCCCATCAAACAAATATTATCACCATTGATAAAATATGCTGATATGATTTATCATAATCAATAATAAAAATATCACAAAACTTTGTATATAAGATGTATACATATAGGAATAACGAAATGTCCTTAGAAAAGAAATGAATTGAAAGAGGGTTACATTTATGTTATATTGCTGAGCGATTGTTTTTTAATGTTACAAGATGTAATGGTGCTTGTATCAACTTTAGAAATTATTGACTCGACTTGAGATTAATCATTAGACTCGACTCTGTAAAACTGTAAATGTTTTGACAATTTGTCAAAAAAAATAAAAATTATTTATCAACCATATTGTGATAAAATAAGAAAATATATTGTGTCGACAATTTAGTTTAGGTTTTAAACTTATGAGGAGCAAATTTTATTGCTCAAAGAACGTTGGAACAATACATACAATGAAACTTTGAACACACCACTTCTAAATCCATTATTTGCCTAGAAAGTAACAAAGTATTAGACCAAATTAGAATGTACTCTAGCAAAATGGATTTAATTCTTAGCTGGTGTTTAGCTAAATACTGAAGATATATTCAACTTGAAAGGGAAGTGTTCAAAATGAAATAGCATTGTTCGAAATTCAAGTATTTACTATATGCTCTGTCTGCAATTCAATGTGTTAGGTCTTTGAAATCATATAATCCAAGTAAGTCCAAGCCTGAAGCCATGTTTTATTTTATAGAATATTGATACATTTATTTTGCACATGACAATAATTCAACTATTAATTATTATTATTATTAAGATATAGAGTCGTCAGGATTAATTTCCCTTGAAATCGAAGTATATACAATTTTCTGTCTTTTTCATTTCTAACTTATTGACTTGACTCTAGTCGACACAACACTAACAAGGGTACATAAGGAGGAACGAGCACGAAATAGACAGTTTTTGAGTTACATTTGTATATAAAATTTGAGTAAATTCGATGGGTTATATTAGCAATACATGTATAGAGCTTTTATTCATTTAAAACACTCACATATTTGTCTGCATGTTGCAAATTAATTTAATCATAAAGTGTATTCTCTAGATCGATGTCTTTACTCAAGCCAATTTCCATTAAGAATATTATGCATCCATAAAAACATTAAAGGCTTATAAAAACCTCTTAATTGGATTATAATCATTTGTCTCATCGTTTTTGAATGTGGGGTGGTTAGATACAGGAAGGAAACTTCTAGGGTGGTGCATGGAGGTAAAGAAACATATTTTTAGTGCACAACTAATAATATCAACTAATTTCAATGTTTCTTTATATACTCTAATAAAAGTGAACCTCACCCCCCCCCCCCCTAGACTATCCTAATGTGTGACCCCAGCAAAGTACCTTCTTCTATTAAGTCATGCGTATTTGATTGCATTATTAAGAGAATACACTCAATTGTTAAGTTTTGCTGTGGGTGGAACACAATTTATT
The DNA here is from genome assembly GCA_963680855.1 of Lepeophtheirus nordmannii. NCBI lineage: Eukaryota > Metazoa > Arthropoda > Copepoda > Siphonostomatoida > Caligidae > Lepeophtheirus > Lepeophtheirus nordmannii. Next base: position 18,028,387 of record OY804520.1, on the reverse strand, counting down.
TAATCTTAAAACATGTGAATAACCCTTTGTAAGCACAAAATTCCACTGATTTGTAAAGCATTCAGAGTAATTCGGTTTATAATAATTATTATTAATGTTAGAGGTTGTTCAAATGATCTCGTATTATCCAGAGTTTATACTTGGAGTTAGGACTAATTTACTTTCGCGCCTGCTCCATGTAGCAAAATTACATAGGTTATTATTGATTGATAAATTTGTCAAATGAGCGTAATTATCATTTTGTAAATGGAAAAAACGCTATTTTTAATTCAAACTTTCCATGTTGTTATTCCTAATTTCACTCAATTTGTAACTTACATAAGCACTATTAAATATGTTTCACTAAATTTGTATAACTGTTGTGTAGATAAATTCATTTCTTCTCTTGAACTAGCTAATAGTAAATAAAATTGACTAATTTGAACGTTTGAAATCAATATTTTGAAAATGAAATAAACTACATAATATCTCATAACTTTATAATATAATATATCTTGTCTCCTTATTTGCCAATAGAATATTTTAATTTTTAATCTAGGTGAATAGTTATGTGCATATATTAAAATGAAAAATTTCTTTAATATTTAAATTAATTGAAAGTAGGCAACTTCCAAATAGAAATATATTTTAAAAAAATATAATAATAATAGAAGTGACTTGAAGGTGAAAAGAAATAAGTTACAATTACAATGAATACGATTGAAGGAGACTCGGACTGTATTTATGTTTATCCTTATATACTTCTCGGTTTCTCGTGTGTACTCCTCGTGGGAATGACTTTTCCAACATTTGGGAGGAAGATAAGCTCTTCTGCAGTTAAGAGGATCATTGGTCATCCTCCAAACGTCCCTCGGTTTAGAAACAGAGACAAATTGGCCTTTGTTTCAAATAAGGAAATTTTAATTATCAGATACTTTTGTATGCAAATTATTTAGATATCCGAATAGTGATATTTGAGTCATTTATGTTTTTTAAAATAACTTTTTTAAACTTCAATAATATTTGCTGATATAGGCATTATGTATTGGTAGTCAATGTTTCCTTTATAAATATAGGTAATGCGGAATGCACGGGGTGTGGTGACATATGTACGAGGAGAACCTGGGAAAAAGCGACGAACTCTTGCGACAATAGCTCGTAGAATAGTTCTTTTGGATGGTGATTCTCAAGGCTCACGAAGTGTACGACCCCGTTTACCCGAAGCCTTTTTAAGAGAGGAGGAAGACGTACATGAAGAGCAAAATCTACCCTCGGAGCTTGTCTATGTCATAAAAAATATGAGGGTTCTTGGAAATTTTAGTCAGATCATACTTCCTGAACTGCTCAAAGGTTTCATTTAGTTTATGTCGTGTATTTACAATTTAGTTATACATATGTAAATATCTTCAGCGAAGATTTTTTAATACTCAGAAAGAAAAAAAACAAAACATACTTGTTGCCTATAAACTTACAAGATGTGTTTGTATATACTTTATTGCTCAAACTAAAGTTTTTATATCCCCTAAAATGTTTATTTTTAATTTTACACATCTTAAACTAAATGCTTCATGTGCAGATATTGAGTCAACAAAAGTTCAAAAGAATGAATTCCTTTTCCGTCCCGAAGATTCAGATAACTACGTATATATAGTTCAATCTGGAAGTATTGATGTGCTCAATGTAGATTTAAAAGATACAGAGAATGATCAACCTCTGGTTTTGAAAAAAGTAAGGCAAGGTGAGCCCATTGTCTCATTTTTGAGCCTATTAGAGTACATGAATCCCAGAAGAACGGCGAATTGCTCCTATGAATATATATCTGCAGTAGCAACTGAGGAGTCTCAAGTTATTAAAATACCCTTTGAAACGTTTAAAAGAGCATTTGAAAAGCATGAAGATCACTTATCCCGCGTTGTTCAAATCATAATGCTTCGACTTCAAAGGGTTACACTGATTGCCATCAATCAATATCTTGGCCTTGGCAGTGAACTAATGAATAAACAGGACAGAGGAAGAAAGAAGACGAACAATGATTTCCTTGGCATGAATAGTGATAGTCCGAAAAAAAATCAGGCGTTTGCACGAGAAAAATTCTGTGACTTCTTTGGAATTGATGTTCAAAATGATTTGTTAGATATTGACTCCATTCTTATTGTAGAATTTCATGAAGGTGCACCTTTGGTGGATGAGAATACTACTCAAGATGCGTATTTGTCCTTAGTTATGGAGGGTTGCTTTAAAGTATCACAGAAAATAGATAATGTCTCCAAGGATTTGCAGAATGCATATCCTGGAAGCTTTCTGAACCAATTGCAGGTACTTACTGAGGAGCCTAGTATTTTTTCGATAGAAGCTCTAATGAAAAGTAAGGCAGCCTTTCTCCATATCTCAATTGTCAATAAAATAATAGATAAACATCCTAAAGCTGCAATATATTTAGCACTCTCAATTATTGGATATCTGTCTCCATTCGTAAGATCTATTGATTTTGCCTTGGAATGGATCCTTTTAGAGTCAGGAAAGGCACTCTATAAACAGTACGATATTGCGGATTGCATATATGTGGTTCTGTCTGGAAGACTTAGATCCATCATTTCAAGAACTTTTCAAAAAGAGTTTTTTGCAGAATTTGGACGTGGTGAGCTCACTGGAATTGTTGAAACCCTTACGAATACTAGAAGGAGCTCCACAGTTATAGCAATTAGGGATACCGAAGTAGCAAAACTACCCTCTGGACTTATTAATTCAATAAAACTCAAGTTCCCAATGGTTTTACTACGCCTCATCAATCTTCTTGGTAAGAAATTGTTGAGCTCATGGGAAACAGGTACAAGATGTAGAAGTGAACTTTCCTTTGATGACGAAACATCCTCATTTTCAACTGTGGCATTGATAGCTATCACCAATGGAGTCCCTTTGTCAGCATTTGCTTATGAATTAACTCATGCAGCCAATTTCATTGGCCCAACTCTAAGGCTTACTGCAAGTATAGTTAAGAGTGAGTTGGGTACTTTTGCTTTAGATAGAATACGCGATTTTAGATTAACAAATTGGTTAGCTCAGAAGGAGGATCAGTACAATCTCGTGATTTTTCAGTGTGACAAAGATATTACTTCTTGGTCCCAGCTCTGCTTACGTCATGCTGATGTGGTATTACTCATAGCAAATCCTGTAAATGCATTGAGTAGTGGAGTCTCCAAATTTGAAGAAAGGATTGATCGTTTGTCTAAAAGAACAAGAAAAGAGTTGATATTTATTTATCCTGAAACAGTTGATTATCCAGAGAAGACAAGTCAATGGTTAAATAAAAGGGCTTGGATTAATGCACATATGCACATTCGTTGTCCACCTCGCCTTTACTTCAAAAAGAAAGAAGTTCGTGTTGATGAATACTACAGCACGGTTGTTCTTCAAAAGTCCCAAGTAGATATTTTTTCTGACTTTTCAAGATTAGCTCGAATGTTAACGGGCACCTCAGTTGGATTAGTTCTAAGTGGGGGTGGTGCTAGAGGTTGTTCCCATGTTGGTATGATAAAGGCTATTCTTGAATCCGGGATTCCAATTGACCGTGTTGCTGGCGTGAGTATAGGGGCCTTTATTGGAGCACTATATTGCCAAGAACGAGAATTAACAAAGTTCACTGTCAAGGCTCGTAGTTTTTCTGAAAGAATTAATTGTCGTTGGAGACAAGCACTTGATTTAACTTACCCATTTATGGCTATTTTTAGTGGCAAGGCATTTAATGCTTTGATTCATGATGTCTATAATGATAGGGATATTGAGGATCTCTGGCTTCCTTTTTTCACCATTACAACAGATATTTCTACTAGTGCAATGAGAGTACATGAATATGGTAGTTTGTGGCGCTACGTAAGGAGTTCAATGTCTCTTGCTGGTTATTTACCCCCACTATGTGATCCTCACGACGGTCATCTTCTCTTGGATGGAGGATATACAAATAACCTTCCAGCTGATATTATGAGAAGTAAAGGAGCTCAACATATCATAGCAATTGATGTAGGCGCTCAAGATGAAAAAAATATGACAAACTATGGAGACTATCTCTCTGGTTGGCAAGTTCTTTGGCGTAAATGGAACCCCTTTGTATCTGCTCTCAAAGTGCCAGATCATACCGATATTCAGTCACGTCTGGCATATGTATCCTGTGTTAAACAACTGGAATGTGTACGTAAATCTGGTTACTGCGACTATATCAGACCCCCAATTGATGAATTTAAAACATTGCAGTTTGGTTCTTTCGAAAAAATTAAAGATGTCGGATATAAACATGGAAAAACGTATTTTATGGGTCTCAAAAAATCTGGAAGGATGCACACATTTCCTTGGAATAACTCCACTGAAGACGGTTGTAATCTATTGTCCGGAAGATGTCATCTTCCTCATCAAAGAAATAGTATCTTGAGCCAAAGCTCTTTATGGAGTCAACCGGAATCTTTTGAAGAGTGTATCTCTAAAAATGTCAGTCATCATATGAGTTCGGAGGAATTAGATGAGCACAACTCAGGTCCCATCCATGATAAATCATAAAATAGTTGTCTTTTGAATAAACCATTTTGTACCCTATGTTAATTATAAGAGTGCTATAAATTCATCGGTTAAGTATTGAACAACTAAAATGTATTCATTGTGCAGTCACATACATTAACATAATATCTACCTATAGGTATTTATGTACTACATAGATATAGTAATTTTATTTTTACATTAAGATAATTGGTAGATGCCGAATTTATATACTCTCAAAACATCAATATTTTTTCTCTCATTTCTGAGAGCCTTTTATATTACTTTGTGTCTACCTTATCTTGTTTTACATTGAAAACTTTTTAATACAAAAGTTTTCTACATCATAATTCTACCTATAGTACTACTCACATCACATCCAAAGAAGAAGTTTGTTCATGACATAATATTAAAACTATTTTAATATATTATTATACCTTTATATATTATTATTATTGTATATACATATAGTGTATAAGACAGAAAGCTTGATTGTCCGAAATTTACTCAGAAAGAGCTACTTGGACTCATTTTATATGAACTAAATAAGTATATACATACATTCTAATATTATGTTATTGGAAAACTCAATTGAACTTGATCTAATAAGATTTATAGTGACGTACGTGAATATAATATGCTCTTGTGCATATTAATCACCTTAATAGAAATTTGATGGTTCTATATTAACTCCTTTTCGCTCTCATTTACCTACTTACACCTTGAACTTGAAGATGAGAACCAAAAGATGTGATATAGAAAGGGTATATTACATGTAGATCAATATAGTTTAACAAACGAATTACATTACATATAAGAGAGAGAAAAAGAGACACGACGAGCTTTTTCGTTCACTCACAACTTCGACTCTCAAAAGGGAAAGGAAATTTTTGTAAAAACAACTGTTTCTGTATTTTCCTTATTGCTAATTTTTAATATTGGGCAGAGTTATTATTTAGATATACTATACATTGATAAATACAAATCAATCGTTAATACTTGTTTGATATTCAAAAATTCAAAAAAAGGGTGCGCAATCCTTGATTTAATATACTTTTTAAAATCATAAATAATAATAATAATATCCTTTTTGAGTTCATAACACGTAGAGTCAGATGCTTTAAATCAGAAGAATCAACTGATCAACAACATCTGAAGGGAGAAATCATAGGTTTTTGTTTATCCCAAAAAGCTCGTTTTGAGAGAGAGAGAGAGAGAAAAGGAATCAGACAAAAATTTTATGTTTCAAGATTTTTTTTAGGATTTCAAGAGTGTTACGTGTATATTATTAACTTATAAAATGTTAATATGTAAAAGGAGATACGGACTTCAAATCTTGAAATGTGAGCTTTTCTGATGCACTATGCAAGTATGTTATATATAATACCTCAACAAACACCTTCAGAGTACATTAATCATACAACATGTGTACGTAATAAATATGGAAGCTGGGTACAGTCCATTACCTTTCCAACGAGAGAGCAAAGGAGGTTTTCGTTGGAAATACATAAGATCGAATAATATTATAATTAATCATTACTCCTCATTATTTTGGGAACCGTGTGTTGTCTTTTGAGTAGAATTGTGGAGTTGAAACCATACAGAGCCACTCCAACTCCAATTGCTCTCAATTGTGATAGTCCGACTATGATTCCAGCTAGGGAAATACTCATTCAACCCCCTCAAAAATGAATTATTCATTCCCAATTTATATGTTTCTCATAAATGGATATTCTATTGATACATCCAAGATTTAAATTTATAGGCGGAATCAAACATACAACCTTGATACGTTCATATTAAAATCTCACAGTTTTATGTTTGATTCCGCCTATAAATTTAAATCTTGAATATTTATTGATTTTATATATTCTTTTAATAAAACTATTCATATATATATATATATATATATATATATATATATATGAAGATAATGCAGCTTACTAATATACAAATGTATTGAAAATTAGTTCTCTCAAAAAGCAAATTACATTCATCATATCCTCATAGATTATGTCATAAATCAGATTTAATAAAATGCAAGGAGCAGAAAAGATGAGTTCTACAATCACTAACTCGTGTTGTAGGCAAATCCGATAAAGCAATTGATGAATTATCAACTATATTAAGGGGATAACATAGATAAGTATGGCATTAATCACCCTAGTTGGGTAGTATGAAGACTATTTTACAACTTCTATGATTTAGTAGGTACATAAAATGCTGTGACTTCGACTCCACCGAATCTGACCGCTTCTTAGAATCCAAATTTCAAGCTGGAGAAAGATAATAAGGTTGTAGAGCCCATTGAAATCGGAGATGCTTGATTAGAGCTAGTAAAATAAGTCAAGTAGCATTCCATGCAACATGAACTGAATATACATATGTGAGCATAATGTATCATGGAAATCAAAACATGTAACGCTTTGTTGCACATATCAATGTATTGATTACATAAAATATAATTACTTTTGTCTTTCTTTTAAGGAAAACTTTTTATGGTGGCTCCTTCTGGGGATGACACACGTTTCAATCAAATCAACCTATGTCAAGATACATAATATTATATCTATATATTATCCATGTTAGTAAATTGGATTACAATATATATATATATATATATATATATAAGTAATGTTACTGTAAGATCTTCTTCAACCACATAGATTGGTAGTCATATTACTGTTATTGTTTGTTTGTTTCTTTGTTGTTGTTTTTATTATTATTATTTTGTTTTTGTTTTTGAGAGGGAGATAGATCTATGATTGTCATTCATTTTTGAATGAAGATAGAATATTAGATGAGCTCCAATGAACTGATGTGTGTATGTATATATGGTGACGTGGAAAGATGTTTATTGTTTAATTCTCTATATATTTGATATTATACTATACCTAGAATATTATTCAAATATATTATAATATAGTTTGAAAAGAAAGAGACTTTCTGCATCAGTGGAGGAGAGTCGTTGATCAGGCTTTTTTAAAAGATATCAAATAGTTACATGTTGTATGAATGATATATGTAGATATTTAGGCACATTTATAAAAAAATATTATTGGAAGACATACGTAAACCTTATTTCCTCAATTTGATGTTGTTCTCCTATGTATGTAGTTAATTCAATAAACTAGGTATGATACATTTATGTACCGCAACAAAGGAAGCCTTTTAATTTACATATACTGGTTGTTTTTTGATTATTGAAACCATTGAGACTATCTCTACTCCTTGTATAGGAACTACAACTTAGTTCGGGCCGTTTTCTAAAGATGGCTCTGCTATTATGAATACTTCATAGTATGAACAGGTTTTGGTTGCTTCAGAGAGGCTATAAATCTGTCAAATATATTCCCCTTATATCAAATTGAGCTTCAAACAGAAAAAAGCCCTATTTTTACATGTCAAGTTAAGTGACACCTAAGCAGCATTTGCGAGAGGCTTTCTGATTAAAAGAAAAATGTAGCTGAAGCGCATCGAATGCTTTTAACAGCTTATGGTGACAATGTTCCAACTGAGAAATCATGTAGAGAATGATTTTGACGTTTCAAGAATAGTGATTTCAGTGTTGAAGAGAAACCTCGCTCTGGGCAGCTGATAAAAATAGAAGACTAAAAATTGGAAGCATGACTCGATGAAGATCCAAATCAAACGCAAGAGAAACTGGCACAATCATTGGGAGTTACACAACAAGCTGTTTCCGTGCGATTGAAATGCATGGATACTATTCACATGGAAGACAGTTGGGTGCCTTTTGAACTGAAACCGAAATACGTTGATAGACGGTTTTTCATTGCAAGCAGCTCATTCAAAGACAACAAAGAAAGGTTTTTTTTTACATCGGATTGTTACTGGGGATGAGAAATGGATGTACTATGACAACTCCAAAAGGTCTATCATTGCCGTCGACCTCAATATCAACGCCAAAGTGAAATATTAATGCTGTGTATCTCGTGGGACCAAAAAGGTGTTGTATACTATGAGCTACTACAACATGGTGATTCTATTAGGGACGGTCAATTTAAGCTACAATTTATTCGTTCGAGACGTTCATAAAGAGAAAAATGGTTGGAATACCAGCAAAAAAATGAAAAGGTTATTCTTCTACATGGCTTCATGTTGCAAAAGTCGCAAAAAAATATTTGGAAACCCTCAAATGGGATATTTTAACACACTTGCCGTATTTTCCAGACATTGTTCCTTCTAACTACCGGTTGTTTCGACGGATGCAGCACGATTTTTCAGCTCACCAGTTCACTTTTTTCGAACAAAATTGGCTCCTAACTTGGAGCAAAAGACGAGACATTTTTTCGAAATGGAATTGAAAAATTGCCTCAGAGGTAGGAAAAAGTAGTAGCCAGCAATGGACAATACTTTGATTAATCTGTTAATTCATTTCGATCTGAAATAGATGCATTTTTTATCACAAACAAACGGCCCGAACTAACTTATACTCCCCATATGAATTGTAGGTTATTACATGTGTATGTATGTACATCATTATGCTATTGGATGATTGCTTCATGCACTATTGATCAAACATTGTTGAGCAGTTGTCAAGGACGATAGATTTTATTTATTTTTAAAATTATGTTGATGACATACTAAGCGTAGACGTTAGGTCGGATATCATATTATATGTATGTACATTCGTATATCATCTATAAAACCCTAAAAGAATAACTTATCATGCACATATTAGGGGAGAGAGGGGTCTTTATGGTTGACGTGTGAGTTAGGTGAAACACATCAATTTTTCAACAGATTTCTACGTTTACGTGCTTACATTCTTGAACCCTTTTTTATTCAATGATATATAAAGATTATTTTTGGTTCATTTAAGATCTAAATACTGTTCATTGAATAAATATTCATTACAGTATTAGTATTTGAAGTTCAAGAGTTGCAAGTACAAGACTCATGCTCGATAGGACAAACGTATAATTTAAAAAGAACGGACTTTCTTCTAATGTGTTATTCTTGTGCAAGTACTGAGTAAAGAGCGGACAGCTAAAGCTTAAATGTAGAGATGTTAGAAATTATACAAGGAGAGTCAATCAGAGATAAACATATCCAAAGGGCATAGAAAAAGCTTAACCAAAAAGAAATCGTCCATCTAAATGTGTAAAAATTTAAAATCTATAATTTTTTTTCTATTGTGAGTCTTTGATTTTTATGGATTTTGCTCAAAATTGGACGAAAATTTACACATTTAGATGGTCAATTTCTTCTTAATTAAGGATTCTTATCGGACGCTTGATATCTCGTTTGAAAGCTGTGAGTCTCAGCTTTTGAATGCATTCCTTATTAATTCATTTTATGTAATATTTAAGGAGTTATTTAAGTACAAATATTTTGACCAACTGTTGGGCCTACTCCCGTCCCCTACGGCCCCAGGAGTCCTTTTAGGTCAAAACACAGACTAAAATTGAATTTCCATTAAATACGCTAGCAAATCATTATTTTTTAATATACAAAATGAGTATCCTTCTAGGCTTTAATTGAAGTTGAAAAATGGGCCAAAAAAGCGGGGAAAAAATTACAGATTTGAAATCAATATGCAAAACTGAATAACTCTTATTATCCTTATACTCCTTAGGATTTTTGACGTCTCAAATTTGTTAACCTGTGATATATACACAAGAGCACTCTTATTTTATAAGTTATTATTTATCAATGGTCACTAAGCCATCAACTTGACCCATTGATTTAAAAAAATAATATATAAATATACCAAAAACTGATAATACAAGAGCTACAATACAATTAACTACGGATTGAATTTGATGTCAAAAATTGCATATTTCCTACATACATATATTTATGTTTTATGTGTAGGTATCTCTTGTGGGGATTTGAAAGAGGCTGCTCAATATGTTAGTAGTACCTACCTAGAACATAGATATGTTCTTTTCTACTTCTTTTTCTTCTTTTTGACATCATCAAATGTAGACTATTAAGCATACAACAGCAAAGCAAAATAAAAAAAGTAAAAAGTGAAATGAAACTCAAATAAATTGCAAATTTAGGTCATAAATCTTGGAGCAAGAGATAATAAATTTAAAGTACATATATGATAACGTTCATAAACTGTACATACATATATTATGTCGTCTTTAACTACTTCAAATTAAGTGTTGTACATATATAGATAAAAAGAAGAAGCTCTGTTAGCATGATTGTCGGAAACTCTCCTTCGTGTGTCTTGGTTGATGCAATTTCAAATCGAATCCAAAATAAAAATATATATATAACTTTGTCATATCTTTAAATTTATCATGTAATTAAAGTTAATTAGGTCTGTCATTTATTCATTGCACATATTTTTGCATAAATAAAATTATTATATTAAATTTTTTTACAGCTGTTACAAATGATTAATGATTTGACAGCTACCACCTACATACATCAATCCATGCATCTCTGGCATTAAGTGGGTATAAGTGCTCTCTAACAAGTTATGTATGCGTGCGTTTCGACTCTTTAATTACTATTTAAAGAAGAAAAAGAATGAAATGAATGACAAAAGAAAGGGATCCTTTTTCGTCAACACCCATCTCTCTTGAAAATTAATATTCAGTTTTATTTTTTGAAGACGTTCTATATATTTATATTATATATATAAATATAGTTTCAAATTAATAATGAAATTTGGGAAAGAAAGGCTTTCAAAAAAGTTTATTTATTTCTTTTTTTTTCTCTCTTTCTCTCTTATTTTAGATTTCTCCTCTCTTTTACATCTTTCTTTCTGTATTATAAACATATATATATATATATATATATACAAAGATGAAGTTAGTTTTCTTTTGAAACTTTCTTTTCTTTACTTTCTCGTCTGCTCTTGTAGTTATTTTTTCAATAAAAATGAGTGCGTTAAAAATATTATTACTATATCTAAAAAAAAAAAATTTTTTTTATCAATAGTAATTTTGATGATAATAAATGAATCAAAGCGGCTGTCTTGTTGCATTTAATATATATTATAATACTATTATAATTATTATAATACTACTAAATATTATTAATAAGAAAGGAGGGGAGGGGGAATAATGAATTATATTAGTGAGTGCATTTATGTAGAATTTATGTATCTAATATATAAAAATAATGAATATTAAATATTTGGTTCAAAAAAGTAAATAAAAAAAGTATGCAAATTGATTTTGACATTTTTTTTTTACTATAATAATAATAAAAAAATGAACTCTAAATGAACTGTTGAACCCTTTTCCCTTCTTGAATAAAGAGATTTTTATCCTATATTAAAAGAGTCACAAAAGCAGTTTAAATACAATCTGTGTTCATATCAGATAATATGTACCTACCAATGTGTGTAAAAAAAAAGCATAAACATGCTTTTAAAAGATAAATGGGACTTATTTTATTTTCTTACATTTATTTTTTAAATGAATGCTTAAGGTGACATTTGACTTCTTTATTCGTTTTTTACCCCCCCCCCCTCTCAGTCATAAATATCTACATATTTACATGTACATAGATAATATATCTAATTCTAACTCATTAATAACACTGGTCAACAGTTAAAAATCCTAAGGGGTATAAGTGTAATAAAAGTTATTTAGTTTTGTAGGTTGATTTCAAATCTGTAATACTTTTTTACGAGAGTCCGACAGTTTTCGAGAAATTGAACCCTACTTTTGATCATTTTTGGCCCATTTTCCAACTTCAACTTTAATTTAAGCCTAGAAGAATACTCAATTTGTGCATATAAAAAATGATAATTCGTTAGTGTATTTAATGCAAATTCTATTTTTAGTCTTTATATGACCTAAAAGGACTCCTAGGGGCGTAGGGAGCAAGAGTAGGCCCAAAAGTCGAACAAATCCTTTGTACTTAAATAATTCCTTGAATATTTCCTTAAATGGGTTAATAAGGAATTCATGAAAGAGTTAAGATCCACTGCTTTCAAACAAGATGTCAAGAGCCCTTAATTAAGAAGAAATCGTCAATCTAAATATGTACATTTTCATCCAATTTCAAGCAAAAATTCGCTAGAAATCAAAAATTTACGGTAGAACTACTAAAAACAAGTGTAATAGAATGAAGTAGTAGCACGCAGAAGGATTTTAGCTGGTTTCTTAATACTTCTGCGCACTAATACTTAAGTAGCTCTACCGTGAGTTTTTGATTTCTTGCGAATTTTTGCTCGAAGTTGGATGAAAATTTACACATTTAGATTGACAATTTCTTCTAAGTTAAGGACTTCAAATTTGTAATTAATTACTCACGTGTTTATTTAGTTGGTATGCGTTATCTTTTGAGTGAATAAAAAATACATCATTTTGGATGTATAGGGAGTATGAAAGGAACTCTTTCTCTTTAAATATGTTCATGTTTTATCATTTGATGAACATTATGTGTTAAGTACACATTATACAAACATTTATTAAAGAACGATTTTTTCAAAATGTCTCTTTATGACATGTATTATGCAAATATATTTGCGTATAAATGCATTTTCATATATAAGTCCTCTCTTCACTAACTATCTCACATGACGACTCCTTTTTAAGTTACTGAAATGTCAGATTTTGAATCAAGATCCCATTTTTTATAAGTACTATAATAATAAATTAAAATAGTAATTTAATGTAGTTAATTTTGGGGGCAGCGAAAGAATTACAGGAAATCCCATATACCAACAGGACACAAGGGATGCTCAATAATGTTTGACGCCACATTTTTTTTCGTCTAATACTTTTTCTACATACTTCAGTTTAAAAAGTGTGTTACTCCAAAGAGTCCAATTATTGATTCCATGGATATACGAGATGCCCATCGAGACTCTCCGCTCTACAAACTTCCCTCTAAATAATTACCTACCTACTAAAAGGCTCATTGAAATAAATAAAAAAAAAACATCTGTTTTATTGTGAAATCTGAACTAAAAACTCCAAAACTGTTGTCTATTTATTATCCAGCTGATTTTATGGGGGTAGATGTAAGGTTTTAGATCCATTGTTGCTCCATAACACCAAACTTTGTATCCCTGAAATGTATTTTAAGAGGTTTTTATACATACTTATCGCAGGATTTTCTTTCAATTACTATATTTTCCTTACAATTTCCCTCCCCCAAAGAAACTCTTCAATTCATTGATATGTAGACTTAAAGCAGAGGATAAGGAAACCAAATTCCAAATTGATTTGCTTTCTTTTTTTTCTTGTTTTCATAGGACTCGTTAGATTTTTTACCCTACATATAGAACTTCAATCCCTTTATCTTTAAAGGGCCTTTTGTCTTCTTCCTTCTCTCTTTTTCATTTTGAATTGGTGTGGGATTTAAAACAAGTCATGGATAATTATAAATATATATATATATATATATATATATATATATATAAGTGTTGTCACACGTTTGAGACAGGCACGGTGAATAAACGTACAATATGTAACTTTTTTTTATATATTATGGAGTTTTAATTATTTCCTTCCTTATCCCATACTACTAATATATATAGAACTATAATAATAGTCATATTAGTAATAATAATAATGATATAAATAAATGTAAAATACAAAAAAAAAAAAACTTTATATGGAGTTTGTAATTTTATTTTTTATTTAAAAAAATAAAACATTGTTAAAGTTGTCTTAAAAGTTTTCACATATTTTTAAATAAAAATATGACATAAATTTATGTTAAAGAAAAGTAGTAACAAAAAAAAACAGAAATAATAATAATGAAATAGACATTTCTAAATGGATAATGGATAAGAAGGGAGAAGAGAAAAAAAAGGTGTGTAGAGGCAAATGTGTCTTTTTATAAAGCCTACATGTCGTATCTATGTAATATTTGTTTCGAATAGGGAAGTGTAAAACATAAATATTTATATATCCTTTTAATAGTTGCTTCTCTCAAATGTTTACTCTCATTCTAAAATGTTCATAGACATTGCATATATAAAATATTTATCAATAAAAGCAAAAGGGAACGACGATCCTATAGGAACTAACTATGGTGTGCATAGTTGGACTATGAAATTGTTGCTCCTTTTATGTGGAATCTATGTGTGTATAGAGCATAGTTCATAAGAGGAGCTCCGAGCCACATTTGAAATTGGAGTGATAAGTTAGAGGCCCATAGAGATATCTAAAGAAACATGTTCTAAGTAGTAATAACAAAGGACAACAAATTTGGAATGTCAAAAACCCTAAGGGGTATAAGTATAATAAAAGTTATTTAGTTTTTCACATTGATTTCAAATCTGTAATTTTTTTTTCAAGAGTCCGACGGTTTTTGAGAAATCGGTCCCTACTTTTTTTTTAGCTAATTTGGCCCATTTTCCAGCTTCAACTTCAATTTGTGCCTTAAAAAATGATTATCAACTAGTGTTTTTAATACATATTTCATTTCCAGTCTTTATTTGAATTAAAGGGACTCCTGGGGGCGTAGGAGGCGGGATTAGACCCAATAGTCGGCCAAAACGTTTGTACTTAAATAGCTCCTTAAATACTACATGAAATGGATTAATAAGGAATGCATTGTAGAGCTAAGATTCAGTTTTCAAACGAGATGTCAAGCGCCCGATGAGAATCCTTAACTAAGAAGAAATCGTCCATTTAAATGTATAAATTTTCAATCAATTTCGAGCAAAAATCCACTAGTAATTAAAGATTCACAGTAGAAAAAAAATTACAGATTTGAATTCAGCGTGCAAAACTAAATTATTTTTATTATACTTATACCCCTTAGGATTTTAGACTTGTGTGGACTTGAGACCCGAGTCCGTATCTTGAAGACATCGTCTCTAAATTAAAGACTTGAGACACAAAAATTTTCTACCCCATTTCAATTATTTCACTACAAGTAAGTATGCACAGTACAAAAAAGATTAAAATGGATACCTTTTCAGCCTATAATTATATGCTTCCTACAATTAAATAATAGCAAATATTTAATGATAGACTGGAAATAAACTCAAAAGGAATTAGAGGACTCAAACCTAGCTCTAGAAAAATATTTAAGGACTTGAAATTGTGAGACAAGACGTGAGACTTCATACCAAAGGGCTTTGAACTCCCTGTTCTTCCAATATAGGTCATTTTTCCACTTCTCGACTTAACTTAATATTACCATTTATATCATTATATTTAGCATCCTTTAATGAAATTAAATGTGTACACGAGTCCATTTATAAAGTTATATATATAATCCATCAAAAATGGATTTCATTTCATCCTCACGCCTTGTTCTCGTGAACAGCTCTTGTCCTTATATCAATAGAAATGATATAATAAATTGTAAGTATCTACTATAATCAGAAGAAGAGTGAAATCTGACGGCTATGATAAAGCTAAGCACTACTCTATGAATCATGGGATATGACATCAAATATATTACATCAATTTCAGACATTAACAGCAGCACATTATAAATATTACATATATGTATGTATAATATCATATTTCGAGAAGGGAGAGGGGGGGGGGGGGTCTCTAGCCTGAAGAATGATTTATGTGACTATTTTTGAAGACAAATAGAAAAAGGAAACACATAATACATTGATGAGAAAAAGGTAAGCGAGGAGGATCTATGGATGTGTCTACCTATACATATATTGAATTTACTTGAACATAAATAACATAAGCCTTCAATACATACTTAGGTAAAAATTATTACATAGCTATTTGGGTGCATTCATAGAGCAAACATGAAAGATGTCCTAAGTAGAAATTTGATATTAATAGCCATGGGAGGGAGGAACATTGAGGAAATATGTATTGAGGAATGAAAGCATATTGAAGATTGCTTCAAAATGCTCAGCCCTGTCTGTAAGTCTTGTGTATCCCATGACGCATATAATTGAATTTAATTGTCACTCCCAAGACGTTTATAAAAGCAAATTGCTGTCAGTTCCTATTGTTTATTTTACTTTTTGACAAGAGACAATTATAATGTCTTTACATAAATAAAGAGTATACATATATGTTAAATCTTTAAAGGACCAAAGACATTGAATAACAAGTACATGAAGACGAAATGTGGGGATCATCAGAGACATCATTGTGTGAATATTGAATTTTGTTTGCAATTTTACATAAATGACGTCACAGTAGACATATAAAATGTAATGACATGAGGGGGCAGTGCAAAGTTTTGAATTGATGAGCAATAAACTACATTTTTCAGTACTGTATTCTGTATTTTTCATACACTAGGTACTTGAGCGATTCTAATTAATGACACGATAATAACAATAATAATGCAACTTGTCTTTGTTATTGTTTTTCAAATGGGGGATGATCCATAGGCTCTAGTTCCGACTCCCATGATGTGGAGTTACATATGTATACTAATAGAGATAAATACACTGTTGAAGTGAATGAGTTAGTGTGTATTTAATTAACATTTGGCACCATTGTTTGTTTCCTTTTATCCGCTGATTTTGATTGACAATAACAAATTATGTACTCTATTCAATAGCTGTGATAGAAAGTGAAAGGATTGAATTGTCATATATCCATGAGAAAAGGCGCACACTTTCTTGAGTATAATTTCTTAATAATAATTGGAAATTCAACTACTTATGTACATATAATTGTAGAAAGCTAAACGGCTCAAATAAATATATAGAGAGAAGACTGAGTAAAAATTGATAGTCAAGTATGAACCGTTATTTTTCTTTCCTTCTTTAAATTCAACATTTTGCACATTTCTAGATAAAATTGAGTGAATGGTTTATTTAAAAATTTGAGAAGATGGGAAAGAAAAATATAGAGGAAGGAAGAGAAGAAAAGAAAGGAAAACTGAATTCAAAATTGAATTAATTATAATTATTGTTATCCCTATTTGACACCACCTCAGTGGGTATTTCGTTTCTTCCTTCGATGTCCTTGGTAGAAAAGACCCCCTTCTCAAAGAAATGAAATAATAGTGTCATGATAATTCATTATTCATACTGTACGTAGTACTTGCTAGGGGTCACAATTAAGAAGCGGAGGGTCTATATTATATTACATATATAGATAGAACATAATACAAGTAAGACCTTCATAATAAAAATGTCACAAAAGGTACAAATTTATATGTTTGTTTTACATTCTAAATACATTTTATGTTTGTTTATATATAAATATAGGAAAAATATATATATAAAACGTCGGTTGTAAAAAAAACAAAACTATTCCTTGATAATAGAGAGAAACATATTTTATGAACATACATACATCTGTACATGCATAAAAGCCTTCCCATATGCTTACATACCCTGTAAAATCAATGTTCTATTCCCAATCATAATTGTATGTATCTTTAACACCTATGTATTCCTTGTCAGATATTGATTTTCCATACTCTAATCCCAATCATAGTAGTAAGTATGCTCAAAACATCCACAGGTCCTTGTACTTAATTGGTCAGCTGTTCATTTTCTACTTCTGTTTGCCCCGTGAGATAATTCAGATTCCTTTGGCTTGGGTTAGAATCCGGAACTTAGAATCGTGAATCCGACATTGAAGGAATCCATGGGATTGACTGCATTATCTAACGTCACTGATTACATTCTGCTCTTTCCTGAGCCGGAGTCAGAAGCATGAATGTGGATCCCAAGACTTATTTTCCCTCTACCCCTGGAGGGATGTTTCTCTTTCTATATAGTTTCCCTTTCTATCTTCTTCCCCGAGTGCTTGCTGCTCCCTCTATGAAAGGCGTACCTTTTTTTATTCAAAATTATAGGACCCGTCTTCGGGATAAGTGCCCAATTTTTTATGATTCAGTAATAAGGAATAGTTGGATAGAAAATACCAACTGATTTATGGTCTCTTTTTGTTAGATGAAAGGTTGGGAGAGTTTCAATGAAGATTTTCATACATACATATATTTTTTTATGTGCAATTAGTTAAATGTGAATAAGAGCAAAAAAAAAAGAATATATAAAATATTGTATCTAAGAGCACTTGAATTCAATTAGATGAGCAATTATCCATTATAATAATCTAAAGTATATTCGCATTGTTAGTAGGATTCCCTTCTCTTTCAAGTGCCTTCCATGATAAATGATCATAATTATGTATATAGATGTAGTAAAGAAAAAAACCCGGAGTTTGGCATATATAATAAATAGGGTTAAATGACCCATAAAAAAGAAATATGAAGACATTGAAGGACCCATGTAATTGGGGTTGATGTGCCTTTCAGATCCTTTTTACTATCTATGTACATATTTAAAAGTACATAATTTGTACATGGATATCTTACTTTATATATCTTTAATGTGATTTATACATATATACTCAAGGGTTATGGGAAACATTGGGATGTTTATTTGAATTCCTCCTACATAAGCATGTACCTATGTAATGTAGGCATGTACTTAGTACATTCTTTTTCTCTTCCTATTGCTTTTACCTATGTATTATCAGTAGACATGAGATACAATTACATATTACTATTAGAGATATATCTGTTCGGAAATGTTGATTTAAGGAAGGCTTAGAATACCATGTAAGGAGACGCACTGCGTGTCGAAGCTATCTTTAATGCATATTTGTACAGAGCATTCACCTCATTGATGCATTGAAAAATATCGGCAGAGTAGATCATAGTATGTACAAATGTATGTGTTTGAAACAGAAAGGGAAACACGACGAGCTTTTTTGTCCACTCGCACCCTCGACTCTCAAAAGGGAAAGGAAATTGAAAACATATATGGTAGCTAGTCTTCTGTATTTTTAATATTAGGCAGAGTTATCATTTAGATATACTATACATTGATAAATTCAAACAATTTATAAATCAATCGTTAATTCTTGTGTAATATTCAAAAATTCAAAAAAAGGGCGCGCAATCCTTGATTTAATATGTTTTGTATATCATAAATAATAATAATACCGTTTTTGAGTTCATAGCACGTAGAGTTAGCTGCTTTAAATCAGCAGAGTCAACTGATGAAAAACAGCTGAAGGAAGAATACATATAGTATTTTTGTTTATCCCAAAAAGCTGGTATTGAGTATACGCACGCGTCCACTTTAGCATAATTTTTAGTACGATACTGAATATGAAGAGGCTCGATGGCGCCTCTCCTTACATTGTATAGTAGATTCACTGTACTAGATCTTAAAGATTGGTTTGAATCAAACGCAAAAATCAATCCATGATATGTACCCATTTGACTCAATTACAATAATAAAGATATAAGACAGTGACATCATCATCTATCTATGAACACTCAAGTGCTTATATGAATAATATATATTTGAATTAATTATGACTTATTCAAAATAATTGTTATTGTTGTTGTTTTTGGCCGTACATTCTGACTAGAACTTACAGATAAATAGGCTCAAAATACATCCATAGTTTGAAAATTATCACAAAGAATTGAGACATTGAGCACTATTGATGACACTTTATGATCTATTTTAAGTTCTACATCAAGGAACAATACATCTTTTATTGTATAAATAAAGGTATTGGATTCCTAAGAAGATAAATTCCTTTTCTGTTTCTCCCTTCTTAAAAGTAATAGAACCTATTTTTTTTAATGCAACAAAGAGTAAGGAGTTTCTTTGGATAAGAAACTCGTGATAAATCCTTTGCCTTTTGTGTGTTTATCCAATACCTACCTACCTAACACGTACACATATATGTACAGGGGTAGCACAATATCCTACATACAGTATAAACATGCTCTATCCATGATTAATGATTTCTCCTTTGAAATTTATCACTAAGTGGACTATTCGTAATAGATTGAGTATTGGATAAGAAAAATGAAAAAGCAAACAGAGTTATTGTATTATTGTGTATGATCGAGGATTTTTCTTTAAAGTTTCTTCACAGAGAAAAATATGGTTCAATCATTTGTCTCTCAAAGGTATTTGCATTCAAAAATTTCATCCGAAAAAGTAGATGATTTTTGACAATTTGAGACAGTCTATTTAATAAGTGTCTTTATTTTATATTTTCCATATATGCTCCACTCTACATGGATAAAACTTGAATATACCCTAATATCTCTGAAATAAAAATGTTGTCAAGATAGAGAAAGGGAGAATTCGTTTGATAAAATATTTCTGCAAAAAAATATACATGTCCTTGGAAAGAAAAAAAAATTCTCAAATCACAAAAAATACACGTTCAAAATGACTAAAATATAGGTTTAAATCAATTTTAGAGCTGAATTCTATATGAGTCTTTTTTCATTACATGCAACTCTTTTTAATGAGGAAAATGATTAGATCAGAGATGTCCAATTTAGTCATAAATCTTAATTTCATTAGTTATATTTTTATTGTATTCAATGTGATACAAAAATAGTGTATTTTCTATGTATAGTTTTACACTGAACAGTCCAGGCTAACTGGTTCATTGGATATACATGATTATTTGAGAGACTTAAAATATAACTAAACGTAAACTAACCTTTTATTACTTTTGCTCAAAATATAGTGAACAAATCTATATTAACAGATAAAAGAGGGAAAGCCAGAATAACCGGGGTACTCCTCTATATTTGTTAATACAAATATAATTCACTATATTTTGAACTCTGTGTTCTGGAAAGGCAGTTCACTAGATTTATCTTGAGATCAATTTTTGATGATCTACGTCTTGTCTCAACATCGATCTCTTAAAGTCTCGGTGTCAAGAGTGTGACAACCACATTAAAATTTATTTTCATTTTCATAAAAAGTATAAAATTAAATCTTGTTTTCAATCACTTTTCAAGTCTCCGTATTGATCATCTCAAAATCTTGGCTAAGGTGGTCTAGGCCACAACTTAGTATTCCATTAGTGGACATATATTAATATAATGCTTATATTTATAATTTGAATCATTTTGAAAAAATATTGAGTACGATTCCTGGACTTGATGATGAACATATATATAAAAAAACTATGTTCTAACGTTTTTATTTAAAGTCAATCCTGTCTTCTTTTTTGCCACTCAAAAAAGGGCAGCAAAGGGCAGAAGAAGAAAAAATCAATATAGGAGGGATTCAAAACCCCTGAAATTCCCCCTCTCCCCCCCTATCTTTTTGTTGGGGTAGCGAACTTTTCAAACTATGCACAATTTACATACAAATGTAAATATATATATATATATATACAAACTCTTACACGGCAAAGATTGAACGCAAAATAACTGCATCTGTTGCCTTTTTTCTTTTTTTCTTTTTTTGCAACGGGCATTGACATGCATATATTTTGACAGTTAATCATTTGGATCGAATTGCCATTATTGCTCTTATTATAATTAATTGCGAAGAAAAAAGCACACTGGATTTGCTATGAATGAACTGAATTAAGAAATCTGATGAAAACCAGGTATTTATATCTATAACATAATAAATTTAACATACATATTCATATAGTATACTCAAAATATGAAAGCATAAAAAATAATTAAATAAACAACTTGCCTGTCATACCTGAAACCAGAGTAAAGGATACATAAATATTAATATATATATATATTCAAACAGTGATTTGACGAAGTGTATTGATATGTACATAAATAGAATAGTAAATTTAAAATGATTATAATCTATAAAGAAAAGTTTTACATGAGAACTTGTTGAATCAATATTCAATTTAATTTGAAAGAACTCCACATAACATTATGATCTTTATAATATTTATTATATTTTAAGTAATTACACAAATCAACAAATTTGAAATGTCAAACATGCTAAGGGGTATAACTATTATAAAGGGTATTCAGTTTTGCACACTGATTTAAAATCTGTAATTTTTTTTCTACTGTGAGTTCCTCGAAATTGAATGAAAACTTACACATTGAGATGGAAAATTTCTTCTTCATTAAGGGATCTTTTCGAGTGCTTGACATCTCGTTGGAAAGCTGTAAGTCTCAGCTTTTGAACGCATTCCTTACTAATCCATTTTATATAATATTCAAGGAGTTATTTAAGTACAAACGTTTTCGTCGACTTTTTGGCCTACTTCCGCCCCCTACGCCCCTAAGAACCCCCTTAGGTCAAAACAAAGACTGAAATTAGAATTTGCATTACACTTGCAGATCATTACTTTTTAATTCACAAAATGAGTAACTTTCTAGGCTTAAATTGAAGTTGAAGTTGGAAAATGGGCCAAAAAAGCTCAAAAAGTAGGGTTCAATTTCTCTAAAATTGTTAGACACTCAAAAAGAAAGTTTCAGATTTGAAATCACGTGCAAAACTGAATAATTTTTATCATACTTATACCTCTTAGAATTTTTGACTATTGACCAGTGTAATTATAATTATACTCTTTCTATAAATGAAGAGATTGAACCATGAAAGTTTCTTATTTGAGGGAGAGAAAATACTGCTAATTCATGCTGCAAATTATTTTAAGAATAAATTTTTGGAGCACGTTGCTAATATTTTTCCTTTTTTAAAGTACAATCATTAATCTTCACAAAACCTCTTCATTTAAAAAAAAGGAAATTTTTTTTTCGTAGGTGTAGGGTCCTTGAATTAGGAATTTAATTTTAGGGGTCATTAAATGTTCATGATTCTTAGTATTTTTAATTGATGTATAAATTTATTTCACTCTCAATGCAAATCATTGAATACTTACAATTGATCATCACTTTTAAGAAGTCATTTGTATTATATATGAACATTCATCTATTTATTCAGTTTTGTATATTGGCATTTATTTTCTGTTGTCAAAATGGAGAATGAATAAAGTTTCTAGTCTGTTTGACTAGAATGTTTTTATTTTATTTTTCTAAGGAAATTGACAGTTTTTTTTTTAAATACAAATTTAACGAATTATTTCTATTATTTTTTTCCTTCCATCAAGCCAAATAAAAGAAGTGAGCAAAGATACAAAATCATTTATTCAATCAAATGTCAAAGAGTTTTTTTTCTTTTTGTTTCATTATTCTTTTTTGAGAAGAAAGTATGTCATTGCACAAAAAAATACATCTACGTCTTTATGTATATTTGACTTTTTTAAAAAATAAAAAATAAAGACTAAAAATGGAGTGAGAAAAATAAAGTTTGAAAGTTTGTTTTTTCTTCCAATTCTAAGCGTATAATTATGTTTTTTTTAGCAAACTTTTTAATAACACAGTGATTTCTCAGATGTATGTATGTATGTATGGTTCTTTACTCCATGTAATAATAATGTATTCATAAGACACAAATTAAGAAGTATCTTCAAACCTTTCCTTCCTTAACTACGCATTAAAAGAAGGTCACAATAATAAAGTCTAAAATATAGTTACAAAAATCAAAACAATTAAATGAAGAACCATAAAATAGGGAATTTACATTTAGCAAGATAACATGAATGTTCTAAATAGTTTATAATTTGGTCCAAAGGAGATAGTATTATCACATTAATTATTTCTTTGAATGAATCAACTTAAAATAATAAATTCTACAAAACTGTTATGACCGGGACAAGATAGGAAATGTTTTAAGATGTAATACGAAGTTGACCATTGTCATGTGGTACCCCTGTTTAAATGAATACATTTAAGAGAAACAAAATAGAGTGTTAACTCAAAGAAAGAAGAAGAAAATTGCTACAGCTGACGAAAGAAAAAGACTATAGCTATAACTTTAGCTTTTCAAGTTTAACAGATTATTTACCCCCATATTGAACTTGAAAAGGTATAGAGGTCCAGAACATTTAAGTTGTAAGAGTAATGAGCTTTTATTTTGTCAGCTGAAACGGCTTGAAAAATTTAACTTGCTATTTCACAGCGTCATAACACTATGAGAAGCAAAATATCGCATTTACCTACTTTAAATTATTGTGGGGAGAAAATGTTACAATATGTGAACTAAACAGATTACCAACTGATATCTTTCTTCCCTTTATTCAACTCTACCCTATCTATCTATACAAATTTCCCATCTTTAGTTTTGGGAAACATTAGATTTAATGGATAGTTAATTTATTTGATTAGAGAGACTCGATCCTTTGTAGGGTAATATTTCAATAGGATGACTACGTAGCAATTTAGTTTTGAAATTACAATGACATTTATATTCTACAATAAAATAAATAGAAGTCGACTGAGCTTAAGCTCATTTTGTATTGCATAATAACCGAAAATTGTTCTTGAGAAATACATATTTATGTATAATATATAATAACAGAATAAAATATGCTTCGCAGTATTGAAAATAAAAATATCTAAAGAAGAGGGTCACAATATTTTTAAACCCATAGGATGATCTTTTACTTTTTTCACATGGCAGAAGAGACTCACATGTATGTAATTAGGTAACCAGAAGTAAAGCTTCAAGTATACAAGATATATAATTGACTGCGCAGATTGTAAAGAACGAATTCAGCCTTAATAACGGAATTGATGTCTGGGTGATGGAAAGGAGGGAAGGGTTTGTTTTTCTTCGTACTTAAGGGACACTTAAGACCTCACATCAATTGAAAAGATTTATTAGAGTAGGTGACAAAGTGGAGGGGACTTGTGGAGGAACATACTTAAATAAGTATTGGATGGAGGATGCAAACTCTCTGGGTCTTTTATTAAACTGATATTTATT
This sequence comes from Lepeophtheirus nordmannii, assembly GCA_963680855.1. Lineage (NCBI taxonomy): Eukaryota > Metazoa > Arthropoda > Copepoda > Siphonostomatoida > Caligidae > Lepeophtheirus > Lepeophtheirus nordmannii. The sequence continues at coordinate 18,003,390 of OY804520.1, read as the reverse complement.
TTTTATCAAGCTCCTCAGTTCACATAGAAAAGATAGTTTATTTGAAGATATGGAACAATTGATGTATTCTTAAGCCTATAGGCAGCAATGATCCACGAGATCAGAAGTCACAGAACTTGCCTGCAAATTGAAAGTTCCTTCCATTAAAGGGGAGGGGATCTACCAAGTGAGAGATGAAAACCTTTTCAAACGAAACGAAATCCCTGAGCAGTGAGCTATAGACAGGAGGCGTGTAGCTAATCAAAAGATATGAATTCTTAGGAATGAAAAAAGTGAGCGGATACAGATGTGTATATCTGAATGCTTCGAAGAAGTGATCCTTTCAAATCATTAATCTATGAGAAAGGTCAAACCATATACGTCTAGGTAAACTCATTTTCCTTTTTCCCTTCTTCTTTTGAGTAAATCTATCTCTTAGCCATTAGTGTATTTAATCTTGTTAGCATTATCTTTCCTATTGTTTTATTACTCATTTATCTCTAAGATATACAGAAAAACTCAATTCCAGTGACGGTGGTAGGTGGTCAGAGCCATTTCTCAGACACCCATGATTGATTAAATGTCACTCTTCTTTGTTACATTTTTTTATACATATTTTGGGCCGGAATGAATCAAATAACTAGAGTGAAAAAATGAACGGTTGGAGATTTTAGACTCATTAAACCCAAATTTCATAGTTTTTTTCAGTTGATGTACAAATTGAACCAGTGCAACTCCTACCTATGAATACAATAAAAACCAAAATGGGTTGTTTGGCACAAAACCCAAATGTTACAATTCCATCATATATACAAATACTTTCGTATTTGATATATTTGGTACAAAGGGTAAAAGGATTACCTATTTGAAAATGAAAATTGAATTTCATGACTAAAGTAGTTTCATCTTTAATGTATAAAAATATAACCCATCACTAAGAAAAATGGGTATTTTCGTGCTTTCTACATTATTTCCTTATGAGAACAAGCAATGATAGTCCAATTAAAGGTGAAAATATAGAGTTGTCAATTTTTAGTTTACTCTACAGGACACAAAATCTCAATTTGTAGAATTAACTCCACGTTTTAACAATTATTACATTTATTTTCGAGCTGACAAATTTTTTTTTTTTTCAGTTATAAACTCATCAGATAATCATTTTATTGGGTAAAACCGAGCAAAGTCTGAGATGTTTTGATACTACGAATAAAAATGATAGAGGAAAATATAATATTATTGTTGATAGTAATTTGTCTATAAATTCAAACATTTGATACATTAGATTGAAAATCCATTATGTATTAAAATTCTGCATGACCCCAAACATACAGTTTTTTATAACAAAATTTTAATACAACCAAATGACAGTCAATTTATGAGACCAGTGTTCTCACATTCTGGTTTGACTGTTTACTATTTTTAAATAGGATGAATGTTTACATTGCTGCTGTGATTATGTGTACGTTGTTGAAACTGGATTTTACCATCATTTATTGATAATAGTGCTCTAAAAAATCAGTGCCTCAAGTTTAAAAACTTTTGGGAACGAAACAACAAAAAAATTATTCAAAAGGTCTTCATTTATGAACTTCTAGTGCGACAGAGAAAGTTAAGAAGAAGTAAAGTACATACATATTGTGTTCTTTTTGTATAAAGTTTCTTTCCACATTCTTTCTAATCTCTACTATTTCTCCTTCCACATTAATAATTTAAAGTTTAATTTCTCATTTATTTTTACTCCTACATACATACATCAATAATCAAATTTGCTAAGGAATTTTGCATTTATCCCCTAAAGAAATTTAAATTAAAGTCTTTAGAAATAATTTTGTTTCCTACTAGGATCAACATTTCAAGAAATACCATTCAATTTCATGCTTCAAATGCTAAATTATCTTTTTATTTGCTTACTAAATTTGTATAATCAACAGTGTGGGGTTTTTTTTTTTTTAGAAAATTTTATAGGATAAATTACTGTTCTATTTTCCTCATTTTTATCCTTATTTACTCTTGCAGTGTGTGTCCAAGATCCTCATACTAATAATGCTACAAATATCCGTTGGTGGCTAAGGTACAAAACCCTTTTTTCAGCTATATTTTAGGTGAATTAAGGCCTTTTTTGCCATTCAAAAGGTGTGATTTGCAGGATATTATGTATCAAACAGCTATGCGAAATTTAAAGCCCATTTAATGGGTAGCATAGCGATTGCATTTGTACACTCTAGTATCCTTGAGCAAGAAAATTAAAACTCAATAAATATCTCTTGAACAGCTAATTTTAGAAACAATAAATTTAGCACGTGTTCTTTTGAGTTTCTCTGTACCAAGAATCATCAAATTATTTGATAGACGACTTTTATTCTATATTTATATTATGTAATTAGTTTTGACTATTTCAATTAAAGTATGGTAGAATAAACTTTAATTTTGGAAGGGAATTTTAAATTCATACAAGGAACAAGGTTGGAAGAGTGGAATCTTCAGCAAAAGTTTGAGTGCTCTATGTGAAGAAATCATTATAGGATAATCCTTAGTCTTTGATATCTTTGTGATTTATTCTCAAAATACATTTGCAACTTGTTCGACAAACTAATCACAAATCTCAAGGCATAGAAATTTATTAAATTCAATTATTGTTTCGGATTTATCCTAAGCTCTTTGTATTTCTGTGAAAAAAAATATTTTATACAAAAATCTTGGCCATATATCATTTGTCTCTTGTCTGAGCTTTGAGGTGGCTAGTTCGACAAATAGAGTCGCAAGATCTTAAATATTAATATTAAAATCATTAAACTCTGTATTTTTGTATGTTCACACTAGAAAAAAAATCAAGATGTAGGATTTTATAATAGAATAAAAGTTGTTCAATCTATAGTTTCATACAGAATAGGCAACAACTGATTTTCCCATCCCGGGCGTCAAGGCATCTACATGTGTCAAGTAAACAAAAAACCAATTTTATCTGAAATATTTCAAAAATGAGTTAGAACTGCTATCATATTCTTGAAGACATTCTCTTTCGTTTGTATTCATAGTATATGTATTTCGAATAATTAAATATTAACTCCAATAATAGCAACTTAATTAGAAGAAAAAAATACCGCCCACAATCAAGAATAAAAAACATCTGGTGTTTCTGACTATGTAGTTACTATTACTATGGGGAGCATGATAGCGGATTAAGTTGATTCTTAATAGTTCTTAAACAGATCAACTGGTTTAAGCAAATTGCAAGTAAATAAATCTCTGCGACTATGAAAAAGATGGTCGTTCTTTCAGAAACCAACTCGGCTCCGTGTGCAATCGTAACATTTATATGATTGCTCTATTGGATAGATAACAATCCATTTGTTTTTAATATAAATTAACATTTTAGCAAAAATCATGCGCAATAGGTCTTAAAATGACTCCTAAATATTTGACAGTTATATATATGAAGTAAAAAAACTTAAAAATGGATTTTCTCTTTTTCAATATTTGAAAACAAACTTGCATTCTTGATGACTTGACACATATATGCCCAATATTTTTTTTTAAATCAAAAGGTTAGAGAGAATTAAACAAAAACTAAACTACAAAACGTCCAATAGACACCTTAGCTCTTGTTACACAGAAAAAAATCAACTTATACTGTATGAAACGTAATGAATTTAAGCAAAAAACGTATCGTTTTATCATGAAATATATACTGATATATATAGACAAAGGAAACCATTGAATTCAGTTACTATGTACTTGAACCGCAAGATTTATCTCTAAAAGTATGAAATGCTATCCATATACATATTTGGTAATTTAGAGAGCGATATAATGAATGCTATTACACGTGAGTATGAAAACCCTCAGTATCCCCAATATAACTTACCAAATAAGTATCCAATATTGATATTTTCATTTAGTCGTGAGAGTTTATTTTTTTTCTCAATTACAATCATTCATGAGTTGAACCATAGAATGGGATGTGTCTTTTAATATCTTGAAAAGGAATCATTCATAGTTAGTTACACTCTTCTTTGAGGATCTTGAATGGGGTCTCTTCCTCTCTCAGTAATTATGATTATAAATAGAAACACTAGGTGCATGAATATATATATATGAATATACTAAACACATGTATGCTAAGTTATACCTTGTTTCTATAACCTAATGAGTAGCAGAAAAAATGAAGTACATACATCTATAAATACATACTTATAATTTCTTGGGAAAATGAACTATAACATCCTTTTTTTGTTGAATATGTTTTACATTAATTAATATTTTTCATATTATTATAATGTAACACTCATTTACATAGATGTATTATGTTCTAAACCTATGATACAGAGCTTTCAGCTATCTTCAGCCAGTGCAATTTGATCCAGATTTTCTTTTTTTTAGACTTTGCACATTTTGGAGTTCAATTGGAATTCTAGTTGCATTGATGCAATTAATGGGTTTAGAATTTATCAGTTCAGTAAACAAATGCAGAATAATACATCAACATTTAAATAATTATAGTCGTTATTGCAAATGTTTCTAAAATATGGATAATCCGCATATTTGATTCAAAATATCTGTAAAATCAATTACTTTCAATTTTCTGATGCTCATTAATTTATGTTAAGTTGGTATTAGATCATGAGAAGGGCGAGCTAAATCAAGGGATCCGTTGTAAAAAAAACTAAAAAAAAGCATGATCTTTGAAGAGGAATTATCGTTGGTAAAATAATATTATTTTGTGTACAATTAGATAACTGTTGTTAGCTACATCAAGCAGTATTTTAAATTCCCTTTGAATGCATAAGCTTCTTTCGTACAAACCTTTGACAACGACGGGTGTGTGGATAGAACAACTTTGCTCTTGTAAAGCCTTGGAATATTTCACTTAAAGTTTAGGTAGCCTGTCAACCTATTTATTTGACCCTGTCTTTCCAAATATCCAATTTCTGTATGGAAATAAGCTTTTATCGTACATTAGACCCGATTCTAATGGGAATTGAGATCTGAATAATGGTACATAATTTGACACATTGAGACGAGGGCAGGATCAAGCCTTAAAGGAATCGAGAACAAGAGAATTTGTTTTGTTTTTTAAAAAAGGACATTTTTTTAATTTAGTTACTTTGGTCTGTGCCTTGACTCCACAATCAAAACCTTGAAGGGACAAGAATAGGAATTTGAGGGGTAAATACCTTCAAAATTGGATATAAAGACACAGGTTGATCCCCTTTCCTCCTATGTCAATGCCTATTTATTTGCTGTTCGAATTGTTCATATCCATATTTAACTTCATATTCCATCTCTTTATGACAGATTAGAACTCACATGCTACTCAATGTTGCTTTCGACTCAGAATAAATAATCCCTTTCCTTAAAGGATCTATATAAAAAATGTATCTGATTTGATGTTACTTTATTGCTTCTTGTTCTTTGACTGACTTGTATGTATCTACATACATAACTTTAACCCTGAGTTCATAAAACATTTATCGAGCTTTTATTACACTTTAAAAGTCGTACTAAACATCCTTTACGCCTTTTTATTATACATAGTACATACATTGAGAAAAAAGTTTTGAAAGGCAATACTTTTTTACCTTTATAAATATAAATGAAAGTTCATAGAATCATTGTTCAACACAGTCAATTGAGCAATATTTGCTTTCAACTCTCAAGTTAAATTTTTTTTGTTGGACGACAATAATAATGTATTTTTTTCCCTTTTTGATATCTTCCTAATACATACATACATAACATCGATAACTTTTATCATTCTTCTTGACAAATATATTTAATGGATATTTTTATTTGCTCAATGCTCAACAAACCTAAAATAAAACAAAAAATTTTTTTCTAGGGATTGTCTTTTTACTATTATCGATATTATCATTTATGTATATATATACGTACTGTATTGTAGAAATTTTGATTTGTACTATATATGTCTAGTTGTATGCTATCCGGTGAAGGGGCTTTATGTTCTAATAGCATGTTAAATATATACATACATAGATATATTAAAAGTATGCATGCAGCTTTAGAGCCCCGGATTTTGTCAGTATCATTATTCATAGTTACATGTCTAGTTGTACCATTTTAAATGGATTAAATAATACTTAAATAACGATTTCTCTGGTTTAAATGACTATAGTGATCACTTCTTTTTTATTTAAATATACAAGATCAATGCAGACATTGAGTGATTTTTGAGTTCGAAAAGCATTGATAAATGTATGTACTATCAAACTTCAAATTTTTATCTCCCTTGGTTGCAATTAATTCTATGTTTAAATTGCTGTATTACCATATTTTTATTTATTTTTAACATATTATGTATGTTGCTTCAAATTATTTACATAACTACCCTATGTTTTTACTTTTATTGCATAGGGGAAAAGTAAAAAAAAATAAAAATACACAGGCATTGCCCTTAGAGCGTCTTTTTATATATAATATATACTCTTATTGTTTTTGCCTCTGAGTAACAATTTTATACAAACATATAAAAACGACGATTTGATAATAGAATTCTATAGAATAGTTGAATGAAAGACAAAAAAAACAATAATCGGATAGAATCCTAATGTTATGCAACGATTGACTTTGAAGGAGCTCTTATGAAGCTATGACCAATTAAACTACCATTAAATGAAGAATAATCTCATAAATGTAAAATTTTTTCTAACTAAATCTAACTGAATTGGAAACTTTTTTACTCATAGACTAATGAGTTACTTTGACGAAACAAAATGACTCAGAAGAGCTCTTGCCTCTGATATTTTTTACCGAATACATACATATTTTGTAATCCAAACAAATCACAAATTCCTTCAAATAAAAGCTTTAGAACAGGTCTTAAAATTGCAAACACAACGGGAAAAAAATTAAAAAGCCTACTTTTTTTTAATGATTAATTATCTTCGACTAAGGATCGTTTTATTTAATAAAAGTGGTGAGTGTAAATTTAAATTAACACTCAACTTTGGCGAATAAATAAAACTCTTTAAGATTTAAGAATTAAACATATTTGACCGTATATTTCGGCGTATGAGACGTGATTTTTTGACTTTAAGGGTCTTAAAGTCAAAAAATCACCCTAAAAAATTGTGGGTTGTCTTATAAAAGCGATATAAAGTCAGACCTTATATTAAGATATATGATAAATTCATAAAAATTTGCTCCAATTTTGTAACTCGTCTTATCTGACGGTCGACTTATACGCCGAAATATATGATAAATACATTTGTTATTATGGTCTTATGTTCGTTAAGGAATATATATATATAAATTAATTATACAAAAAACAAAGCCATTCTAACTCATCCAAATCTCCAAAATTAATTAAGGTTTGACAAGTAATTAATTAGCTTTCAAAATTTGTTATAGTAAAAACCTTTGTTTTTTTGAGAGAGAAGTGGCTTTTTTTCTTTCTTTTTGAATTAAATCCTTTTAATAGTTAGTCAGTATAACAACATAATATTATGCACTTATAAATATATATATATTTAATAAGATGCTTTGACAAGATTGCATGATATTTATATAATTTTTCACACATTAAAGGAGCAACAAGGAAAAAATAAAGAAATCTGTGGTTAGAAATTCTTGTTGTTATGGATATCTTACATACCCTTGGTTGTGCCGTGTGGATTTATACATGTTAAAAACATGTATAAAGTAAAAAAAATGGCTTTAAATAAAGTTTTCGTTCAAAAAAAAAACTTTTTCCTTGTGTGTGTGTTTTTTTTAATATTTATATCCGTCATAAAATGAGCTCATGTCATGCCATTTTGAACAAATTCTACATATATATATATATTTACTTTTTTATAAGCAATGTTTATGCATAAAAAAAGAAAAAAAAAGAAAATTCGAACTGGAAACTTTTCGTTCGTCATTTGTGTGTATTGTATAAACTTATCATTTACATCAACAAGTTGTACTGAGCAATGTACGTATGTTCATTACACAACAAGTCAAAAAAAATTAACTTTTGCACATCAAAAAATGTGCAAAAAAGGACTCTTCACAAACATTTCACCATCACTTTATACAGGCATTTGATTGATTAATTAATTATTACTATTATTGAGTAAAGAAGAATAAAATAATTGCAAAGAAAATATAAATACATATTGTATTAATATCTTATTTTTTTCCGTCAAATGTTTCAGGACATTTTAAATATATATAAGTTTATTTATTTTCACCTCCATATTCCTTAATTTTTCGTTGTTTTCATTAATAAATAATTTGGATAAAAATATGTGCTCCTTTGAGTGGTGTGTACGTAATTAATGTACCTTTCTTAAACAAGCTGTCAAACCAAGGGTATCAAAGCAAGTGGACTCAGCTCTCTGATTTGATAATATTTTATTGTTATACATAGGTATAGGGAAATGAGGTCATTACAATTATAGGATTCTATCAAGGAATTATTTTCAAAAGGACCATATTTTTTATGATTTTTTTTCTCTCTCTCTTCAAAGGAGGTGCACTGCGTAATGATCATTTGAAATAAAGTTTTATTCAATTGCTGAGTACGTTGCTATTGTACTGTCATGTATGTATAAGGTATAAGCCGTTTCTATTATACCTTTTTTGAAGAAAATGAAGTACCTATAGGCGTGTATCAAAGGATCAAACATAGTCAGTATGAATTGGATAAGCACTGAGTAATTGCATTTCGTCTAGGCAAAAACTTTTTCTCACGCCTTTTTGCAATATGATTCCATTGAATGTTTTGTTGTATGCCGTACTTTTTCTATTCTATCGCAACCTTTCATTACTCTTTAGACATATATATATATATATTATTAATTTTGTACATAATTCAACTTTTCCCTTCATCTATAGATTGTAATGAATTTTCTCCGGTTGACACAAAAACTAATGTTAACTCGAATCTACTTGTAGTCAGAAAGTGAAACAAATTTTATTCCTCTTAGAATACAAATATTTAAAGTCAATAATGAATATAGTCTTAGAGACTAAACTAAAAAATTGTAAAACAAGGAAAATGGACTTTGAAGAATAGACAAATTTCGAGAATTTTTAAAATAATTGAAATACTTAGTATACTCAGCGTATGAAGAAATACGTCTTAGGCTTCAACCCTTTTAATAAATACAAATATCTAAAAATGTGACCTTTTTTTAGAGACTCTCTTTGTTTATCTACATGTATAGAAATTAGGGTTTTCCCTAGCAAAAATTTGCACCATACAACATGACCGTTCAAATATTATCTGAATTTAATCAGCTTCAATTGATAATAAAATGATACGCAGGCTATATAAGAACGGTATCAAGGCAGAATAACGTTTTGTATTGATCATTTACATCTTTTTTTGCTGCTGTGAAATCTGCAGCAGCTGATTTCAACTCAAGTGTGGCGAATGTTTCTTTATAATTTGCAATGCATATCAGTCCTGCTACTTTGTTCTCTCCCAGGCAACTGCATAATACTGTTGATATTCGGTTCTGCTGAGAGAAACCTCTCTCTACTAGCGCACTGAAGACGGGGATCACAGAAGCTATCTTAGCCAATTTAACCTACTGAAGGTAGATTTTTCTATGCTTTTTTAGGGGGTTAAAAATAGTGGAGATCAGCAGATTTTATCAGCCAAAATCCGGTGCATTTCGACTAACGAAAACACTGATAAAGATGCAATAAAAATTTCAGTGTGTTCGTTGTTTTGTTTGAAAAAAACAAAACATAGGGAGACTTAGTTCCAATTTATTATTATTCCTTAAATAATATTTGCACATTGGATATATAAAAAAGACCCTCTTTTAATGGTCCAAGGTGATGAGAATCTTCATGTAATGTCACTTTAACTCTCGTTTTATTTTCGTATCCAAAAAAAGTACATAGATTTATGAATAGAAATTTATAAATATGTACATACTTATCTGAATGTATGTACGTTTCCTTATAAATGTTTTTTGAAAAGAAAATAACAAATCATACACACACAGCTGTATGTTCATAAATCATGACACATTTCTGGATTCTGACTTTCTTTTTAAAATGAATGAAAATACAGATACAAGTCCTAAGAGTAGGTACTATACATAGTTTGACTCACACACACACACACTTCCTATTTCCTTATGTGTACAAATACTTATTTAATTGAATTTCTGAATTATTAATCCTAGAATAGAGTCCGCCTGTTTTTTGTAATACACTCAAAGGATAAGATATTTTTTAGCCTGATTCAATTATAAGGAGTGGTTATCTACGAGGAGTTAACTAACTCCTGTCCGGGCCAGTATATGGTCTTGTTATAGAAAAATCTAATAAAAATGGTTGTAAAGGAAAGAACCACAATTTAAATATTAATTATACATACATATATAAATGGATTTTTAAGGACTCCCATTTGAATCTTGTGGATTTTTCTTGCTTTTTTTAATAAAAATCTACAGAATAATTTTCTACAAAAAAAAACTATTTTGAGCACAATGGTTAAGCCATTTTAAAATTGTCTTTTAAGGATTCAAGAATTTAAAAAATTCTCTTGTACTAGTTATATACAAATAAACAAAAAATGCTTTTTATTTCAATCAAGACCATTTAAAAAAATGCTTTTATTTATGTACATAATATAAAACATATTTGCCTTTTTTATGTATGACTAGCATACAAAGAAGTCCACAAATCAAAGAGTTTTCACGTGTTTGACCTAGATTGTTCCTAGGTACAAAACTATAATAATAATAATTATTATTATTATTATCAATATTTAATCAGATACATCTCATGTGATACTCCACTCACACGAAAATGTAGAATGTTGGTTTTGATGAGCTTAAATTCAAACTTGTCTAGGAGTAAATATATGTAATACCCTTAAATTGGTTTAAACAAAATAAAGACCCACGTCGTAATTGGTTAGTCTGTCATCTGACAAATATATCCAGTTCATTGTTTCTTAAGTTTCAATCAACAACGCATTTTTGTTTCTTCTTAAAAATGTTTTTGCCTTCAAACTACGATTTGCAGACTTTTCTGTGTTTCTTTGAAGAAAAACCCTTTACAAGCACATCAAATGCTTGTAGAAGCTTACGGTGGACATGCTCAAAGTAGAGCGTAGTGCTTTAGTTGCTAGACAATGTTGTGTGTTTTCTGAGATCCGCATGGTAATATTTGGTACGAGTTGTTAAAACTCGGTGAAACAGTTGACGGTGCACGCTACCAGCATCAATTTGAACAGCGCTGTACGCCAAAAAAACCCAGAATATTCCGATCGGAGTATCCAAGTAATTTTTCTTAATGACAATGCACCGCCACATCGAACAAGAGCGATCCGGAAATTGGCGATTGGGATTCGTTGGTGCATGGTGCTTACTCACCAGACTTGGTGCCATCAGATTATCACTTGTTCGCATCTATGGGACATGCATTAGTAAAAGATCAGGTCTTCACTTCTCAGACAAAAGCTAAAAAATGGCTCAACGATTGGTTTATGGCAAAAAAAAAACAGCCGATTTTTTTTTAGTGTAGAATTCATAAATTGCCATAGAGATGGCGAAAATGATGTGTTTCTAGCTATGGCTAATATTTTGAAGATTAAATAATGACACCATTTTGTCGGAATAAACGTTAGAAATTGACAAATAAAATCTCATTTCAGAGATATTGACCTGGTATACATATTATGTAATACCCTTAAGTTATATGAAATTAAATAAAGACCCACGTCGTAATTGGTTAGTTAATTTAGTGTCTTTTATTTGTCACTTTTATATATATATATATATATTAACAAAACAAAAGGCAGTGTGTTTTTTAAAATCAGATCAATTTCATCTTGAAAGTCTTAGTCTATTTCCTGGACCATGAAGTAGCCGAATAAAATAATATTTTTTCCGTATGTATCTATTATCTCTTTATATCTATTTCTCCATTCCCTTTTAGAAGGAAGTAAAAACCAATTGGGGTCAAGCTGATTGCATCAGAATCCTTTCCCCCCTTTTTTCTTTTCTTCAATGACTTTCCTGTTTCTATAGGAAGAAGAAAACACATGGATAGATAAACAAATGTTAAAAAGTATCTAAATATTTGTATTTTTTTAAATGTGCGTATGTAAATAGTTGAAATGTACAAATAACTACATAAAATGTACATACATAAAAAGGAACCTTAGGGTACGTACACGTTCCAACACCTTTCACCCCTCCGTTTCTTTATAGCCAAAAAAAAACCTGTTTCTTTTCTCCTTTCTCTCTTTTTCTCTTTTTTTATTATTTCTTTTGTATGTATCTATTCTTAGGCTCTAACAAAAAGAAAATTCTATACATAGGTACATACATACATAATTGATGAATTCTCATTTTACAAATTCATTCCAAACTATCTCGCAATGTACGTATGTAAATATATACTACCATTCCAACTTTCCTTCAAATATATTTATATTTAAACTTTTTCCCCTAAAAATCAATTTCAATTTGATTAATTTCAATCTCAAAGGGACCAAGAGGTAGTTAGTTAGTTCCCTTTACTTTTCAGCATATTACATAGTACATACAATATATTAGGTCTAGTAAAAAGAAATTCATTATTTTTGCTTGAAATTGAAGGCTTTACTAAGGATAGTTAGAATAATTTTATTTAGGTTAAAGATGCACCGTTGTGTTCGATAAATTGTTGCCATTTTGAAGGTAATTTTTTATGCCTCTTTCATAGGAACCTTCGTCCCTATTGGCAAAAAACTGGGATTTTCACAAGCCTCTCTTGAGTCGACGTTTTTACCATCCAAATCATTTGCCATAGACAGGAACAGGTGGTAATCACTTGATGCGAGATCCGGACTATAAGGTGGATTCATCACCTCCCAATCAAATTCTCTTAGCTTCTTGCGGGTCACTATCGATGTCCTGATGAAACAAATTCCTCTCCTGTTGGCCAAAGCAGACGGTCCAATTGTTGACAGTACAGGTTCGAAAAATTGCAGAATATAGCGTATTTTCTCCATGCTGATGTCCATCTTTGATGCACTCTCAAACACACCTGAGTCAAGCAATTAGAAACCTGCTCTGTAGAAGTTTCTTTAACTCAAAATCTTATCTTTCTAACACCATCTAGAATATACAACGTGAGATACAGATCACTCAAGCCATTCATTGAAAAAATAATGGATTTCTTTTTACTAGACCTAATATTTACTTATCCTGTACAACATAGATGCATGTGTATATTGTATATATTATATCCGTAGTGTTTGACAGATTTGTATTTCCATTCAATCCTTGAAGAAACATTTTGAATAGGAAATGTTTTAATGGAAGCAGTACCCCATGTTCAATTTGTTGAATAAATTACCGTATTTTCCTTTGTATAAGAGAACACTCTTATGTATAGCAGACACCGTCAATATTTAAACAAAAATTCTGGAAAAATGTACATATTGGTGCTAAAAACACTTACTCATATGTATAAGTGAAAATTTTGTGCAAAAAAGGATCTCTTATACATGGGAAGATAAGATAATTATTAAAAATGATATCCTAATTTGAAATACATACAGAGTGGAGTGGAATGTGGCGCTTCAAAATGTATTAACCCTTCAAAAGATTATTCAAGTGTGTAACTATTAGTAACAGTCGCTCTATAACTAGGTTTTTTTTTAATTTTGGCAGGTATGCAACAATAATTAAACGACATCCTTTGAGATGGGTGATTTGTGGGTGCTGAGAGCTGTCTCTAAATCTGTTGTAACACATCTGCCCAACCGACAGTTCCATCCACGGAGGTAGACAAAAAAAAAGAAGAGAGGTAGAGAAAATTTTTCTTGGAAAAGAGTCCAGGGACAATGAGATCATAATCACGCAACTTTTTATTATTATTATTACCTATAAAGTGTGTTTGGGGGGGGGGGGGGACCGGCTCCTTCATAGCCCCTAGTTCTATACCTATTCCTGAGTTTTTTTCTTTATTTTTGTACATTTATAAAATAACTAGTAGCATGCCGTTTTAAAGTGGATCTCAGCCCCTAATTCAACCATAACCTGAATCTTTTGACTTGATAAACAACCTTGGCATCCCATTTTGACCAACGATCTCGGGCAACCTCGGAGGTATAGCCCATGTCCTATTCGTGGTCAAGTTAGACCCTTGCTCTCCATGGCTGACCGTGATGACCGTTCAAATAAACGAATGAATGTAGGGACACTCACTTTATATTAATAGATTATTATCCTTGCAGTTTGGGGATCTCATTTCTTTTGATTAATTTTGTAAGGATATTTCTTATAAATAGGTATATATATATATATAGGTAAATATTTTCTTAATGGTTGGGAAAACCCTTTAAACTGGTTATTACGTGTAATAAATCACTTTTTGGATGTACGTTCTAGTACCCAGCAATTTAAGTGGTTATATAATGGTGAAGATTATAATCTCAATTAATCCACAAAGAGTATCAGATTTCATATTTTTGTGCTCTAAAGTTTCATATTCATTGTTCCCTATAATAAATTTATTTGATTCCAGAAGGTGATGACAAATCAGTAAAATAAAACTCTTCTTTTCAACTGTTTCTACATACATTTCAATATTGGTCGATGATGGAGTAGTATTTATTACTACTCCAAAGACCTAAGCTTTAAACATATTAGATCTATATCTATGAAATGAGACTTTTAGCTATTAGGCAACAGATGATGTCAATAGGTGTATTTTTAAACTATTCCTAACGTCTTATTTTTTTTGTATGTTAACTGGCAACAATGTTCAGTTCATTGTTTGTGAAGTTTCATATAATAACGAATTTTTGTTCGTTCTACAAAATGTCGAATTTCGTGCCTTCAAACACCGATTTGTGGACTTCCTTGATTTTCTGTTATCATTTGAAAAAAAAAAAAAAACGCTTCACAATCATATAAAATGCTTGTAGAAGTTCATGCTCTAAGTAGAGCATAGTGCTTTAGGAACCAGATCGCTTCAACTGCAAGACAATTCTGTGTACTTTCTGGAATCAGCGTGTTATGATTTGGTACGAGTTATTAAAATCCTACAAACAACAATTGGCAGATTTGAACTGTGCTATACGCCAAAAACGCCCAGAATATTCCGATCAGCGAATCCAAGTAATTTTTCTTGATGACAATTCACCGCTACATCGAACATGAGCGACTAGGTGGAGACATACAATTGGTGCATGGTACTTACTCACCAGAAGAGGCACCATCAGATTATCACTTGTTTGCATCGATGGGTCAGGCATTAGTAAAAGAACAGGTCTTCAATTCTCACGCTGAAGCCAAAAAATGGCTCGATAATTGGTTTGCAGCCAAAAACAGTCAATTTTTTTGGCTCGGCATCCACAAATTCCCTGAGAGATGGGGAAAATGATGTGTTCTTAGCTATGGCTATTATTTTGAAGAATAAATTTGTCACCATTTTTTTTACAATAAACGTTAGAAATTGAAAAATAAAGTATCATTTCACGGGTATAGATTTGCTATTGTTCGAGAGTTAGCTTACTATCTATATTATGTAAAAAATATATCTTTTTTCTTTCCCCTTGATAAATTGATTAGTTAGTAAGAAGATGAGATACCTCTGAAACATACATGTATATGAATAAAAATGTACATAGATTTAGCTTTCTAAAAGGTACTTTTTTAAAAACATCTTTGACTCATACATTTTCGAAATATTTACTTTTTTATTTGTGATAGTATTCTTGCATATAATATAAATCATTGTTGATTGCTCTCACAAAACCTATCGTTTGTTTAAAAGAGAGGGATTTGCTAGATGGAAATATGGAGAGCCCTTAAAATATATGTATTATTTCAAATAGCTCAAGGATGTAGGAACAAGGTTATTTGTAGAGTTTGAAGAGGCTTAAATCTGCATATTTATATAGTAATTGTTTGTATACGTAATGGATCGGATTTGAGAATGGAATATTTTTGTGTTTGACATAGTATGTAAGTGAAAATAGGCGCATTGAATGCATGTTTTAAAAATATTGAAATTTATAGGCAATAAATTTCAATATTTTTATTCATTTCTTTTTACACTTTTTTTAAGAGCAGATTCTATGTCTATATCTATATATATATATATATATAAATACATTCATAGATTTAATATCATTTCATATCAGGGGGTTTGAGAAGCCATAGATTTGATAGTAAAAAATATATGTTCATATGATATATTAAAATATATATATATATATATATATGTATATTGTCGTTTAGTCAAATAAAAAATAGATATTATAGAATGAGATCATAAAGTCACCTCCCTCCCCACCCCCTCTGTCTTTCTCTCCACATGGTTCCATGATTCGAAGTATATTATCTATTTCTAATTTTTTTTAAATAACTTTGCTCAAATGTATCATAGCTATGTTCAACTTTACAACAAATACAACACCATGAATCTTCCAAATATACATAAGTATTGGAATATGTTTTGTTTTTTTGAAAAGTGTATATCTTTTAAACTACATATTATTTATTTAGAAAGTATTTTTTCCTTTTTTCTCTTTCACTTTGTGGGCTTCGAGGAAAAGTTGTGTAACAAGTCATTATTTCTATATACTTTGTTTTTCTGGGCCAACACAACTTACTCATTCCCTTTCAGACTCTACAAGTTGCAACTCAATAATAAAGGAGATGAACTTTCATTTTAAACGCCGAATTGTATAAAGTATTTAGATGGTTGTACTCAATATATATTTAAATTGCAATGGTTTAAATTTCACTAAATGGTCGTTATACATATGTATTTACTATATATTAATGAAATAATTTGTAATTTTTCATATAAAAACTGCTTGTGGTATGAAAGAAATTTGAAGGGTCCATAGTTCCACAAATTAAAAACTTATCCAATCTACTTTATAAAGTTATAAATAAATATTTGAAATTGTTAATCCACAAAAATCTTCGCTCCCTTTTCGTTAGTAGTCGTAGAATTAAATAAATTTTTTGTCAAATAGTTTTATTTTATTTTTTCTCTTAGAAAAAAAAATAGGGAAAATAATGCTCTATACTAACAATAGACTGGCAAATAGAGAAAATAATTATAATAATACTATCATCATTATCATTTTTGTTGAATTCATTAACTTTCTCTGAGGTTTTTAATTAAAATACATACTAAAAATAATTGCATTAAAAAATAAGAAGAAAATATATATATATATGTATATTGTTTGATTATTATTTTGATTAAGAAATAAAAAAACAGGAGGTAAAATATTTTGACAAATAATTAAATGAATTATAGGTACTCATAATAACAATTGGTAAATTGTTTTTAGGATCTGATTGATTTTTGAGCAAATTTCTTCTTATATCCACCACACAATACATGAGTTAATTACATACATATTTGAGCGACTAATAAACTCGGAGTAGTTTAAAACCACTTACCGTTGACAAAGGCATTGTTTGACGAGGAAGAGTAGAATCCAAATCTGGAGCAACATGTTACTCACCGCTATTCATTCAACGAGAAGGATATAAATAACCACTAAGTGTTGTTTTATGTATTTATAGTAACATATGTTAAAGCTCACAATGAAGTCCCCACTCACTCTATTTTAAATGTATGCTTGAAAATAGTCGTCATTATCAATTAATGTACATATATATGTATGGAAGAAGTAATTAAGTAGGAGATAATGAAGAGAGAATAAAGATAGAGAGAGATTTGGAAGTGAAAGGGATGAAGAAATAAAGAGAGAGAGAAAGAGAGAGAGAGATACAATTGGTATGTAAACGTATGAAGCGTTAAGAGTCTAGCGATAAACTAAATGTACGGGTTTGTTTTGCTTAGGGAACAAGAAGAAGACGAGGGGGGGGGGGGGAATTGAAAATGTATAGCAAAAAATAAAGAGAAGAAGAAAATTTAAGAGAGAAGTGATGTTGGGGAAAGAAGAAGAAGAGGAAATGAGAGAGAAAGCGCTAAAAATTGAAGAAGCTTCAAGTTATAAGACAACAACAGCAAGAAGAAAAAAAAATTTATAGAGAAATTAAAATTTATTAGTCTTTGGTGTGATAATGAAGTAAATAACATTTATGGTTTATGTATGTGTGTAAATGCAGTTTCATGGAGTCATTTAAAAAAATGAAAGGCTTTTTCATTGTTAGGTAATGTCGTTATTGAAAGGCCCTTTCCGGGTTTTACCCTACCTTTTTTCAAATATGTATATGAAGTAGTGATTGAAAGCTTCTGTTTATTTCTAAAAGAGTCTTTCAGAAACGTGAGATGGTTCACTGCAGATATACGTATGTGTGTGTAAATAACTGTATCAGCAACAAACAACACGGAACAAACTAAATAAATAAGAAGGGAAAATAACCATAAAAAATTCGCCAATTAAATTATGCACGACTAATTATGAAGAGAAGAAGAAGAACAACAACACGAAAACAGCTGTACACTTATATTCAATGCTGCAGTTGATACAATATAACAGTCACTTTTTATATACATATGTATATATATTTTTTCTCTCTCTCTAGGCAAGGAATGAAGAAAGGACTCCAGAGTGGTCTGAAGTTGTTCATAAATGCACTCAACACATACCTGTTGTTGTTTTGTTCAATGTTTCAAAGGTTTTACCAGGTCTATACATATGAAATGAGACTTTATTTTTGAATTTATAACGTTTATTGTGAAAAAAGGAAGACAGATTTAATCTTCAAAATAATGGATATAGCTAGAAACGCATCATTTTCCCCATTTTTTGGCTTCTGTGTGAGAATTGAAGCGCTGTTCTTTTACTAATGCGTGACCCATTGATGCAAACAAGTGATAATTTGGTAACGCCTAGTCTGGTGAGTAAGCCATGAACCAACAGTTCCCAATCGCCAGTTCCTGGGAAGTGTTTTTCTTTAAATGAACACAGAAATTCAAGGAAGTCCGCAAATCGGTTTTTGAAGGCACGAAATTCGACATTTTTAAGAAGGAATAAAAATGCGTTGTTGGTTGAGATTTCACAAGCAATGAACTGGATATTGTTCCAGATGACAGACAAAAAAAAAAGAAGAGATTTAGGATGATTTAAAAATACTTCTAGCGACATCTGTTGCCTCATAACTAAAAGTCTCATTTCATAGGTGTATACCTAATATGTTTCAAGTTAAATCCTTTGGGAATAGTAATAAATACTACCCCAACATCGGCCAATATCGAAATATTCCTTACCATTATTGAAAGTCTGGCTGATAATTTAAAAAAAAAGAATGGTATATTTTGATCCCCATATAGGTTTAAAAAGATGTCCTTTTCCATGTTTTGACATTTGTATTTTAATCTTATAAATCCACCCTTCTATTCAAAACCCAATTATTTGGAAAAATTGATAATTTTCCAAAAAGGACACTGGATATCATTTATCTATATTCTTCAAATAATTAATTACACTGGTCAACAGCAAATTTGGTGTCTCAGTTTTGTAAGCTGATTTTGGTCAATTTTGATGTGCTGAATCCAAAAATAACACCGTTTTTGCCGGGCCAGGTCGACATTTTAAGCAAATCGCAATAATGTCACCATTTTATCTAGAGCGTTTACTATGCATATTTTGGCATAAAGCTCGGTGATCAAGACAAAAGTTGGGCACCTCACATGGTTTGCATAAGATGCACAGAGCATCTCCGTCAATGGAGCAAAGGCACGCGAAAGTCCATGAACTTTGGCATCCCCATGATTTGGCGAGAGCCTTCGAATCATGTAACAGATTGCTACTTTTGTGCTGTCAATGTCATGGGGATTGACAGAAAAAATCGCACAACACTGGAGTATCCCAATCTGCCGTCAGCTATGCGCCCTACTCCCCATAGTGAAGAAATTCCTGTACCTGTATTTGAAGATAAAAATATCGAAGAAAACAGCAGTAGCCAGGATGAAACTCAAAGCATTACCACTACCGATGATGCAGCCTTTCTCGATGATAATGATGAGCAGCCAAAATTGTTTTCCCAAAACGAACTAAATAATCTTGTTCGCGATTTAAATTTGCCAAAAGACTCTGCTGAACTTCTTGCATCTCGTTTAAAGGACAAGAACATGCTAAATGGTAAAGTTAAGGTAACTTTCTTCCGTACCAGGCACCAGGAATTTTTAAGATATTTTGCTCAAGAAAAAGAATTAGTCTATTGCAATGACATAGTAGAGCTACTGAAACATCTCGGTGTACTTGAATACAAATCAGAGGACTGGCGACTTTTTAACGACAGCAGCAAAAGGTCTTTGAAATGTGTGTTGTCACACAACGGAAATCAATTTGCATCTGTGCCATTAGCACATTCGACAACATTAAAAGAACAGCATGAAGCAATTAAGTACGTCCTAGAAAAAATTTCTTATGACCAACATAAATGGCTGATTTGCGTTGACTTAAAAATGGTCAACTTCTTGCTTGGTCAACAGTCTGGATTTACCAAATACCCATGCTTTTTATGCCTCTGGGATAGCAGGGATCGTACTCACCATTACGTGAAAAAAGAATGGCCATTACGTGAAGAGCTTGCAATTTGTAGAGAAAAAAATGTGATAAACAAGCCTCTAGTTGACAGGGGACGTATTTTATTTCCTCCACTGCACATAAAGCTCGGTTTGATAAAGCAATTCACAAAAGCCCTGGATAAAGATGGACAGTGTTTTCAGTTTCTGTGTAAAACCTTCCTCAATTTGTCAATTGAAAAGTTAAAAGCAGGTATTTTTGATGATCCTCAAATTAGGAAGCTGATCAAAAACTCTCCTGCGTTTGAGGAGACCATGAATCCTGCTGAGCAACAAGCTTGGAATTGCTTTGTCCAGGTCGTGATGAATTTCCTAGGCAACACAAAAGCAGAGAACTACAAAGATCTAGTAGCAAACATGTTAGTGGCTTTTAGGAACCTTGGCTGCAATATGAGCATAAAAATGCACTATCTGTACTCGCACATGGACCGTTTTCCCGAAAATCTTGGTTCTTTAAGCGATGAGCAAGGAGAGCGCTTTCACCAGGACTTGAGAGAAATGGAGTCACGCTACCAGGGAAGGTGGGATATGGTGATGATGGCGGACTACTGTTGGAATTTAAAAAGAGATGTGGAAGCACCAAAACATTCGCGACAATCAAAAAAACGAAAATTTAGCCCGTAATAATGCAAAATTTAAGTTTTCATTTTTAGTTATATGTACTATAGATGGTTCTTTGTTAGAATACAGCAATTTTATTATAAAAACTGACATTTTGCCATTGAAACATCATTAGTAAATCTTGAAAACATTGTTTAAAAAATATACCTGGTAACTAAAGTGGCATAATTTTAAATTCAAATTTACAAAAAAATTTGACCTCCGAGAGCAAAATGGATGTTACTTCTAGATTTAGCATGGCAAAAATATAGTAAATCAGTTAAAAAATATCAGACACCTTTTAAAAAGTTTTTTTTTGTTGACCTGTGTTATCTTTCGTTTCCAATAATAAATCATTCTGATTGCTCTTTCTAATGCACTGCAAATTGCATTTAAAGGATGCAAAAATTCCAAGTCATAATCAAAGCAAAATAAATCTTTCATAGATTCTATTTTAAAAAGCCATTGCGGAAGCAAATTAAATTCTCATACGAGTAATTTCACGTCAAATTGACGAAAACATTAATTATTTTTTCGTTATTTTTTTTTGTATCAAAAAATAGGCTTCAATTTTTTTTTACTTTTGGATTGAGTAGTGTCTATTTTAAGGAGCTATTAAAAAAGAGTTTCCAATCTTCTATGACTATGAGACAAGTTCTTGTATACATATCAAGAGCATTACTAAAAAAAAAGAATGACAATCTTTTTTTTTCAAGTGATCAGAATGAGCTCCCAAAGTTAGATCCATATACATACATACGTAACAAATGACTAGACTATAGCTAATATTTCTGAGTACCTTAGCCTATCCTTGAACTTTTTGATCGAAAGTTGTCTATGAAATATTGGACTGTTGCTTATAAATATAATTGAAGTAAGACAATGAATTGGGTATGTCTCATTTTCTGTCTTTATGCTCAATGTGGCTTATGTATCGATGCACCTCAGAAGTTTGGTATTTTAATCAATTTAGGTATGATAACATAATTAATAGTCAATGATGATGACTACAATATTAATATAATCAAAAATATTTGCAAAGCTTTCTATCAAGATCAAATTAGCTATGTTTAAAATTTGCACTCAAATACATGGATATTAATTACGAGTAAATTAATTAATGTATTACTCAATATGCAAGTAAGTAAACATGCTTATATATATATATATAAAATGGTTATTTGCGTATGAACAAAACTTAATTAAATACTAATTAGTAGTTTATTTCTAGTTCACGGAATTCCTAGTTACCAGATAAATTATTTCAAAATTAAAATCAAAACTATTGAAGTCCCTCCGAATTTTGTGAATAAGAGAACCACTACCTTTGTCAGCCAGGGGCTTTTAGAGATGGAGATACCGAAACATATTCAAGCACTCTTTAGGTTGAAGGACCCCATAATTTTGGATAAGAAAAGGGAGCCTTAGCCCTTCATAGAAAAAGCAACAAGATCTTGAGGAATAAGATAAATTAGAAAGAGAAACATTCTTCAAGGGGTGAAGGGAACACAAATTCAGAGATTCAGATCCATATTTCCGACTTCGTCTAGGGAAGAAAGGTAATATTACTCCGTTGCTCTAAAATGATGTTATTACTCCAATGAATTCGTTCAATATCTCATTTAAAACAGTAAGTTCTTTTGTGCGGATTATAACACTAGCCAAGGAAGCCTGTGGATTTCTTATGAGTTCGAAATGATCCAACTCATCATGTTAGGGAATCATTGACTATCAAAATATGTGCTATAGTTATCTGGTGTTGTTTCATGAGCTGTGCCACTAGAGCCTTTGAGTAATTTTTTATGGATTTTAGATTATTTAATCTCAGATACCTTTCCTGGAAATTTCTCGTTGAGCATACAACCCTCATAAATGCTGAGGGAGAAGCCCCAAAGTATACTATGTGAAACTAATAAGTCCAGAATGGATACTTCTCTATGAAAGCTTCTAAATGAAATTAAAAATATGCCCTGGCAGTCTGTTTACATATTTATATATATGCACGCCCTAGAGATGTATGTGACTTGGTCCAATTAGACTCATTTATCTTTCTTCTACAAGGCTTCAAATAGATAGCTGTAATCATTATGTAACAGTAATGTGTATACGACATTTATTAGCACATATGATTTTCATTTTTCTTAATTAATATGGGTATACACAACGAGCTTTTTGAGATAAACAAAATAATATATGTATTCTTCCTTCAGCTGTTTTTCATCAGCTGACTCTTTTGATTTAAAGCAGCTACGTGTTAAGAACTCAAAAGAGGTATTTTTATTATTATTTATGATTTTGATATATTATAAAAAATATATTAAATCAAGGATTGCGTGCCCTTTTTTTCTTTAATTTTCGAATATTATACGAGTACTAACGAATTATTTGTATATTGATTGAATTTATCGATGTATATATCTAAATAATAAGTCTGCCAATATTAAAAAGTTGGCAGGAAGTAAAATACAAAAGGATAGGTACCAGTTGTTTTTCTAAAAAATTTCCTTTCCCTTTTGAAAGTCGAGGTTGTGAGTGCACAAAAAAGCTCATCGCGAAAAAAAAAGTTAGGTTTCATTGAAGTTTTTATTTTTTTTGTTTGCAGCCTTCATTTATTTTATGTGCACATTTTGTTTTTGTTGTTCTTTAAAACGAAAAAAAAAATTTACTGTTATTTAAGTATGTACCTATGTATTTATAACGATACAAAACTGTTGCATACATAATTAAGGTCCTTCTATACACACACAATTTAGAATTGGTCCGCCCACCTCCCTTTCCCCTACTGCTCTTCACTTCCTCGAATTTTCAGTGTGAAATTGAGAGTTCTTTACCGTATGTATTTAATTATAGACTTACTTCACAAAAGAAAGAAACTTTCAAGAACACGAATTGTGTTGGATTGGTTTTACTTTAATAAATAAATATAAAAAAACACACATTACACATTCACAAAAAACCGTTTTCTTGATTAATGGAGCATTTATCTCACTCAAATAAAAATAATTTACATACATACAAACATTGTTTTTACCTACTTCTTATCAGTATTCTAAACAAATAGTATTGAGGGAATTAAAGGAAGCTCTAGTTTTGTTCTTATTGAATTGGAAAACTACCAAAACGCGCAGTTTAGAATTACATGATAGTGTCTCTTTATATCCCCTTATTGTGGGCAAATTGAAATTCAAGGATCTCGACTCTTTTGACTTATTGGATCTTTTATCACATGAGTAGAATTAGTTAAGTAGATTGTTACCTTGTCATTATAAATGACATGTACTACAAATCTTTCCATCATGAATCATGACCCTACATCCACTGTATTTGGCTCACTTAGATACTTGAAGAGCATTGATGAACTTGTCTAAAGAATGGGTTCAAGTGATGAACTATTAATTTTTACGTTTAACTTACAAACGAACATTTTGCTCAGATTTAATCAAAAGGAAGATTTGGAAGATTACATATGTCGTATTAAATTAAATGAGTCAAAGGACAAAAACACTGCAATCAGCTGACATCCACAAAGCGTGTCCTCATACTTAGTATGTATGTATTATAAAGTTACTTTCTTCTTTCCGTTGTGGATCTCCTTTTCCAAAATGACTCATTACTATCCTTTAATATTCATGAGAACAAACACTCATTAAGATAATGCTCAAATCCTTTTGCCCCTTCCTCCTTTTCAGTATGTGCATGTATGTACATTTATTCATCATTATCTGGTAACCCTTTTTCTACATAGAATAACAACAATAATTATCCTAAATGATGCTTGATTACATCTGGGTTTTGTTATTTTTAATCACTTATCCAATGTATAAAGGAAACAGTTGCGTAGTTGAGAGTAAAAATATCCAATCTATAAATGAATATGAAGACTCTTTCTGAATAGGATTGAATTGAAATTGAGTTCATAAGATACTCTTCTTGTAAAAAAAAAAGAAGAAAATAAAAGTAAAAAGACGACACATTTTTGGGAGAATAAAGAAAATCCGTGTTGTTAATATTATTTCAAACTCTACCAAAATATATACATATATAAAAAAAGCAAAAACTTTCTGGAAAGTTCATTTAAACATTTCTCAAGAAAAACGTGGAAAAGTTTTGTTAATGTCAAAAGCAGTCAATTCGAGTGAGTTCTTTATAAATTAATTAATAAATATACCTACATACATAGATAGATATATTTGGTCCTTTACAACAACAAAACACCTCTCATGCGCCTTTACCAAAGGCTTTCATCATCATCAACATCATCACCTTTTTTTAGTAAATACAAAGAGCCTCCTTGTTAAAAGCTGATTGCTTACTTCTCTGCTTATATGACAAGTTGTATTTTTATAGATTAAACACAATAACAAGGTACTAACTTATCCTATGCTGCAGAGAAGCTTTAGCTTTGTATGTCATGACAAAATTGAGAGCAGAAAATGTTGTTTCTTTTAATAGACTAACTTACAACGTGGAAGTCATGGTGAAGTAGAAACGTTTTTCTTTAGTAGACAGCTTCTTTCATCAGCATGATCTAATGATCCTAGATTTGTAAAGTTTTTTTTGCAGAAATTTGAGTATCTTTACAAAGTACAAAGTATCGCCATTTTTCGCACTAGTTGTTAGCTAGTGTGCACAAATAACAACGTAAAAATGTGTAAGTTGTTTGCCATTCTATGTTATTTAGACCCATGATCTATTTGACACTTGTTCAATGCCTTTTCCATTTCAAAACTCTCTCTTATACATACATATTTCACAATGACATTTACGTCAATAACTCAAGGCTCGTTCATTCCGAGTATTTTTTTTCTTTCTATTTCAGCAAGGAAAGTTTTGAGATATGCAATCATGATTTTCTTCAAAAATGACATAATATTATATGTACTGCTTTGACATGTTGTTAGTACTGCACAAATAGCTGTTTCTTCCAGAAAACAAAACAAAAGGGATGCAGTCAGTATAATACAAAAATGATAGAAGAAAGTGAATAAGTGCATATGCATATCAATGAAAGACCCTAATTTTTTTCAAATAAATGTTCATAAAGTAATATGTATCTACAAACACACAAACTACGGCACATGTTGGTACTGTAAATTAAATAATTAATTAATCAAGGATCTTGTAGTTTTATGTACAATTATAATTTATAAAATATTTACAAATCTACCAAATAAAATTAAAAATTAACTGAGACTTCCTAGAATATACATAGAGCACATGTAATTTCATACTCACTCAAAATGTTTTTTTTGTTTTTTATTATATATCTTATACAATAAAAATTAATTTAAGTAAAAATTAGATGTGTATATTTATACTTTATGAGACCAAATAACTGATTACATTGGGCAATCTTTAAATTCAATGATAATGAAACCTATTAATCCCAAAAGGGCTCAATTATTAATTTATTATCAGGAAATGGAGTAAATACTCTCTAGTCTGGACCCAGAGGCTCAAAAACAGTCTCGGAAAGTAGATAAATTACTAGCAACAACCAAAATAATTACTATTAGAAGTCTGATTTCTTTTAATTTGGATACGTACGAGTCATTTTTTACATGCCAGCCAGAGTCAAGTAACGAATCATTCAACTCAAGTTTAAATAGAGTCTCAAGTATTTTTCACTTCATGTTTGATTTGAGTCTCAAGACACAATTTAATGGGAGTGAAGAGGGGCCCGAGATTTAAGTTCCCCCAAAAACTTTGATTCAGTCATCAAATTGCTAACTAAATTAAACGGACCTTGGGTTTTATATGAACAAAGAGTTCTACTACTACTCATAAGAAAAGTGTATTTTATTCGTAACAATGTCCATAGTGAATGTAATTTGATTCAATTGAGGTACACTAAGTGTTTTTTAAAACTTCTAAAGCCTCTCTCTTTTATTCGTTGACTTTTCTTTGATATCACAAAGATAAATTTCTTTATTGTTTTAACCTTTATTTTAAAAGTCAGAAATTAAAAAATCTTTTGATACGATATTTCAAGATTTATTTCATATATCATTATGTCTATGTAAAAATAATAACCTTTTATTGGTATGTTGGTATTTTTATGTATTTTTTTAATCGAACCAGAGGCTGAAACGATGCTTATATGAAGTACCTTTCCCCCAAATGTTCAGTTATACTCATGTTTCCTAAACTTCTTGGAAGGTAACAGAGAAATTCCACTTCTTCTGAGAAAATCTAAGATATTGAAAACTACAGGTGGGGCCTTTCTTTTTTTCAGAGTATTTTTACTGTTGTAATATGTAAAGGAGGGAAAAAATAAAAGGGGATTTTGTATGACCTATGTAGGTAGAAAGAATCCAAGCGAATGTGCTAGTTACCTTTTGAAATACTTAGATCAAATAACTGTTGAAATATTTACTAACAAAATGGACCATTTTTAAAGTCGAAATATTCTGTGAAAACAGTTATACAATTGTTGTGACAGAGTCAACATGAGTGATCTGTATATACAAATATTGCACAAATTTATATACTTTCCTGTCCTATGACTTTCACACATCCACATAAATATATACAAAAATTTCATACAATCCATTACAAAAAAATAATGCAGTAGTGCCCTCTACTTCTACAAAAATACCTACATTCTAATCCATATTTTTGGCTTGAATAGACTTCCACGAGTTAGTGAATAATATATTGTCATGACTAAAACTTAAAAATATAAACGATATAAGGGACTAACGTTGTAAATAAAGTGTTTTGATGTGACTTGATCATTTTAGAAGTTTTAGGTGGCATTGATTACACTGGTACACAAATTTGAAATCTCAAAAATCCTAAGGGGTATAAGTGTGATAAAGGTTATTAAATTTTGCTAGCTGATTTCAAATTTGTAAATTTTTTTTTCGAGAGTTCTAAGGTTTTCAAGAAATCGGACCCTACTTTTTTAGCTAATTTGGTCCATTTTCCAACTTCAACTTCAATTTAAGCCTTTAAGGATACTCATTTTGCTAGTGTTTTAATGCAAATTCCATTTCCAGGCTTTGTTTTGACATAAGAGGACTCCTAGGAGCGTAGGGTGTCGGAGTAAGCCCAAAAGTCGGTCAAATCCTTTGTACTTAAATAACACCTTGAATATTGTATGAAATGGATTCAAAAGCTGCGACCCACAGCTTTCAAACGAGATGTCAAGCACCCGATATGAGTCCTTTACTTTGAAGTAATCGTTATAAATTTGGGATGTCACAAATATAAGAGCTTAAACCTTTAGCCTTAATTAAATTCTATCACTCATTGTTACCTTATAAAATATATAAATATATTATTACACATTTTATTTAAATTTCATACTGCCTTACTATATCGAAACATCGTTTGTCACCTCTCTAGGGTTTTTTCCTCTATAGTCTTCATGTGTATTATGGATACTATGAGTTTTGGGGGAATATTAACATATATTTAAGGTCATTACAATAAGCCTAAAGTACCAAACAGTTTGTGTCTATCCAAAGACCTGGTTTTTTTTTTGTTTACCTTTTTTCATTTATCATAACTACATTGTTATCCAATATCCAATAGAGCAATCGGATAAATGTTACGACTGCACACGGAGCGTATATGGTCCCTGAAAGAGCGTTCATCTTTTTCATAGCCCCAGAGATGTATTTAGTTGCAGTTGGCTAAAACCAGTTTATCATCTGTTTAAGAACCATAAAAAATTAATTTAATCCGCTATCATGCTCACCATAAATCACTACATAGTCAGAAATACCAGATGTTTTTTATTTTTGATTGTGGCCGGGTTTTTTTTCTTCCTATAAATAAGTTGCAATAATTGGAGTCATTATTTAACTAACCGAAATAACCTATTAATACAAACGAAAGAAAATGTCTTCAATAATATGATGCACTCATTTTTGAAATATTTCAGATAAACTTGGTTTCTTGTTGACTTGACTCATATCCGTTTATGAATAAAGTTTTATTGTATCAGTCTTTTAGACTGACATGAAACACTATTTTTATCCTTTATCAATCGTTTTTTGATTGATGAAGAGAACTTATTTAAAGGGATGTACAGTCTTGTATTAATTATCTTACTGAATGATCGAATATCAGTTGGACTTTGATTCATCTCTCAAAATCATGATTTGCAACGATTGAAATAAATGAATAAACCTTTATATTCCTTGTCATTTTGTGATTATACTTATATATATGCAAAGTCCTTAATGTCTATAATTTATTTTCCTAAAAATAGTCGTTTAAAAACGTGTTTAAAATGGAACAGTGGAATGGATATTTTGTTTCTTTTGTGGAGAGTATAACCTAACAATGTTTGCTTCCTTTTGATGTTTATAGTAGAGGAGAAGAAAAGACATACCCTTGAAAAGACTTTTAAAGCATCTTTTACAGAAACTTATTTCCTTAGAATAAGCAACAACAAAAAAAGTATACATACACAATCTTTCAGAAAAAAAAGAAAATTAATTCTAAGAGGAGGACACTCCTCTTCAGGTATTTTCAACTTTTCAAGAAATTATTTACAATAAAAGAGTAAAAAAAACTTTCAAAAGTGTCTCGATTGCTGAACAAACAATAAGCTTAAGATAATATGAAATAGAACAAAGAGGAGATAAAATAAGTCTTCGAAAGACTTTTAGTAAAAAAAACAAAAACACTTTGTTTGTGCTATTATACACAATCAAATGAATAATCTTAAGTCATGTGAACAGATAATTAACCATTACCTTCTTATATGTATATCATGATATGAAATTTAATTTTTGTAAAAAAGTTGAAAAAAATTCGTGATATTTATCATTTTCATTGGAAAAACATTGTTTTTCAAAAAAAAAAAAAACTCATTTTAAAAATATCATGTTCTCAAAATACAATTAATATGATCGTTTGTTTTTTTTGGAGGGAGGGGGGGGGGGGTTCCTTTCAAGTTTTAAATAATAACTATAATCTACACGACGAGCTTTTTTGGATTACTCGTAACCTCAACTATCAAAAGGGAAAGAAAAAAATTGAAAAAACGACTGGTAGCTATATAGTACCCCTCTGTACCCGTACCCATACTGGTACCCCCTCTGTATTTTCCTTGTTGCCAATTTTTTAATATTGGCCAGTAATATTATTTATATATATTATACATTGATAAATTCAACCAATATACAAATTAATCCTTAATACTTGTAATATATTCAATAATTCAAAAAAACGGCACGCAATCCTTGATTTAATATATTTGTGTCAAGTCAACAAGAAACCATGTTTATCTGAAATATTTCAAGAATGAGTTAGAACTGCACTCATATTCTTGAAGACATTTTCTTTCGTTTGTATTAATAGGTTTTTTCGATTCATTAAATAATGACTCTAAATATTGCAACTTATTTATAGGAAAAAACCAATTGCCATTAAATTAATCTCTGGGGCTATGAAAAAGATGGACATTCTTTCAGGAAAAATATCGGCTCCATGTGCATTCGACACATTTATCCGATTGCTCTATTGAATATACAATAATCCTTGCTTTTTTGTTTAAATGTGATATTTTAGCAAAAACCGTGCGGTAATGACTCCGAAATATTTGACCGTTATATTTATGAAGTAAAAAAAACTTAAAAGTGGATTTTCTCCTTTTCAATATTTGAAAACAAACTTGCTTTCTTGTCGACATAACACATTTTATATAGATCAAAATGATAAATAGAAATATTGTCCTTTTTGAGTATACAAAACGTAGTGTCAGCTGCTTATAATCAGAAGAGTCAACTGATAAAAAACACAGCTGAAAGGTAAAATCCTAGTAATTTCTAGAAAATAATTAGAAGTTTGGAGCTATTAGTCTTTAATACAGATTTTTTACGCTTTCATTCACTTATTCCATTTTTTTTCTTAACATTAAATCCATATCCTCTTTCAAGATTATAGAAAAAGATTACTTCTTCTCTAAGGAGATTAAATCTCCAAAATAACGATAATAGGAAAACTTATGAGAGTGAGAATATCAAAGACATTTTTATTTCTGAAGTATATTAAATTTCCTCATAAGTGCTTTCAATTTCCATGGTCGATATAATAATATGTTTGTACACAAAGCCTTTATTCAACTTTCTTCTTTTTTTTTGGTGCTCGGTAAAGTTGTCAAACTGTGAATGCGCTATTACAAATGAATAAAAAATTTTATAATTAATGTGTGCGCCTATATGCCTTGATATTGATGTTAAGTCTCCTGATAAAGTACTCACATTATTGGATTCTAAAGTTAATAAAATCATTCTGATAATAATAGTTATAATTATCAAGTAAATTCGCATATATATTTCTTTCTAACAGAATATTATAGACGTTTAACTTTCATCTAACATCATTGCCACATAATTATTTAGTACTTATTTTGTCTTATTAGTATTAACACTGGTCAACAAATTTGAACTTTCAAAGAATTAAGAAACCGTTTAAACTCCTTCTGCGCGCTACTACTTAAGTAACCTTACCGTGAGTCTCATACTTCTAGCGAATTTTTTCTCGAAATTGAATAAGAATTTACACACTTAGATGGACGATTTCTTCTTGGTTAAGGATTTTTATCGGACGTTTGACATCACGTTTGAAAGCTGTGAGTCTCAGCTCTTGTATGTACATATTCCTTATTAATCAATTTTATGTAATATTCAAAGAGCTATTTGAATTCAAAGGGTTTGGCTGACTTTTATGTCTACTCCCGTCCCCTACGCCCTTAGGAGTCCCTTTAGGTCAAAGCTAAGACTGGAAATATAATCTGCATTAAATACACTAGTAAGTTATTATTTTTTAATTCACAAAACGAGTATCCTTCTATGCTTAAATTGAAGTTGAAGTTGGAAAATGGACCAAAAAAGCTATAAAAGTAGGGTTCAATTTCTCCAAAACCATTGGACTCTCGAAAAAAATATTACAGATTTGAAATTAACATGCAAAACTGAATAACTTTTATTATATTTATACTCCTTAGGTTTTTGACTGTTGACCAGTGTAATTATAGAACTATCCTCTATCTTTCTTCTTCTTTTTTTTTTTACTTTTTACTTTTAAACTTCTTTAATTGTCAAAGGAGTTCATAACTGTAGCCTTGCATAACGAATCTGATATCAATAATGGTAAAGCTGGTTATTTAAAATAAATAACTCTTTGGAATCCATGTTTTCCTACTTACCTGTATTTTAATCTAATTATTTCATAATCTTAAATGTCTACCCATAGAATTATTCCAATGTTTACATACCACAATGGTATTTTTAAAACATGAACAACTCTTGATTGTCTGCTTCTCAGCTTTGTCCCTCAAAAAGTATTCAAAAGAATATATAGTTATTGATTTAACTCAAAATAATTGTTCAGATGTCAACTACTCTCTTATATCTTTAGGAATGTAAATTTCAAGCAAAATCTCGCACGCGAGATTTCACGGGGTTGGCACTTTCAACAGT
Source organism: Lepeophtheirus nordmannii (assembly GCA_963680855.1). Classification (NCBI taxonomy): domain Eukaryota; kingdom Metazoa; phylum Arthropoda; class Copepoda; order Siphonostomatoida; family Caligidae; genus Lepeophtheirus; species Lepeophtheirus nordmannii. The sequence continues at coordinate 17,970,880 of OY804520.1, read as the reverse complement.
AATTTTTGTTTTCCAAAGCTGTTATCATTTTTCTTATCTTGCTGAGGGGAGAACATCTACCTGATAGTGAATATCTTGTATGATTTGTGTAACACGTATAGTATTCTGTTGAAAAACAATCAATTATATCAATACAATACCTATTGGAATGAATCGTCGAATATCGATGTGAACGTTTGGATTTACGACAGGTATTTCAATTCTCCGTACATCAATCTGTTCGACATTGCCTTTATGGACTACTCCAAATCCCTTGTTTCCTACTATGAGTTGGCAATCGCTCTAGGGGCTTCTACAAATCTAACGTCCTACGAAGAGTTGGGAAATGCTGTAATGGCCAACTTAAACCATAATAAGTTGTAGTAAATATTAGAAATTAAATCTATAACTACATAATAAATATTAATTATATTAACTGTAGGTTTTAAGATTTTTGGGATGCTTCCCTGGATTCCTCCACAACTGAGATAAAATCATTATGGTCATTGTATATCTCCAATTTTGTTGGAGTCCGAGTTCCATCTGATAATCATCGAATTCCTCATCCCCTTCATCGTATTTTAAGAACTTTCCTATCGTGAATTATGGATTCTGTTGACATTTTCTTCAGTTATATGTATCCCTTGTTCAAGCGTCTTGATCTTGTTAGTGATGAAAAATATCAGAGTTGTCTTCAACTATAATCCTTGAATATATCTCTATATTTATCTCGTGATTACGACTTTAAAAGTGTTGTATAAATGTTTAGTTTTATCATTGCTTTTGTCCCAAATTCATTTAGATGTCATTTCACTAACCTAGGATCTTCATTATAACTTTAAAAATTTTCATCTCCATTATCAACGATCAAGGATTTTAGGCTAACTCCATTAGATAATTTATTTACTCTTACATTATAGATGAATTTATTAAATTATTAATTGTTTATTAATTTTGTGATTGCCATTAAACGTTTTCAATATATATATATATATATATATATATATATATGATTTTTTCTTCACTTATTAAATTATCACATACATGGCTCGGCATCCGTCACAACATTTACATTTGAGGCTTAATCTTACTTTGAGTTAAAAATATTTTATTTTAATTTGAGTTTCTCTTTATATTATATATTTATATATGATTTAAGCATATATATAGTATCGAATTCATTTAAAATCTTAATCACATTCTATTTTATTGTTTCAATCTAGTACTAAATAAAAATATGTATTGATTTAATGTGCTTATGCATATGGGGTAATTTTAGAGTCAAATTTAGCTACTTTGCCGGAGAAAGAAGGCTTAATGAGTTATTTGTATTGCATTTCTTGCATATATAAATCCATTTTTAAGGCTTAAAGTCTAAAGGAATACAAACTCTTGGCTTAATAAAGAAAATACAAAAAGGGCTCAAGTCCAACTCCCCCTAATAATTATATTAGCTTACGACTTATTAGATAAAAATATATAATTTTCTGACATTAATTTGAGTTAATTTTCTGCCTCTCACCTAGGGTATACATAATGTTATTTTGTATTATTAATGTCTTCATTAGTATACATAGGAATGTAAATAATATGCAAATGGGGTGTGTAAAATAAAAAGAAAGAGAAAATTAACCTGGTAACTCTGGCAATTTGATGAATGTTGAGAGGAAAGCAACCTAAGCTGTCATTACGTTATACTGAGCTACAAGCTGCTATTCTCCTTTATATATACAAATGAAGGCATCAATAATAAATAATAACATTATGTATACCATAGATGATTATTGTTGAATGTTGTACCGTGATGAGCCTAAAAAGAAGTTCAAGCGTAAGTCTAGTACCAAACATCTGTGATTTCTTCGAAATTATATTTTAAATCTTAAAAGAATTATGTAAGATATCTTATGTTTATTGATATGTTGATGAATTAAATTATTAAATCTCTTTAATATAACTAATTCATGGAAAACATAAAATTCCTCATTAGAAATGGTATAAAAAATAAATGAATTTGTACAGAATACGATTGACGTTAACGAAGACACTTCATGATTATTCCTTGTTCTCCACTTTAGACATAAAGTAGGGGACTCAGTACTGAGAGACATAAACAGTAAACTAAAGGACTTTTAGTAATGTGAGAAGTACATTAGTGTAAAAAACCCTTTCCACTCTTTCCTCGGAGTTGCCTTGTAATTAAATAAGAGATCCATGTTTTTGAATTTGGTTCTCTTCAGTTGATGTCCGAGTCTTCTTCTGCTCGCTACTACTACAGTCTATAGCACTTGTTTTTTATTAGCTATACCGTGATTTTATAGCGAATTTTTGCTCAAAATTGGAAGAAATTTTACACACATTGATGGACGATTTCTTCAAAGTTAAAGGCTCTTATAGAGCCCTTGACATCTCGTTTGAAAGTAGTGGGTCTAAGCTCTTTAATGCATTCTTTATTAATCAATTTCATCTCATATTCAAGGAATTATTTAAGTACAAAGGATTTGGCCTACTTTTGGGCCTACTCCGGCACCCTACACCCTTAGGAGTCCTTTTAGGTCAAAACAAAGACTATAAATGAAATTTACATAAAAAACATAGCCAATGATTATTTTTTAATGCTCAAAATGTGTATTATTCTAGGCTTAAATTGAAGTTGAAGTTGGAAAATGGGCCAAAAATGCTAAAAAAGTAGGGACCTATTTCTCGAAAACCGTCGGACTCGAAAAAAAAATTACAGATTTGAAATCAGTGTGCAAAACTTATACTTATACCCCTTAGGATTTTTGGCAGTTGACCAGTGTTAATATTATCAAAACCGTTGCACTCAAAGATATATCCAAATATACCTTTTACCTCAAATCAAACTATGGTTTATAGATCAATATTGAATAAATAATTTTGACAAGAAAAGTCCGACATGCTTCGAGCTTTATTCAGAGATTCTATGTCAGACTGTGTCTGGGATATAATTTATGAGCTAGAACCTCTACTTCGAGCTCAACTTTCCTTTTTACCCAATACTGTTAAAATCTTGGAATTGATACTCGTAAATCACTCTACTACTGCAACACCGGAAAGGTAAGTAGAATCAAAACATGAATTCGATCTACCTCACCGTCTTTTAAATTCAATTCCTTGTTCATTCTCTATCCACACAAGTCAGTTACGGATTTGATTGAGATTGCAAATGAATTCGTATCAAAATGCAAAACCAGAAAACGTATCTTTTGGAAACTTTTAATAAGACCTCAATGTTAAATGTTTCCAAAAAATTTATTTTATAATCTTTGATTTTTCAGTATATTTAATTTCGTTATATAATTATAACCTTGATCATTTTTTGGAATTATTAATGCCAAAAATTATAAAATATTTACGTAACAGTTTGATAGTTTATTGAGAGAACTATAAGAAATATTTTCTCTTGGGTGAAAAAAGGTTCATCATCATTTATTAATATATATTAATAATATAAAAATGCATATTTGCGAGCCCGAAATGCAACAAATTCGAAACCGTAGATAGAACCATGATAAGTCCTATTGATGAACCTAAAATATTGCTTTTATTAAAAAAAAAAAAAGGCCTTCTCACTCTGGAAATGGTGGCGCCGCCCCTGGAATTGAGGTACACTGAATCAGTTTCCTTAATTTGAAGAAGGCAGGATCCATCTATGGTGATATACATACATATTATATGTGTCTCAAGTCAACAAGAAACCAAGTTTATCTGAAATATTTCAAAAATGAGTGTGAACTGCACTCATATTCTTGAAGACATTCTCTTTCGTTTGTATTAATAGGTTATTTCGGTTAGTTAAATAATGACTCCAATTATTGCAACTTATTTATAGGAAAAAAAAAACCGGCCACAATCAAAAATAAAAAACATCTGGTATTTCTGACTATGTAGTGATTCATGGTGAGTATGATAGCGGATTAAATTGATTTTTTATGGTTCTTAAACAGATGATGAACTGGTTTTAGCCAACTGCAACTAAATAAATCTCTGGGGCTATGAAAAAGATGGACGCTCTTTCAGGGACCATATACGCTCCGTGTGCAGTCGTAACATTTATCCGATTGCTCTATTGGATAGAACAACAATCCTTGCTTTTTTGTTTAAATGTGATATTTTAGCAAAGACCATGAGGTATAGATCTTACAATGACTCCGAAATATTAGACCATTATATATATGAAGTAAAAAAACTTAAAAAAGTGGATTTTTACCTTTTTAATATTTGAAAACAAACTTGCTTTCAATTTGACTAGACACATATACAGATGTGTATAAAATATAACATATTTTTAAAATTATATTTATCTTCCCCTCGCAGAATTCACTTTGTTTTAATTGAAGTAACAAATTCATGAAGGTTGCGTTGTAATTTATGGAATAATATATGCTACATTCAGCGCCTCCTAGCAAACAAAAAAATTAACCCTTGGACAAGTGAATTGGCTACCTTAGCTACCATATAATTTCGGGCCTTTTTTTGTATCTCTTTGGAGAAAAGGTTGAGAAATATAAAGACAATTGCTACGTACTGTATTTTCTCAATGCAACTTTCTTAACAACGATATTTGATTTTTTTTAAAGTTGGGAATCATGGGAAAATCCCCACTTTCCCGCTCCCTGTGCTTCTACTCCTATGGAATCCAAAATAAAAGATGATATTTTATCAGGATTCACTTTCAAAAAAAGAAAAGAAAGAGAAAAGTTTAACTATTAACTAATTTATTAAGTATTAATTAAATAATGATCATTTCTATAGAATGACGTTATTATTAATATTATATGATTTTGCTCTCTTTCCCTACTCGTGAAGCCAATTTATAGACTAAAGCTAGAAGAGTTTCTAAGAATGTATGTAGAGAAAATACAATAATCAGCAATTTGTTTTATGGGAGCAAATGAGGCTTTTTCCTTAATTTGTTCACTCAAATAAAAATAGTAATAATAATTGAGAGTCACATATAATTGTTAATGGCATACGTTACAATAAAATGAACATTTTTAGAGATAGAGAAACACAAATACTCAAAAAAAAAAAAAAAAAGAAGAGAATAATAAAGCTTGAACATCATCATTAAGGCTCTCAATTGATAAAGATATATGTGATACTCTAAATTTAATTGGCTATTAAATGAGGAAAAGTTGGAGCCCTTTAGGAAATTTTTTGCTATTGTGGAAAAAAGACATGCCAATTAAAGGTTTTCCATTGATTCCAAAGTGAATTTGTTTAGGATGATCTGTTAGGATTTCGTCTCTTGTTATACCAATATTCTCCCTCAAAAGTCAAGGTGATAATATATGTACATAGATATTATCCACATTATCCAAAAAATTTCGAAGCCAATAAAGATGTATAGCATTTGCTATTTAGATATTGAAATCGATGACCAATTTCAAAGGACAGATTCATCAACTTAAGCGAAAAATTGAATAACTTTTTTAAGCATTTTTATTAAAAATCCCTTAAAAGAAGGTTACACTAGATTTTTAAGCTTAAAATATACAGTGAGTACATCTTTATTGGCTTTGAAACAATTTTTGAGGGTATAAAATATGACCTCAAAATGAATGGATTGTTTGAAATACCCATGTGGTATTCTTATTATATAGCAACAACAACAAAATACTATTGATGTATAATTGTACAAAAGTCAAATTACATTGCCCACAAGAATTTTATATCAAAAATGATGTTATTCACCACTATGGGTTATGTGACTTAAGCTTGTGCCTCTCCAGATGTAATAGAACTTATTGGCATTTACTTTTTAAAAACTAACTAAATTTAATATAGCATCTGCTGATGCCGATAGACTTAAGAATTTTAAATATCAGGGCCGACCCAAAGTTTATGAATTTTTTAACGAAATACTTTAATTTTGCTTGGCTTGAAGGACTTGAAAGAGGTTGCGACAAATGGTTAAATATTGGTCCAATACTAGTTGATATACCCTGGTTTAAAGGACAATTTTTAGAATATTATATGTTATATGAGAACCATCGAATTTTTAACTTAGAAAATTAGTCTTAGTATTTTCTAAAATTAATCCAAGCTACCAGATCAAATTCAATCATTTATTAAAAATACTATTTGGTGCAAACTCTATCAAATTAATTAAAAACTTTACAACTTTTTCGCCTCTATCTTCGTATAAAACTTTAGAAAATGCTCTGCTATTGCTTTTTATATACTAGAAGTGCTGAAAGAAGATGTACTCTCACGGTTGTAGGATATTTTCATATAACATTGTAATGGCAGAGTACTCACAAACACTAAGGTTTAGGTACTGAGGCATTACTTATGGCAGTCATTGGAGAAGAAATGTGATAAGAATTGGCTAATGAATGAATACATTTTAATCAGAGCTCGTCCGATTAATTTACTTTTTTGAGAATGATCGGTAATTGGCATTCAATGACGATTTAGGTATTTGAAATATTAAAAGTGGGTATTTAATAACCTTTTATTTAAAAAAAAATCTTTATTAAAATCCAGAAAATTGTTATATTATTGTATTAAATTGTTTTCAAAAAATCCATTTTGGTCAGTCTAATTTTATATCATATTCACCTTTTAATAACACTTTCTGATGTGTTGAAACCATTGAACTAAGAAAAATCTTCCAATAACATATAACATTACTCCAATTATAAAATTGATCTTGATGACCAATGACTATCTAAGTTATCTATCTTGGTATATGGTAGCGAATATTAGTAAAAATATGTTGAGACACAATATAAATTGTCAGATTGATATATTACAAATAGAGTTTTTAATAATATGTGTGTAAGATTTATTCAGAAATTAGTTAGTTTTTTTCAAATTTACATAAATTAAAAAAATACGTCGAAATAAATATTTAAATAAATAAATAATGAGGGCTATCTTTTTTGGACAAATAAAGTCTCTTGTGGATATAGTCCATGTTCTCTGAGTGTTTTTTCATCATCAAGATCCGTTATTATGCGTCGGGGGAAATTTGTCACAATTTCATGAGTCTCTGAAGGGAAGCCTTTTGATACTATATATAATATGATAGCCTAGATTCAGAATATCAAATGAAATAATTATTATTTTTATAAGAAAAACACATAATTCTGATATAGCTTCTTACAAGTAATTTGCTAGTTGAAGGAAAGTCTTTAGATTCCCTTTTACCGTCAGGAAATCTAATCATAATACTGGAGATAGGATCATTATCTTTACCCAAATACTCATCCCACTTCTGCAAAGGTTCATCTTCTTTTGAAACACCTATTAAAAATAAAGGAATGCTGATAAAAAGGCTCACATCAAAATGCGATAAAAATGCATTACAAGGCGTGGATGGGATTGAAGACTTGCTCAATTTAGATGGAGTATCTTTCGCAATACTAAGGAAAGATGATGAGTTCGAGTCATCGTCATACGTAACATCAACCTCAGAATCTGAATCCATACTTCTTACTTTTTCTTTTGAAGCCTCAAGAGATGCCTTTATGGCCATAGCAATCTGATCTTCTTCGGTTGCATCTACCACACTGAAATCCTAGTGAACAAAAATGTAATGACAAATTTTCCAAGTTATTTCCACAAATAAAGTTCACAAAATGCACTTCAAAATAAATTATTCGGTGAGTAAACAATGTTAATTCCTTTACCTTCAAGCTCAAAGCTAACATTTAGTTTACAAAATCAATGTAACTTACAGAGATATTAGACTTCATCTTTTTCTTTGGAGGAAGGTCAGGGTCTTTGGGAGAGTCGAGAGATGAACGTAAAGAAAGGAATTCAGTTACTAAATCACAGAAAGTAGTGGAATCAAATGTGTTCCATTCAACAAGTTTTTCTCCAGTTCGTGGGTCGATTACAGATACATAGGGATAATTCACCACAGGATAAAACGTTATATATCTTTGAGCGTCTTCACTTTCAACGTATTGCTGAAAAATCCAAGATATATTACTAGCATTTGTTAAGTATTCCCGTAAAAAAAATAGGAAACAAAAAGCGAGATAGCCCAATTGAAACTCCAACTCCTACTTAAAATCAAGAGCAAATATATATGTTTTTCAATTATACATTGGAAAAATACAGTGCAAAGGCTCAATATACCCTGCAATAATTTAAATGATACTATTTTTGATGACACATAATAAGCCAACACATTTTTCCAAATAAATAGGCTTTGAAACATACTATGGCATGTATAACACAAAGATGAAGCAGTTATGTTTTAAAAATTAAAAAAGAGGAATGAAAGAGTTGTAATTGGTGATTTCTGTCAGTTAAAGTTTATAAATGAGTTCAGACCTGCCAGAATATAAAATGTTCTTTGAGAATGGATCTCACTGCCTCATTCGACCAAACATCTCTATTTAATAATTGACATTGAAATTCTCCTGCATCTTGAATATTAATAAGGAGCCACTTTTTTGCGTTTGTAGCATAGTCTCGAGCGGATTGAAAGCTACCCCTATACGTTAAGTCTAGAGGAGGTTTAAACAATTCTTCCAAAGTTCTTTTTTTCTTACGACTTATAGGTAATTTGGAATCGTCTAGAATGGAGAGGAGAGAGAGAGGATTAAGTTTTAAGAGTAAATGAAAACCTATTCCAAAAGATCTCACCTGTACTCTCATTACTAAAATTTCTAAATCCGTCAAAGACGGAGCGGATCCTTGCCTTGTGTGGATTTCCTTTGGCAACAGCATAACCCTCGAATCCAGGCCCAATGAGTGTGTCTACCTTTTGAGGAATAGGAGCTCTGACTTGCTCTGAGGGTCCAGGTTGATCCAGAGGCTCTGTCTCTTCCCCTACTACACTGTTCCCATTCTCCGTTCCTCCATTTTCCATGTGCATGTTGATTGCCATTTCCAGGGAATTGTTGCAGACTGTGAGTAAGGAGGAGGCAACGGAGGGCGTCGCTCCTAGGTACGAGTTCGGGTAAATTAATTAATTCATTATCTCATTAATAAAAGGAATTCAAAAAACATAGGCATTGACCCTCTCTCTCTCTCTCTTTCTTTACCTGTAATGGAGCAAAATTCCGCGACTAAATCACTCATCACATCCGAAGCTTCCGATACTTCCCAATCGACACTCTCCCTCTCCGGCCAAAACAATGATTCAAGCTATTTCTAGCTAATAATTACTGAAGCATCAGCTGCTCCTTTAGTGATAGCAGGGGCTCAATAGATAAATAGATACTAAGGCTCATTCTATCGAGCAGAGTCTTGAGAAATGAAGGAGTAACACCCACTCCAATCTCTATGTGAGTAATTCTAAGATGTTCAACAGATTGCATAACTAAATTTTAACGTACCCGCTCGAATAATGATGATTAATTATAATTAATTATTTAATTAATACTACTCCCAACAGCAAAAGATGAAAACTTGAAGATTTTAACCTGTGAGCTTTGAGCTGGTTGAATGAGATCAGGTTCCGAACCTTTCAAGGAGGAATTAAATGACAATAATCTCCTTCTAATGTGCATGTATTTATAAAATGTACCATATAATGAGTGAGTTGATTATTCATTTCATCTCTTTTGATGATGAACTTCATCTATCACTACATTTCCATCCCCTTTCTTTCTTTCTTTCTTTCTTTCTTCTCCCATTGAACAGCTGCCTTTTTCAATGTTGAACGTCAACAAACCCATGTTGACAACACTCTAAAAAAAACTTGAAAATAAATATTGAATGTAACTTTTAAGCGTCCTTGAGAGGAGGAATAGCTAGCTAGGAGAGGGACGTTGAGTAGTAGACATGGCATTACCCCTGGATCTCCCACTATCTGAAATCCAGGGTCTCCGAGAGGACGTTCCCCGGGGATATGTAACGATTGAAGCCACTTCTGTGACGGGATTTGAGGGTGCCACGAAAATGGAAATCCAGAATAAATACTCGAGTCTTTTGTCGGGTCCTGTTGTCAAGAGACAGGGTCGAGTTCTCTTTGATTTCCCTTTGAAGCAAGTGGAGAAACTTCCTCAAGAGCTCCGAACGGTTGACAATGTATATCTCTTGATATGGCTGGAGACCGGAATTCCGTTCCAATCCATGTCCACGGTACAATAAAATATCTCATGGCAAACACTAATCATGATGAATCTCTGAAATCTATTTTCTCTCTCTCTCCCAGGAGGAAAATATCAAATTCCTCGTCGATGGCATCGAGAAATATTTGTGGGAAAAGGGACTGGCAGCCTGGAGACGCGTCTTCCCCTCTACTTCTCAAAACATTTCCTTTCGATGTACTTGCTACAGATCCGGGGACAGTCATAATTTCACTTCTATTGAGGTCGCAAAGGCCGTGGGGGGTGCTATTAATGACAAGTTCAACTGGGATGTTAAAATGAAGGGCTTTGATCTGGAAGTCGTTGTCAATGTCGATGTGGGTAATGATGATGATAATAATATGTTCCTTTTGATTCCATTTCCTTTTTTTTTTGTATCCTATGAATTTCCTCCTTATTACAGAGCAAGTTTATTGCACACTTTCATTAAATAAAGTAAGTTTATTCAAAAGGACTATAGAGCATTTTGGACCCACGACCTTGAGAGCCACAATTTGTTCCTCGCTTCTTAGCTACGCGGAAATAGATCCTGGTGATGTTGTTGTGGATCCGATGTGTGGTGGAGGATCCATTCCGCTTGAAGGGGCACTCGGATATTCACATGGATTTCACTTGGGCGGAGAAATCCATGATAAAGCCATTGATAGAACACGCTTGAACTTAGAAGCTGTTAGAGAGGCTCAAAAAAATAGTATGGGTATTGATGCTTGCAAGTGGGATGTAACTCGAATTCCATTGCGTGACAACTCTGTGGATGTTTTTGTAACAGATCTCGTAAGTTTATTCAATTGTTTGTTTTTTTTAAATTTGAACTATCTGTATAATTCCTATTTTTATTTATTCTCTTTATTATTAGCCTTTTGGCAAGAGAAGTGGATCTCGAACTGATAACACAATTCTGTATCCTAAGATTATGCTATCTATGGCTAGGGTGGTTCGTCCAGATACCGGAAGGGCTGTCCTTTTAACCCAAGATAGATCTTCAATGTTAAAGGTACCTTAAATATATGAGTTGTCATTGGATTTTTATTCAATCATGAATTATTTTCCACTCCAGGCCATGAAGAAAATCAACTCCTATTGGAAACTTACAAGACAATCATCCGCTAATATTGGTGGTCTTGCTGCTTTAATATTCTTTTTTAAACGAACATCGACTACATTATAATAAACTGTTTAGTTACTCCGCTAACTTTGTGATATTGTTATTTTTTGTATAACTTGCCATTAAATGTCTTCTTCTTTGGTCGAATTGACTTGTTTAAATATTCAGGTTTGTTTTTTTACTTATCCCAAGTTCATTTTGAAGAGGACTCAACCTGTCTCAACTGATATTTTGCGGACTCCTCAGCAGTGATGTTCTAATTAAGGACGATCCATATCCTACCCAGAAAAGTACATTCCCTGTTAAACTTATGTAGCCTTTAAGTATGCTAACTTAAGTTCAGAATTGGAAAGACATACACAATATGTCAAGTGTTGAAAGATGCAATAGATGAAAGATCTTGAAATAATTTATTTTAAAAATGTGTCTTTACTATTATCCCTTTACTTATGTTCCTAATCCATGTACCGTGGACATAATATAAAGTTTAAGAACCACTGATACAAGTGATAAGAAGATTGTAATGAAATTCAACACTTTTATAAAACAAACAACATAATATACCTTTGATTTGTTTAAAGTATGCTAATATTTTAAATTCATTTTCTAATGAGAGAGAGTGAAGAGAGGTGTTAGAGGGTCCCACGATAATGATTGCAAGATATATATTTATCGCTATTATATTTCTTCTATCAAATAAGGTAGAATCAAGAACAAATAATATATTAAATAACTGAGTATTTTATACTCACATTCAGGGTCTTTGGAATGTCCAGGGCAGTGAAGTCTTTGATCAATATGGATCTAATGAGCATGAAAGTCTTATTCAGCAATTCATAATAGGCAAAATAAAAGAATATATGGATACAAATTCGGAGAAAGAAAAGTACGTTACTTGTGAGGACATGTATAACTAATGCAGTGTTCCTACAAACAACTAGAAAACAATTAAACGTTGGCAGAATACTCCTTGCTCATCTCAAAAATGCATTTACTTGGGAGAAAATAAGCAAATACTTTATTTTTCATTCCATTACACAATTACAAATTTTTGTCCTAGAGAGACCAATCTTAAAAAGGACTTGTTAATTTTTTTTAAAATTAAAAACGATTTTAAGCGAATGGGTCTCTAATGTTTTTGTTTTTTTTAATTAATTTTTCTTCGAGACACGGCATTTTTTCTAAAATTGTATTCATCCTCACTTTTCGTTTTATCTATTTTTTTCAGACTAATTGAACAAATTTGTCCGTAAGAAATTAAATAACCCAATCCTTATAAGTGGATCCACTGATAAATGTTCATAAAAAGACTCAAAAGCTTCAATAATAATTCTTTTTTTGTTTCTTTCCTATCTAAACAATTTCTTGAAAATATATGAAATCATTGTGAAAATCTATTTGATCTCAAAAATACTACACATGTTGCAATTCAAAATATAGCGCTGTAATGTATATAAAAATAACTGGAATAATTTTCATTTTTTCGATATCCCATTTGAACTTAATCATTCATCTTTTGAGTCTAAAATGAAAAAGTTTATCAATGACTATGTGTTGAAGATTGGTGATACACACATATCAGCGGATCCACACAAATTCAGCTTTATCATTCAATTTTTTCACATAGAAAGTGCAATAAATGTTCCAAAGATATTTGCAAAAGTTTTTGCTTGAATAAATGTAAGGAGTATCATAAAAAAATTTGGAATAAAAGTTCGAAAGACAACGATAGCAGTGAATATGAAGAAGGTGATGACCCTCTTGTATTCGAGGAAGTTGAGTTCAAAAGAGATGATTCATTGAAAAATAATAATTATATTTATTATTATGGCAAAGAGGCTCCATCAAGGGAAACTATTGCATCAAAACATCCATATACAATATTGGAGTATATCATTCATATATTATTTGAATATTTAAAAAGCAAGTATGTAGTAACGTACAAACATAGCCTCTGTACATATTTAGTCATGAATGAATGAATATATATATTGTCTACTTCTTAGGTACAATAGTGAGAGGGAAGAACATTAAGCCTAAGATATATCCACTTAAAAGAGAAAGCATACAGTAATATTGAACTATGATAATTATCGTTAGAAAATCATGTTAAGCAATCTAATAAAGAGACTATGAATATAACATTTTTGTACGTTTTTAAAAGACATTGGGGCCTCAAGCTCCCTGTCCCATCTTTGTCAAAGCCTTTAACATACATATAACATAAATTGTGTGTCTACCAAAAGGGTATCAATTATGTTTTTATACTGGTTTGAAAAAATTGAGCTATTTCTTCCTGGTTTTATTGAGAAAAAAATATATAGACCATACGAAATCCATCTACAAACCGAAATTGCACATAGGCCGCCTGTTGATAAACCCTACATTAGAGTATCTATTTTTGGGATTCAACACAAACAGTTTCCTTCCTTTATTAGATTTTTTTAAAGTGAAAAAACCCCTCAAATTGACTGAATAAGTAAAAAGTATGTGAAAACGGATGAAAATATCATATTTAATATCATTTGAAGCAACATATATTTTGTACGTTTCTAATACACCTTAGATATTTTAAATCGAGTTTTTGTATAGGTTTTTTTTATTTAATTTGAGCCAAAATATTCATGAATTAAAGAGCCAATACCCTGCCAAAAATAGCCTAAGGGATCTAAAACTTTGAAAAACCATAGTAAGATAAAAAACGAAACACACTAGGATTCATATAGAATAAATTCATTATAATATACTTTTTAATTTTAAATAGATATGGACACTGGAATAAAAAAAAATTAGAATTCCAAACTCACAACTATAATAGAGCTACTACATGCATGAATTGGCAAAAGCATAACATAACATAATATGAACACGTTACACACAGATGATGGAGTCAACTTTTACATTTTTATAGACTTTTTTATTTATTTATTTTGCATGAACAGAATTATTACAAAAAAAATATATTAATATTTTCAAATCATAATATTTTTGTCTAAAATATACATTCAACAAAAAATTATTTGACAGATTCAAAAATCCAAGCACGTCTTTCTATATTATATAGTTTTTTCTCACTTTTAAAAAATTTCATCTGATTTGAGCTCAAGGTAAATATACAGTCAAAAAAAGCTATCTAAATCATTATAAAATATTTTGTTATTTTGAAGTGAGCGTTTCCCCCATCAATAATACTAATTAGTAATTACTAATATCCCTCTTTTACAGGTTCTGAGTTAAAATAACACATCTGATATTTGTGTTCCTTCAAAGTTTTCGACCTTCTGACTCACCTGTTTTTATGTAAGGACATATTTTTATAAACTATTTCTACTAAAAATTAATTATATTTCTGACCCAACACTTAAGGAGTTAGAAATGAGGCCTAAAGACTTTGACTGATTCAACTAGATTCATCAACAGATATTTAATTAAGTGTAGAATTTTGAACAAAATAAATAAAATGTATCAATGTACAATTTGTTGCTCTAACTTGAATAACTTCAATATATTCAAAAATAAAGAGCGTCGTCCTAAGAGAAACAGTGATCAACCTATTATGAAATAAGTAATTTTTACTATGTACTTTAAAAATATTCCACATTTATTTTTGAATTGAAAAGTAGAATGTGGATTTTGTATGATGGTTGAGCAGTATTGGAATATCAAAATCTGTATAAAGAAGTCCAACTAGGCTTCTCTGCGACCATTCAACTGAGTTAAAACTTCTCCATTTTCCTTGTAAATTTTTCCCCGAAGAAATTTTCCATCATGAAACTCTCCATGATAAAGGATATTTCCAGACTTTTCATAGTACATTGTCCCCATTCCATTCATGACTCCATTGTGGAAGTTGCCTCTATACACAATGACTCCGTTTTCAAAGTAGAGAGTCCCATAACCCTCTTTATTGCCATTGTTATAATATCCGTCAAATTTTATAGTCCCGTTTGAATAATATTCCTTTCCCTTTCCATTTGGTTGGAGATTAGAGCCAACCTCTCCAATATATCCCAGTCCGTCATCCAGGGATATGGATACATCTGTAATTAAGGATTTGATAAGGGAATTAATCTAAGGAGGAACAGAGATATTATATTCACTTTTCGTTACGCAGTTGTAGCCTTTGCCATTTTCTACACACCATTCCTGAACGGTACAATTGTCATTGATTCCACACCCCGTTGAATTGCAATTCAGCTTAAAGAGACCACAATAATCCTCCATCATGGGATATACCCATTGTAAGACATTTGATACATTCACATAATTTCCCTTCTTATCCGTTAGATTTGTAAAGTTTTGATCTTCAAACAAATGAAGAATGGACCGAAGCTCTCTTTTAATGACTCGAGGACTAAAGGAATTCCCTCGAACTAAATTGATAACCTGCTTACTCCAACTGATCAAGTCATTTGAAATAAAGCTCCCATAGGTGGAAACGACCATTCGCTCTGCAAATTTAGAATTTATAGTATTGCTCTTTAATTCGTCATTGCTGCAATTCCCCTTATCCTTCTCCACCCTAAATCCAAAGACATGTGCTCCCGCCAAGGTATTGCACGCCTTAAGTTCATTTTCGTTTGCCTGAGATCGTTCTTTCAAAGAGTATCGTCGTTCAATGAGAAGCTTCGTTCCCATTTCGGATGTACTTGCATAATGAGTGCCAAACTCGTTGATAAACCGTCGTAGTTCTGCTTTTTTGAGTTGATTCGATTTTGAAGTGACTCCATGAAGAGCTAATATGAGAAATCAAACCCTCCTGCTTTACAATCTCAGAGCATTTTTGTACTTTTCAATATCCTCCTTACCTTTAACACTATCAGTGAAGGGATCCACAAAATGTTTTATGGATTTATCTGCAATATCAATTTTATGTGTTATGCACGTAGCTTGAGAAACGGTTATGGATCCTCGATCCTTTTTAAAAAAGTCTTTAATCTTCTCGACATCATTGGACTGAGACCAGGATCTTGAAAAGAGAGGGGGAAATTTGTTGGAGACGAGACCATTCATTAAGTTCATTGACATTTCCGGAAGGAGTTCAATTCCAAATCCCATGGTGGAAGTCTTTATTTTACCATCAACATATGATTCAAAGTTATCAAAGACTTCAGATGTCCAGGCGGCATCGCACTAGGGGATATACTCATATTTTGAGAGAGTAAAATATATTTGTGTATGTGGACAGATGTAAGAACAACTTGCTCAGAGTCAAGTCCCGTATGTTTTTAAATTCAAAGCATATAGCACTTTACCTTTATTTGCGTGTTTGCAGTGACGAATCGATCATCAAGTTTCATGTGCCCCGCAGAATTGACTTTTACCATAGGAACAAAAATTTGATTGCGTATCCCTGGATCCGAGTTCCCTCTAGGTGGATTTGGATTTCCCATAGGAACATCATAGCCTCGCATTGCTTCTTCCAAATTGGGGAATGCCACATAATTTGGATCACAGTAAGGGCAAATCACAAAGGGCTCTCCTGGAGTCAGGGAAAATAGGATTAAAACGAATGAGATCCTGCACTTAAAGGACATTAGTCTTTCTCTACTCTTTACAAGTGCTATAGGTATATGCTCTACGATGTGTACTTTTCCATCAAAAAATTTTTTAGTGCAAGTTTTTATGGTGGAGTTAAATTAATTGAAGAGCTCCTCTTAACTTTTTTTTTCTTCTCCAGGCATTCGATTTCACTTTTTTGTCCCATGATTCATTTACATGAAAAAGAAAAAACACTTTACAGATAATGAAAAAACAAAAAAACACTTCCATCACACATTAACTCCATTTAAAAATATCATAATGAACAACCTCAAATAAGGATTGTAACTAGTTTTTTTTTCCTTTTAAATTCTCTTACCATACAAATAATATAAAAATAAATCAATTATTAGTGCATTAATTATAAATAAACTCTTTATAAGATTATGTAATTTGTTAAAACATAGTATATGTATATTTAATATAATATTAAAACCAACAACATGAAAGTTTGAAAGCCTCTTTTTAATTTTCAAAAAATAAAAATGCATTTAAAAGCATAGTAACAATAATTGTTTTTATTTTCTGTCAAAATGTGTCGATCTAAAATATGAAAACTTTTTCTTCTTCAAAAAAATAAATATATATATGAAATAGAAATCTTTAAATAAATATAAAGTTACAATATAAGCAGTAAACACATGCATGTGTATACTTCATATTTTGAATATAGACACAATATTTCAAAGACAAACAGAGAAAGAAAAGACCTGGTTATCAAAGTTTTGTATCTACATATTCAAGTCATTTATTTCTTAATGACCTCTGCAGTAACTTTATATATATATAACATGCCTACGTCTATGTAGAAGCCAAAAAAAATCAGAAAAAGTTAATAATCATTTTATGGAGGCTAGGAAATCTATGAAATTATATATATTTTTTATATATGTAATTCGACACAAGGTAATGTAAGGTCATTGTAGCTTTGTAAAAAAAAAAAAGAGGGGGAAATTGTAAGTTGCAAGTTGATAGGTCCATGAAACCTATGAAATGAGACTTTATTTTTCAATTTTTAACGTTTATTATGAAAAAATGGTGACAAATTTAATCATTAAAATAATAGCCATTGCTAGAAACACATCATTTTCCCCATCTTTCAGGCAATTTGTGGATGCCGATCCTTTGGCTACAAGCCAATCACCGTGCCATTTTTTGGCTTCTGCATGAGAATTGAAGACATGTTCTTTTACTTATGCCTGACCCATTGATGCGAAAAAGCGATAATCTGATGGTGCCAAGTCTGGTGAGTTGCTGCATGCACCTGTAGTTCCCAGTCGTACGTCTTCACAAATTCTCTGGTCACTTTTGTTCGATGTGGTGGTGCATTGCCATTCTGGGCGTCTTTGGCTTATAGTGCTGTTCCAATCGGCCAATTGTCGTTGGTAGCGTGCACCATCAACACTTTTACTGAGTTTTAACGACTCGTACCACATCATACCACGCTAATCCCAGAAAACACACAGCATATCCTTGCAGCTGTTCTCCACGCTAAAATCACCACTTCAGAATTCTCCAAACCACCTGAAGCACTGTGCTCTGCTTAAAGCATGTCCACTGTGAGCTTCTATATGCATTTGATGAGTGTGTGAAGCATTTTTCTTCAAATGAACACAGAAAATCTAGGAAGTCTGCAAATCGGTGTTTGAAGGCTCAAAATGCCACATTTTGTAGAAGGAAAAAAATGCGTTGTTGATTGAAACTTCACAAACAATCAATTGAATATTGTTGCCAGATGACAGACACAAAAAAGACATTTGGAATGGTTTTAAAAATACTCCTAGCGACATCATTAGTTGCTTATTAGCTGAAACCCTCATTTTATAGGTATAAAATCTATTTATATAATATGTAATGACATAATGAGCAAACGTTATTAAATTATTTGTATATTACTGTATTGACTTTCTTATAGTCGATAAAGTGTTCAATCAAACAGATTCTTCACTCTATAATATAATATAATGATGTATTAATATAGGTAATTAGCACTCAACAACACACCAATCATGACGAAACCATGTTTAACATTATGTGCTTGACATAAACTTACACAAACATACAAATGTTCAGTGTATTTATTTTATTTACAATGTGAGTTGAACTATAATTTGCTCCTCCTGTTAGTTAAGTTGGGAACTAATCCTCACTTTATATATTATCCGAGAATTGACTCAGAGTTGGGAAACATGGGACTCAACTACCTTTTTCCTTTTTATGAAGAGAAAAGTTTGGGAGATACGACAAGGGTGCTGAGTACTGTTCATACATGTTAAGAATAATTAAAATGTTCTTTATAAAATAAAATAAAAAAATCATGTCCTTTTTTTTGTGTGACTCAAAAGACCAAAAAAATAAATAAAGGGAGCAAAATAAAACTATCAAGTTCTTAATGAACTCTTAATCACTGAAGGAAAAAGTTTTTTATTTATTTATTTAAATGTTTTGTATTCGTATGAAAAGATACAAAATAAGTGTGTCTATTGTACAAGTCAAACAAGGAAAGTTTATGGAAGAAGCTACATAGTAGATAAAGTCTTTATTCCTTTGTATTTCGTAATATATATATATATATATATATTTTGCAAATGAAATTTTTGCAGAGTATTTGATTTCAAATTCATAGGATGGATGATGTATCATTTTAGAAAATGTGAACATACATACTTTATACGATATATGAGTAAACAAATCACTTACCTTGATAAATGAAATTCAATACTTTGATAACATTTTTTAAAAACAACAAAATATTATCAGACCTTTTTTCTCTTTTTGCTTTCAATTCGTTATAAATCACGGGATTGAGAAGAAAGAGGCAGTCCTTTAGCGTGGCTCAGAAATGGTTCCAAGAGTTATGTTCCTTTTCGCCATTATATTTTTTCTTCCTGATAAGGTAGAGAGACATGGTCTTAAATAATAAACGTTATACATGTAGTTATGTATATCAAGAATAAATTAATTATTTTCTTATAAAGGGAGTCCGGAAAGCCGCCGGACGTGGCCTCTTTTACCAATTTGACTCCTTCAAGCCGGAGAAGCTTATTCAGGAATTTGTTGTTGGCAAAATAAAAGAATATCAGAAGACAGGCTCTGGGGAGGCCAAAAAGAAGTAAGTACTCTTACCTTTTGCCTCTTTCCATGAGCCCTTTCGTAAAAGTTTGAATCCAAGGGATTAACAGGTTCAGTGCCCTTAAATTTTCTTCGAAGGAAAGGGAAAGAAGCATATTATGTTAAAAATCATGTAATCATTCGCTACGTGACCCATGAACCATTAGTGGTCATTAACCCACCAGTTGGGAACTCGAGAAGATAAATGACTTAGACTAAGACTTTCATTCGTATAAATATTTTTTTTTGTCATTCCAGAATCTTAGGAATGATTTGTCCGTGAGTAAAAAGGGGGTGTTGGGCATTAAAATAAATCTCATTATGAAGGTCTCTCTTCTTATAGAAATTGCCATAAATGTCCCATCGATATGTGCAAAAACTTTTGCACAAAAAAGTGTAAGGAATATGAGGAAAAGTCCAAGGAAACAAACTCTGAGAATACACAAACACCTGAAGATGACAAAAACCCTGATGAAGAGTCATCTAAATCCGAATTCGAACTAGGGGATGTTATTAAAAAAATGACAAAGTTGTTTTATGGTTCTGATGGAGCAGATGACGGAGAATTGGAATCAAACTCAAATCCTGCTCCTCAGACTGATGATTTCATGAAAAATGATCCATTTCAAAAGTTGGAGAGAATGTTTTATTTGGGAAAATATGTTCCACCTTTTGAAGGGCTTGAGTCACATGATTCGGAGACAAAAGAAGACGATAAAGACAGTGATAAGGATGTTCGTAAGGAATCTCGATGGTCGGAAAACCCTGATATTCAGGTCCCATCTCAGGAAACTGGCTCATCTGACAAATACCTCTCAGACTTTGAGGAATTTATTAAACTTTTATTAGGAAATAATAAAGACAAGTAATATTTAAAAAATATGTATGCAATGTCCACAATTGTTCCTTAATAAACAATGTCTATTTAAAAAAAATAGGAACAAAGAGAAAGAAAATTGCTCGGAGGAAGATTCTTTTATGTAGAATAGTACTTATCGTCCAGGACTTATGCAATAAAGAAATCAAACTCATGGTAGTGAAACTCATAAATATATGTTATATAATATATAAATAATTCACCAATGTGTGAATAAGTTCCAGTAAAAAGGCATATAAATTCGACAGGAAGTATTATTTAACAACTTTTCAATAAAATTATTAAACTCATTTGCTCTTCCACTTATTATTAATGTTTATATTATTAGAGACGTACATTTTAGTTTAAAAAGTAGACTGATCAACTAACAAAGTCTTCATGATCCAGTAGAACATACTATTGGGTAACTGGAACGATTATATATAAATAAATATATACATTGTAACAAAAATAAATAAATAAATAATAGTGGACTTTTTAGATTAAAGTCAACAAAAATTTTAAATCTATGACACAAAACAACTTCAAAGTTGTACTCAAAGTAATTGCTTTGAGTGATTTTTTTACATTAAATTGGGAATTGAAATTGATGATTAATTAGAAAAAGACAAATAAATTAATTACGTATCATTCAAATCAAGTGAAAATTAGTTAATTAACCTCAGTATTATTTTTTTATTTCTGACTTTCTTTGTTTTCCAAGCATCACAATTTATTTTAAAGGTCCTATATGATATAAAACCAGAGCTAAGACATATTAAATGAACAAAATTAAGTTTATTTTGTGATCCTTTGTCAACACGGATCTAAAGTAATTCATCAATTATCCAATTAAAAAAATGTTCATATGTGCTTTAATTATAAAAGGATGTTTGGTGTCAAGTTTCTTAATTAAGGCGAACTACGTAGGATATATGAGATATATATTATATCAAGACTCAAAGGATATAATTTAAAACTAATTTTTCATATTTAGCATTTTAATGAGATAAATCGTATTATCAATGAGGTTCCAGCATAATTTCGTACGTCGACAAATTAGTAGAGATGGAAAAAAAAGGAATATTTTACCTCACATACCACGACAAGTTTTTTGAGATAAACAAAAACACACTGTATTCTCCCTTCAGCTGATTTTCATCATTTGACTCTTTTGATTCAAAGCAGCTGACTCTACGTGGTATAAACTCAAAAAGGGTATTCTTATTATTTATGACTTTAAGGCATAAAAAATATATTAAATCAAGGAATGCGCGCCCTTTTTTTGAATTTTTGATATATTACAAGTAGTAACGATTAGTTTGTGATTGGTAGAATTTATAAATATTTAGTATATCTAAATAATAAATTATGCCAAATATTAACAAGTTGGCAACAAGGAAAATACAGAAGGGTAGCTACCATATGTTTTTCCAAATTTTTTCTTTCCCTTTTGTCAGTCGAGGTTGCGAGTGGATAAAAAAGCTCGACGTGTACAGTAGTTTTTAAACTGTGGGGGTTGGAAAATTTAGGATGAATAATTTTTAAATATGAACACTAACAAAAGATGAAGAAAAAAAATGTGTACACTGGACAGCTGTTTATATAATAACGAATACTGTACTCTCCCACTTTGCAAACCCGTGTTCAGACTGTGAAACCCATGGAAGCTGCTTGTTAGAGTACAGTCAAAAAACCAACAGGCCTGGTTTGAGGGCACACTTAATGCTTATAATGGGCTTAAAAAAGTCCTCTCGCAGCCGCACAATTCCATGGATCCCCAGTCAAATATTTATTCACGAGGTAAGGGACATTATACAAAAGAGTTAATATATGTAAAAATACAAATTATTAGTTAACAAAGAGGGAAATTGACGTAAGACTAATACAATTAGATACAGAAAGAACAAGGTTTAAGGATGAGGAAGTAAAGTAAGTAGGTTGCTTTTAAGGAGGGAGGTCGTTGGTGGCGAACTTGATGTATGCAATGTACAGTAGGGATAATCCACAGTCTTTCTGTAGGGCGGTTGGGGTGGAGAGGATGCCACGCCAGTTGAACGCAACACGAATGACCTGGTTTGTCCACGTCAGTTTGATTGGGGATTTGTAGGAAGGAGAGGATGGATTCTTTTGCGGTGACGTTGTTATATTTGTTAAATTTGATCATAAACTCTTGACTAATATTATCCATGTTAAATATATTAAAATATCAATTGAATATAACGATGTATATACAAAAGTCTTATCCCTTTTTTTAAAGTTAACCTTTAATTAGTACATTTCAACAAATTAAAGAGAACTTTTTAATTAAATTTGAAGCTGCACTCATCTCATTTATCATAGAAAATGTCGTCTCAGTATGAATTCATGTTTGAGCATCACATAAATTAATCATAAAATGCAATGTAATTTCTCACTTTTATTTAATTAATAGTAAGTTTATGATTAATTAATTATTGTTTTTATATAGATCTTGACGTAAAATTGTCTATCTATCTCTCAAGTTGTATATCTTTCTCATTTTAATGTCCAGCCAGAATGTTAATCTATAGAGTTAAAATTATATTGATCATATTCCTAAAACAACTTAAATATTAAACTACTATGGGCAAAAAATATCGGGAATCATAAAAATATTTATTGAATCATCAAAATTCATTTCATCGTCCCACTCAAAAGTAGTCCCCTCTCCCTTATGCAATGCACATGAGCCAACACTTTTTCTGATTTAAAAACAGTTACAAAATTTTTATGAAGTCAATAATAACACTGGTCAACAGTCAAAAATCCTAAAAGTTATTCAGTTTTGCACGCCGATTTTAAATCTGTAATTTTTTTTTCGAGAGTCCGATAGTTTTTTAGAATTCGAACTTTTTGAGCTAATTTGGCCAATTTTCCAAATTCAACTTGAATTTAAGCCTAGAAAGATACTCATTTTGTGCATTAAAAAATAATGATCCGCTAGTGTGTTTAATACAAATTCCATTTCCAGTCTTCGTTTTGACTTAAAGGGGATCCAAGGGGCCTAGGGTGCCGGAGTAGGCCTAAAAGTCAGCCAAAACCTTTGTACTTTTACAACTACTTGAATATTACATGAAATGGATTAATAAGGACTGCATTAAAGAGCTGAGATCCACAGCTTACAAACATGCGTCCGACAAGACTCCTTAACCAAGAAGAAATCGTCCATCTAATGTGTAAATTTTCATCCAATTTCAAGCAAAAATTCCCTAGAAATCAATGACTCACGGTAGAGCTACTTAAGTAGTAGCGCGCAGAAGGATTTTAGCCGGTTTCTTAATCCTTCTGCACGCTAATACTAAAGTTGCTCTACCATGAGTCTTATATTATAGTATTGGTAAAATTACAGAAACTATTGCTCATATATCATTAGATTCGGCCAAGACTTTTTTATTTGATCAAAATAACTATTATGACTATCATAAATTTGATTTTGTATAAGAATAAGATATTAAACAGAAATTGAAAATTATTTCTCTAGATATAGGAAATCCACACCTTTTCAAATTTTTAATTATCATTCCTCGAGGACTGTGGTTATTAAGTATTTTCTTTCAAACTACACTTTGATTCAATTAAGGAAAAATATAAGTATGAATATTGAGAGTTGAATCAATATAAACACTTGAAGTGTGTACATACTTCAATACACTACAATTACCAAAATCATCATCAAATATTGTGTAAAATTGTACAAATGTATGTTAATTATATACAAAACATGAATCGAATTGAATGTTTATCATTTAAATATCTTATTGTATTGTATGTAAACTCAAAATAAACAGGAACATAGTATTAATATAAAATAAAATATTTATAGATAAGCAGTACATGTATAAAATGTACATATATATGTAGTTAGGGTAGACAAGGCATGATTGGAATAGGCCCTTTTTATCTAACATCCAAAAAAAGGCTAGTGTCACTAAATTTGCATCATAATTGCTTAATTTTATCAATTTTTTTATTATGATATTGGATAAAAACTGATTTTGAGGAGTAAAAGTAATTTTTGAAGGAGTGCTTTTTTTTTATTTTGATAGTTTTAATTGCATTCAGAGTGACTTATATCAATTTTTAACAATAAACTATTTTGCCATCAGTCGATGGAACTTTTTTAGAATTCAAGGCACACTGATTGAGGAGATATTGAAGAAAGTGTAACGCTCGGTACAATGAGGTCAGTTGCTATACGTGTCTTCGTATTCTTTTAAATTATTTTGTTTCTAGGCTTACTTAGGGGAACATTTTGCTTGTATTTATTAATAGCCAGGGAAAGAACCTAAAGAAGCTTTTGAGAGTGTAAGTGTATATGTATGCATTGAATTGAAGTATATGTTATATGGATCAGTGATCTCTAATATAAATCATATATATGTATAAATTTTTACATATTTTTTTTTTGGGTTATACTTTTTTAATTTTTAACACAACAGTGTAACAATTGATGAGTTATATGTCAACTGAATTTTGTCAAAATACTACACACTGACATTGCCTATAGATAAGTACAACCGATAAGGCAATAAATATTTTCACAAACATATTAAGATCATTACTAGATACATATAGCTGCAAGAATATGTACGTATACATTAATCCTTTCAACTGGGAGAGCCTATATGTTACGTAATCTTAAATCTAAGCCTAACAAATTACAGGCTTAAATATTTACCCGTGTCCCATACTTTTAGTGGTTGTCAATTTGTACGGAATTTTTTACTTTATCATGTTGTTATCATGATTCCTTAATTCTTGAGACGATAACATGTAGAACTTACTCCATTATACGTGGTATATAATGGAGTAACACATACTATCTATAAATAATAATTAATTCATAAAAAACCTAATCGAGTGAATTTGGAATCCTTGATATAACATAATCTTCTGATAGCCATGAATTTCTGTTTATTTCCTTTTAAAGACCGTCAATGCCTTTCCCTTTAAAATGGTAAGAGAGTAGCTGATATAGTAAAACGTCATGACAGCTGACGCTGCTTCCTCCATAACATTCTTCAAATTGACAGGATTACCATGCCGACAGAGATTAGAATTTATAATTATAATAATCGATATATAGTTTGTTAAATTTTGGCTTAATTACTGGGAGCTGACGTTAAGTCACACCAGCTCCCAGTAATCATTTTTGGAATTTCGAAAATAATAGACTTATAACATTAAATATGTTATCACATATAATTTAAAAAACTTATTTATTAATTATAATTTTTGTTAAATATTTATGATTAAAAGTTATAAATTATCAATAGTATTATTTTTCTAAGAATTTTTGTCAACTTTTCTGTCTGATATTGGATACAAACTGGTTCTGAAGGATTAACGTAATCTTTATCAAATATGAGGAAAATCACTAATTCATCATCAGCAAATAAGACTTTACTTACTCAAAGACAGTTAAAAATTTCGTTTATTATATTTAAGTAACAGAGTCATGGATCTTGACTTATAATCCTTAATATATCCCAATATCCCCGTGGTGAAGCTTTCTGAGGGAAAAAAAACAAGTAATCGCTGAAAAGAGGTACTTTAAAATGAATACAGGACCTTTCGAAATACCTAAAGTACAAACCAGATTAACAAAAATAAAAATATTCCATACCCCCCCCCCCCCAAAAAAAAAAAAAAAAAAAAAGAAAAAAAAAAGTCCTTGATTTGAAGACAAAATCTATAAAATCCTGTTTTTATGAAATATCAGGTATGCACATCAATAAAAAAAGCCCTCAAATGACCTTCAAAGTTAAAAAGAAACAAAAGTTTTAATGTTTAAAATAAAAATAGTTGGATTATATTGCTCATTAAATGAGCTTTATGCAAACGTATGAACAAAATTGTTTGAGTGTTAAATATTATGTAAAAATTATTTTATTTTATTTTTATAACCAACATAAATTGTTTTCTTTTTAGTTGAAAATATCAACTTTTGGCATAGAAAATTAATTTCAAAAATGCACAGTCAATAATTCCCTATCTATGAAACTATAAAAGGTCAGAGAGATTGTTTTATACCTTATCTTCAACCTAAATGAATCACTTACACATATTTTTATGGTCTTATGGATACTAAATGATGTCACTGACAATAATTTTGTCGAATTTTGTTTGTAAATAAGACTGATATCGATTTTTAATATAAATTGTATCGAATGGCTTTTTTTTCAATGTGGATTTTAGGCCTCTTTTTTTTTATGCTTATTATTAAATAATATTTCTTATATTGAGTTTGGACATTATATTTTCTAAAAGGAATTATTCTCCATATCCATCCATGAGATTCAATAAATTTTATTTTACTTTTTGCTTTGTTTTAAAGGTTGAGAAAACTTCAAAAAAATCATTCTGAGCAAAATAAGAATTGAAATTATGGGATAAACTTATTACAAAATAGCAATTTGATACAAATTATATA
Organism: Lepeophtheirus nordmannii; assembly: GCA_963680855.1. Classification (NCBI taxonomy): domain Eukaryota; kingdom Metazoa; phylum Arthropoda; class Copepoda; order Siphonostomatoida; family Caligidae; genus Lepeophtheirus; species Lepeophtheirus nordmannii. The sequence continues at coordinate 17,943,758 of OY804520.1, read as the reverse complement.
TCAGAAATTGAGTCAAATCACAGAACCTTCATGTAAAACCCCAGGTTTTAGTTAACAAACTACAAAATCAACAACTTTATTGACCGAACAAATGGCTCAATTACTTATCAGTGCCACTTTTGAATTTAAAATGAAAATAAATACATGAAAGTCATCGTTTATTTGACATCATTTTGTTATTATTTGTCATATTTTCATCCTTCATGAAATTATTACGTCAGATCCCATGATCCAGGTGGCAGAATGACCTACATGAAGCGCAAATGAAGATTCAAAATCAAAATTTAAAAAGAAGGTAAAAGGTTATGACAATTTACCTTTGCTTAAGTGTCAGTACGGTGGTATGAGTGCCTCAAATTTATCCGCATGCTCCACAGAAAGTGTATGGTTCTGCTCCTGCCTTCATCAACCTTTTACAAATCCCTTAATAAATTATTTGAACTAATGTACTTTCTCTAGAAATCCAATGAATTTCCTTCAAGATTTGTCAGGAAAAAAAATGAATCATAGTTTTTAATGACCCTCAGGGTCTTCTTTACCTCAAGATCCGTTCTCTTCAAGTGACTAAAAAGACGAAAAAAAAAAGCTGCAAAAAAGCTTCATTACATATTTTCTAAGTTTATTAAAAAATAGTCTATGTATAATAATAATAAAGGATAAAGAAAAATGGCTTGACATTGATGAATGATGTAAAAAGAATTTTTTTTTCAGTAACCAAAGAATAAAAAAATATGAATGTGTGTTATGGAGCCCCATATCATCATATTCCGAGGATGTAAGGGAAAACTTTGATAATATGTATTCTACATGTAAAATACAAGGAGACTAAGTAAAAGGCAACAACTTATAAGCCAATCGTAAAACAATAAAAAAAAAGCTCTCTGCATTCTTAAAATCAATGAATGTGGAAAAAAGAAAAGAAAAAAAAACTCTCAACTATTAAAACAAAAAATACCTGTAATTATTAATGACATTCATGTATTTATCATCATAATTGTCCCATTACTTTTTGAAAAACAATAACAATCAAGAAATTGCGTGATTATGCTATGATCCATATGTGGCGTCACTTTTGTGAACAGCTAATTAGTGCAATTTATTGAAATTAATTTATCTTCATAGGAGTCAAAATTGTAAAAATATAATTTGCTTCACAGGTTCATTGATGTAATTAAATCAATTAATTTTTTGGGTGATCAGTTATTAACATGTTGAACGATTTACACAAATATTGAGGCTAACCAAATATTACTATTATTATTATTGAATTTTTGAGAATAATTTACAATAAGGAATTTGTGATAATATTACAAGATTTGGTTTCTATTTTGAAAGTATTCTTATTTTCATTAATAGATATTCTTTAAGTATTCTATGTTATAAGATAATATTTTTGGTTTTTTTCCATTCATGTTTTTTTAATAATTAATTGGTAAGAACAAATTTTTCCTGAATGTCGAAAGAATGGTGAATAACTGTAATATTAATATACTGATGAACTGCGTAATTAAAAGTACCCAAAATTAGGTAGATATTAATTATTTGAAAAATGTGTTAAAAAGCCTACAAAGTAGTCATTTTTAGAAAACGAAAGAAAAAGAAAGTAATTTATTTAGACGGTATGTCACATAAATTGTCAAAAAATAAGACTTTATCGTACTAAAAATAAGTATCAGAACCTACAAAATCTATAGAGTTCTAAAACTTACATAGTACACTGATTGGTCTCATATGCGCCAGAATAGGGGCTAAGAGCCATTTTTGAAAAATAAAAAAGTTACGTGATTAGGAGTAATGGTTCCAGGACCCCTGATTGATCTTGATAAAAGCCACATAAATATAATTACAATTATAGTTCATCTTCTTCAAGGTTGCTATAATCTTATTCAAGAGAATATTACTACACAATCAATTCCTTCTTTCTCAGGAAATGTGATTATAAAACCTTTTTCCACCGGCCGTTTTTTTTTACTGCAATCCACATATGTATATGTTCAACCCATAATACTTTGAATCAGAACTCTGATCATATAGTCTTTGAATCACAGTGGTCACCTCTAATCATGCCTTGCTTTAACGTTGATTTAAAAAAATATTATTAAAGATTAAAGTGAGCTTATTTTCTCAGTTTCAATGAAGGCCCAAGTGATCTTTTACCATTTGTATTATTCATAAAATATAAGTATACAGATCAAAATCCCTCCAAAAAATTAAAACCACTTCACCTTTTTTAATTAATTAAGGTTATGGTTAGTTGAACCTCACGAATTAATTACATATTAATATATACAAACACACTAGGAAAAAGAGAGACATAGGCTTCAAAATTTACTCCAAAACTTTTGAAAGCCGTTTTATATTTTTCTTAAGTCTATACTTTCGATTCTGAAAATTTTAAAAACATTTTACAAACAGTTTTTTAGATATCCAATATCTTGTGTTAAAACTGGCAATTTTTTTGGAGAAAAGAATTATAATTCATTTATGGGTGTAAAAGTCTTAAAATTGTGAGGTTTTTTTTATATTTGCGGACTAGAATACATACTTTTTGTTATCATAAATTATACAAAAAAAATGTATATATAAAACAAAGACACACTGCACACATATAATGGAAACTTAAGTTTGAGTTATATTATCGTGTGAACAAAAATTAAGATTAACTAATTGACTGTTAAAAGACAGTTTTGTCTTCGACAAACCATTGCTTCTTATACCCAAAGCAACAATATTTGAAGTTTTTTTTAGTATCTGGGTTTATATGGTTATGAACAAATTATTTGATTTTATGTTGAGAAACTCAAAATTAGGCATTTTAAATTAAAACTTTTAGTAATGTGGTTTGATGAAAAAAAAAAAAAAAGCCAACAACATATTGTTATATCAATGACAGAAAAAGATCTTCAGTTTTAAAAAAATCATATTTTAAACTTGAGAAAGGTCCTTGTTAGAGAGCGTAAAGTTGAGGAAAATGTGACCTTTTTTTTCATTGCTACGAGTTTGAAGCAAATACTCAAACACGAATTCACAGAAAAGCTCAACAGAAGCAGATTTGTTGTACAATTGGAAAATTTAAAAAGGTAAATACTCTACAACCAATATGATTAACGACAGTACAATTAATCTCCAACTGTATAATTCCAGCCACACTCCATTCCCTTGGAATGAGTTTCCTCATTTCGCGCTTCTGAAAGGTATTGAAAAACCTAGAGTTTCAAACAAGGGATTATTCTCCCAGTATACTCAATACAATAAATGTTTTCAAGTCACTGATCCCTTTCAAAAGCTTTCCTGTTATTTTTACTTAATTCATGAGATTGCTCAGATCATATTCTGGACTTGTTATATTTAGACTCTTGATGAATGATCATTATATTCTGAATCCCCTCTCTAATCTCTCTTCTGAGTTAAAACTCCCTCTATCATCTTTCATTATTTTTATTTGTTACCTATACGAGAATATACCCTATACGTATGTACATGCGTTATGATAGTTATGATAAATGATATCAAACTATCTGATTATTGTTTTTTGGCAAGAATATAACTATGTTCGGGAGAGAGGTAAAAAACACACACACACACATACGTACAACGCTAAATCAATGAATCATTTTCAGCATTGTTTGAGGAGCTCTGGGAACATGATATATAATATGTTTGTATGGGTAGATAAATATTTTAGCTCATAACATTGATGATTCTTAAATACCCTAAAATATACCAACAGGGTCTATCTTTATCAAATTAGAAGTCATTGTGTACTATATGTACTTATGTTTATTCAAAGAGCGAAAAACGACGACAACATATATGTTAAGTCAACAAGAAAGCAAGTTTGTTTTCAAATATTGAAAAGGAGAAAATTCATTTTACAGTTACCTTTTACTTCATAAATATGACGGCCAAATATTTTGGAGTCATTTTAAGACCTATACCTCACGGTTTTTTCTAAAATATCACTTTTTAGCGAGAAACCAAGGGATTGTTGTCTATCCAATAGAGCAAACGGACAAATTTTACGACTACACATGGAGCCGACATGGTCCTTGAACATCTTTCTCATAGCCCCAGAGATTTATTTAGAAGTAATTGGCTAAAACCAGTTCATCATCTGTTTAAGAACTATTAGAAACCCTTACGTCATAGTTACTACATTGTCAGAAATCTGGGATATTTTTAATGGTCTGAATGGCTAAAAGAGAGACAAATGTTTTTACTGGGAAATAAATGAAGTGATCTTCTTTAAGTGTACATGTATATTGTATGTATTTACTCCTGGGAGTATGTCTCTAGTCATAATTAGGGATGGGCATTTTATTGGGATGAGAAATCGTGCCTGCAATTACTATCTGGTGCCTCTACATTGTATCTCCTGATATTTATTTGACAATATTAAATAATACATAATAACTTCTTAATTGTTGCAAGTTCTCACGATACTGTGAAGACTGAACTCAAATTGGTTATCAACAAAAGAAGGTCAAATTGGGTTTTCTAGTTGAAAATATGACGTGAGTATATTTTTATTGGCTTCGAAACAATTTTAAAGAATATAAAATATAACCTCAAAATGGAAGGATTGATTGAAATACACACGAAGTACTCTTATTATATGACAACAACGACAAAATATTATTGATGTGTAATTGTACAAACATCAAATTCGATTGCCAACAAGAATTTTTCATAAAAATGATGTTTTTCACCACAGTGTAACTTAAACTGGTGCCCTCCAGATGTAATAGAACTAATTGGGTGCATACTTGATATTTTTGTGAATTCCAAATATAACAAGGAGGAGGAGGGGGGGAATGTCACATGAAGAAAAATAGAAGTTATAAAAAAAGTTATGACTGTAAAAACATTTTATTTATTTTTTTGCAAAAAAAGTCGTGGAGTAAACAGGATATTATATTTTTATTATTTTTTTTGTTAAACTTATAATATATTGCAAGTAGAAAAGTTATTTTCTTACGTAAAATGGTGTTTAAATTAAATTAAATTTCTGCTCGAGACTAAGCCAGGGTATTTTAACTATATACATACATATTTTTGATAAGATTGATAAGACGTATTGGCATATATCATTTCACGGTGTTACAAACAATTTAAATTTGAATAAATTTTTCATTAAAACAATAGGATACCAGCTGTATATTGAACTCTACGGAGAAATATGTATATTAAAAAAAACCCATAATTTGACAGTGTCTTTTGTGACACTTCCTAAGGGAATAATATTTAGTCTGAAGTGAAGATTTTTTTTAAAAATAAAAAACAACTCACTTTTGTTATCTATTCAATTAGCTCTATTAAAAAAAAGTAAATTAATTATTTGTGAAATAAGATATTAATAAAAGATTTCTTCTATAAAAATTAAAATACTTTCAGAGATTGTTAAAGACGCCTTGAAGGCCGTGTTTTTCAGTTTCTATCTTAACAAAATATAAATTAACATATTTTGGAATGAAAAATTTCAATATTAAGTTATAAATCAATTTAATTATTGATTAGCCATCAAATTTTCCAACTAATCAATAACTCGATAGAGGATTTAAATATATTTTTTATGCATAATTAATACATTCTGAATAATGTTTCAATTATGTTTTTTCCTCCTTTAAAGGGAAGATCCATAGTTGAATAACTTTCTGATGTTTGTCAACAATCGTGTTGGGAAAATTCACTGGAAGGATTTAAAAAAATATGTATGCCTTTTAAAAACTTCCTAATTGAGTATTTCTGGATCGTATTACTCTTTGTTGATTTGGGATTTTAGCGAATTATTTCACTAAAGTAGAATAACTCTTGACAAAGACTTCTAAAAGTGGTTGCACAAGTATCCAAAAATACAGATATGACGTGATCATATTAGCATCGATTTTCTAACACAGAAATTGAAAACATACAGCCCATTGAAACTTTTATTTTCGAGATACTTTATTTTTTTAAAGTATTATTCATGTAATACACAGAGTTTACACAAAGCTAATTAATATGTACAAAAAGTTGTGTAATTTGCATTAATTACAACACGCAATTAAAACCGCTATTATAATCACTCAATATCTCTGACAATGATGTCAAAAAAAAAAAAACTTCAACAAATTTGAAGTGTCAAAAATCCTATGGGGTATGAGTATAATAAGAGTTATTCAGTTTTGCACACTAATTTCAAATCTGATGTTTTTTTCGAGAGTCTTACAGGTTTCGAGAAATTGGACTCTATTTTTGTAGGTTTTTGGCCCATTTTTCAACTTCAACTTCAATTTAAGCCTAGAAGGATACTCATTTTGTGTAAAAAAAAAAATAATGATTCGCTATTGTATTTAACGCAAATTCCATTTCCAGTCTTTGTTTTGACCTAAAGGGACTCCTGGAGACATAGGTGGCGGGAGTAGGCTCAAAAATTGACCAACACGTTCGTAGATAAATAGTTCCTTGAATATTGCGTTTAATGGATTAATAAGGAATGCATTTAAGAGCTGAGACCACAGCTTTCAAACGAGTCCTTAACTTTAAAGAAATCGTCCATCTAAGTTTGTAAATTTTCATTCAACTTTGAGCAAAAATTTGCTAGAAATCAATGAGTCATGGTAGAGTTACTTAAGTAGTTGCACGCAATAGGATTTCAGCCGGTTTCTTAGTCCTTCTGTGCGCAACTACTTAAGTAGCTCTACCGTGAGTAAGGTAGGTGAAGACTAATCAACAGCAGACAAAAAAAACATTTCGGTGTTGCCAAATAGGCCGATTTCCAGATAGGTTAAGCCGAATTTTACCATGTCCAAAAATCGACTAGAAATCAAAGACTCACGGTAGAGCTACTAAAAAACAAGTGCAATAAATTGAAGTAATTGCGTACAGAAGGATTGCGAAATCAGCTGAAAGTAACAAAATTCAAAACAATGAGCTTCTACTTAATTAAAAAGCAACTCGGAAGAAAGAGTGGAATGGAATGACCATTGATATCAAATTAAAGAAACGTATCCAGCGTTCCTTCCTCAATCCAGTTTCTCTTCATATCCATGATGATGAAGTGGAAGGGACGCCGGGCGCTGAAAAAATCTTTACAAAGTCCCTATGATGATTCATCAAGGAACACTATTCCTTTCATTGGATATCCATGGCCATGCTATTCCACTGTTGACCAGTTTACCTAATTAATAAGTTTAATTTCATATTGCTTGCATTATCCTTCATCAGTTATAATAATTATACGAGCTTGGAATAATATAAAAAAAATGAGCGTAAGTTACTATTCAGTTAATTATCTGCTTAATACTTGCGCTTGTCAAAAATTTCCTGCTATAATTTTACTATAAAATAATTCTCTCAAATCCCAAATATGAGTACATATATAAAGATATTTAAGTCAAGGAACAGTAACATGATTTGAAAATTCCTTAATCATATGGTTCATCAAATAGATATGTATTTATTTTAAAACCCTTACGGCAAATTTTACTAGAACCGTAAATAATACTTCCTTGAAACTCATCTTTTAATATAATTAATTAATCAGCTACATACTTTCTATCAAATAATATTCAAAAAGAAAGTAACAAATTTTAAGGAGCCATTTTCATTTATGTATACCAGGGTGTTTTCTTTATGAAGAAAGTTGATGGGTTCAACTCGACCATGATGTTACCATACTGTGAGCAATTGAAGAGAACAATTAAGTACCTACCACCAACTCATTTGTATTTTTTTGCCAATCCTTATTAATGGAGAAAAGGTTGCGAGATACAAGAATATAGATAACGAAGTAATAAGGTTTATTGATCAATAAATAATTTGAAGAAAATTAAATGAAACTATCTGAGAGTGGTACGTACATGGGGTAGAATAGTAATTAGGTATGTTCCAAACGGGTCTAGGAAAATTCATCGACATCAATTCATCGGTAGTAAATTCATCGATGATCAGTTATCCGACCATCAAGTCATCGATTTGTAAATTCATCTACTTTTTTCTCCCAATGAATACTTTCAACAGCCTAGAGTAAATTCGTGTATACCTACTGCGGCCTATGGTTAGATGAACTAGCTTTTAATTATAATTTGTCGTTTCCTATTTGAGTGCTTCTTTACAATCGTCAAGTTCACATCTATTGGAAATTATTTTAAATCATATTGAATTTGATAGACATAAACTTAATTCTAAACCATTGTTTTTGCTTCGTTCAATTCACAAAATCTAAAAATAAATCTAATTTATGGTTTTTTGTAAGAGTTTCAATGTTGGTTGTCGTACATTTTTGGAAATATGTACAAGTCCTAAATATGTAATTAAAATAATAATTTTTGCTATGTTATGCACAAAATTTCTTTATATAATTTTAATCTGGTCGATGTTCATGTGAAAAACTCTGCCAAAACAAATTTGCTCTATGCTGTTGAAAGTATTCATTAGGAGAAAAAAGTCGATGAATTTACAAACTGATGAATTGATCGTCGCATAATTTACCTATCGATTTATTGACGATCGATGAATTGATAATCGATGAATTTACCAAACACCGTTCCAAACATAGTGGGTGCTTCAAAATATTTTTGGCTTGGTTTGGATGAGAGAAAGCGTGTGATTTATCCGAATATATTTAGTAAAAATATTTTTCTTTTTCGTTAAGTCCTTCTAAAAAGTCTGTGGGACCATTCTCAATTAATAAACAATGAATTTTTCTGCTGCTTTCATAATATGTACATTTTAATTTAGAAATTTTGGTTTTTGATTAGCCTTCTGTTATTTTTCCAACCAGGTATGAGTCACTATGTCCAGGTAAATGGTCATTTTTGTTTAACATTTCTGCTTTTCTTTGTATTAATTTTGATAATTGATTTTATTGTGGCATGCGGGTAAACTAGCTTGAATTTTAATTTGTCGCATGTCAAGAAATATTTACAAAAATATAAAGTGAAAACGAGGGAAGCGTGCCCAACCCCCAATCCGTGGATCAATCAGTACCGGGTCGCACAAGAATTAATTAGTTATTTTTGGAATTAAAAAGGTGGACTTACTACTTCATCTACAGACTGTAGGAAGGGAAGAAAATATTAAGTATAAATGCAAATTACAAAAGATAATTAATTGTCTCTAATTACCCCCAGATGGGACCATCTTTATATAAAGAAACAAGCTCAGGGCTCCCATTGATTTAGCGTTACGGACAGTTTTTGATATTATAATATGTCATATTGTTGGAGCAGCAATGTGACAGCATTTGTCTGCAACCACTAGAAAGTATCTCTATACCTCAATGCAGGTCCATTGAAGATTTAATTTCCTCTAGGTGCTTTTTGCACTCAGTTAATCAGTGGGATTTGGTCATTTTTGGTTTCAATATTTCAATATTATAACACTTCCCTATTGTTATAATAGCATTGGTATGTTGGAGCAATGTGCTAATAAAGTTCCATATGAGGTCACAGTGGGTTCATGTTTATTGTTATTATTATAAATATTTCAACCCCCCGGTCCACAGTTAAATTGTCAAGCGTTGACCGGTCCGCAGTTAGAAAAAGGTTGGGGAACACTGCTTTAGAATAGTTTGCCTTTTAGAGTAGAAAGTTTAGATATGGTGACGTCATACACTTCATAGGAAATTTTGTTTACTCCGTTTGTTTGTCTGAGTACGAGCATCTTTAAAATTTAAAAGGAAAAAACTAACACAAAATAAATGTCTTTTCAACATTTGATTAGAATTTTTTGCTATCTCTGCACCATACCTAATTACAATCCTTTGAGCACGTACTAACAATGCTCTCTTCTTCTCCACACGACTGGCAATGATTTGGATCCAGCATGCGACAAATATAGGATAATAAAAAGTAATAACAAAGAGCCGGATATTAGTTACACGTTTTTCTCTATAACTTTCTTTTGAAATACATACAAAGAAAAACCCAATATACACAACAAAAATATACATACAACAACAAAATTGATTTTATATACGTATATATGAACTTTTAAATATATGTAAAAATCTATAAACATATGGAGAATCTTACATATGAAAGGGATTTCATAATTTAAAATATGTAGGTATAGGAATTCTTGAGGCATCATTCTCTCTTTTGAAACAACGCCTACCTCATCTTTATTGAAAAGCCTATAATCGACATCAATTTTTCTTTAATGTATGTATGTGCCTAGGTTAACAAAATACTGGTTAGATAAAAATAACACACACACAACACAGTAATACATTACAAAAAAGGTAATAACAAGCGAAGAACCTCGAAGATACCTTCACATATGTATAATTAAAAATAAAAGAAAAATAGATTTAAAAAATCATGTGGTTCTACCATTTTATTTTTCTATTATCTTTAAACATTTATAAAAACATTTATGAATGTGGTAATGTACATTAAATAGTAACATAGTTAAAGCAAAAATGCTTAAAATAAGGAGTTGTACGCATAAGGGGTTTTGTTTCCTATTCATTGTAAGGTCCGACCGAATATTCGGCCAATTTGAGAGGGTTATAGATTAAACGGTAGTCCATCAATGTTCTCCATTAACTAGCTATTACCCATATTGTATTTACTACAAAAATATAATTTGTTTAATAAAAGACAAAATTAATAATGAATTTTTCTTTTCGTACAACCAATGAAAATTATCAATTGAAAATCCAGACATGACATTTTTTTAAATAGGCTTTTTCACCCTGTTTTGATATTTTTGACTCTGACAATCAGTTTTATAAATTGAAAATATATAATTATCACTATTTTCATGTTTCTTATCGTTTTTCTATTCTTCAATTGAAATTAAATAGACACAGATCCAAAATTTAAAAAAATTCACTATAAAAATTATTTCACAATTATGTTGTCTTGCTTTACTTTGGTGATGAGAAAGATATTCCACAAGATCAAAATATCCACACTTGGTCTTTTGTTTAGTTATTTTTACTAGGATCTCAAAGGTTAATATAGTGTCTCTAAAAAGTCCATAACTCGTAGTAATGCCTTAAACTTGATCAAAATAAGCATGTTAATTTATTTAGTTGCAGTTGTCTAAAATCAGTTCATCTGTTTAAGAACTATTAAAAATTAAGTATATCCGCTATCAATCTCACCATGAATAATAGTATTAGTAACAACATTGTCAGAAATACCAGATGTTTTTTATTTTTGATTGTGGCCGGTATTTTTTTCCTATAATTAAGTTGCAATTATTGGAGTCATTATTTAATTTATTGAAATATACTATTAATACAAATGAAAGATAATGTCTTCAAGAATATGAGTGCAGTTCATACTCATTTTTGAAATATTTCAGAGTAACTTGGCTTCTTGTTGACTTGACACATGTATCAAAATCATGTTATGAATGAAAAAATCCTATGGTTCTTGAACATTGATAGTACCTATGTAAATATAAATAGTATATAATCAAATTATTGATTGATAGATAAACATACATTCATACATACATATATTTAGTTATAATTGATTGTTTAATCATTGTTTAATCGAAACCTTTTGAAGTCTGTCAGATCTACAAACATTTATATCAAGACTTCGTTGTATATTTACATGTTACATGTGATACTTCTCCTAAAGACAAAAAATACAAGAAGAACCAAGAGAGAACGATGAAAAATGAGAAAAAGCATTCATTTCTATCATTCCTTAAAAAAAATTTTTTTTTAAAGAACGAAGTGGAAAGAGAAAGAGAGAGGTTTAATTACTTACTCTCGAATAAAAGTTTTAAGAATTAAAGAGAAGATGGAATAACTTATAGAGCAGAAAAAAATATAAAAATAAAACTACCTTTTCATAATTATTGCCTCTCTCAACGAAAAGTTAGAAAGACGAAGGAAATTTTATTAAATCAGTTCGAATGTTATATATATACACTTAAATAGATCGAAAAATATATTTATAAAAGTTTGAAGGAGATTAAACTATGAAATCCCCTACCCATTCCTATATTTCATCATCATTTTTGCACCCTTAAAGGGCCCTTCATATAAAAAGATCCATTGATATCCATTGTCCAAACTCAAATCCTACTCAAGATTCTGCATATACATATGAAGTTAGGTGGTGCTGAATACAATATCCTTAGCTATTATGAAATAATGAACAAAGGAAATCCAAAGGGACGACAAAGCCTGCTTTCACATGCTTTCTTTTGAATATATCATAATTTAATAAGACATTTTGACAATTGCCATATTATGTTTGTATGTATAAAAATATGGTGTATAAAGATCAGGGGCCTTTCTACAAAGATTTATTGCATACTTGCCTTCACTTTAAATAACCAAATGTGCTTAGAACGTATATTAAACATTAAAATAAAAAATAATGTTGAACCTATTTTCATCCAATTTTCAAAGGGGTTATAAAAATAAAAAACTGGGGGATGGTTGGTTAATTTTTGATAGGTTTTACTGGATTTCATATGATGTAGGAATTATTTGTTTTCTATAGGACTTCTTACTATAGATAGCCTCGAATTTCTTGTGATTTCAAACAAAATGCCCCAGAAATGCCCAAAATGTCAAAATTATTTATAATTAGGGATACAATTTTAGAAATCCCAAAGAGAAGGCGGAAGCGATTCATATGGTACTATTGAATAAACAGCCTTGTTAACATCAGCTGTTTCTTATATGATTTTTTTTTTTGGGGGGGGGGAGGGAGGGGGATGTATTGTAGACGTAGGCAAAATGTTAATATGAAGTTGAATTTAAGGAAGAAAAGAAAAATATGAGTTGGTACGACTACCCTGATAATGATAGTGAATTCATTATTCTCTGTATCGTTGACGAAATAACTTGCTACACTTATAAGTAGTTCACATTCTGATTATTAATGCTAAAGAAAGTGTGTCTCTTCTCTTGGATTTCTGACTAATCAAATTCACTTGAATCCTTTTAATTTCAAACAGTTATTGATTATTATTTAATATTGTCAAATAGTAATCAAATAAATAAATGCAGAGGTACCAGACATTAACCACTTCAAAGTCCATTCCTTCTTATTAGTAAATATTATTGCGCCAGGAATGACTTTAAACATAATATTTATAAATATCATTAGATGCAGAGAGAGTATAATAATTATATTGCAACTCAAATATTATTATACATTTAAAAAGAAATCTGAAACCAATGTAGGTCTTTAATTCTTATTTAGAGGGAGATGCTTCCTCCTCCACGGTCAAAGAGAGAATAATCATAAATTCAAAAAGGAATAGAAATACCAACCGCTTTTTTTCCCCTTTTTCTAATCATAAAACTGTTTTGTTTGTTTTGTTTTTCCTCTACAAAAGCCAGATCCCTAATTCATTCTTGAGATGAACTTATGATTTTCAATGAATGTATTCTAAACAATTGATTGAAGAGTTTTGATTATTTTAAAATTGTAAGAGTGTTCCTTGTCCGAAGGATCGTACCATGCCTAAAGATTTATTTATGAAGGTTCTATAGTATGCATTCTTTATCGAAAACACTTTTTAAAACTTGAACGAAATTACTGATTATAATGAGATCCCTTGATTCCTCTCCATGTCAGTTTAAATCTAAATTCCTGGTTTTTTACTCTAAATAAGTTATTTTTTCAGAGTATTATCCAAAGGGAGCTTATTAATGTAACCAAAAACATTGAACAAGTTCATTAAACATTTTTTTTGTTTATTTGCAACACACCTGGCTTTCTCTAGGGTGCACTATTGTATCGTGGCACTAAGTTGAAGAAACACTGTTCTACATTGATGAGTCATTGAAGATTTAGTTGTATTTAAATTATGTTGAAATGGTATTTAAACACACCATTTTAATGTGCAATAATAATGTTAATTGTGGAATAATTGAGGAAGGGAACATCAAAATAGCGTACAACGAACTATATTGACCCCATCTAAACCCCCTAAGTCGACCTATTTCCTGTAACTTTTGCCCTTCAAAACACATTTTTGTTTTTGAGCCTCCAGCGAACTCAAAGGCTAATAGGACATAATATATATCCTTTATTGGATCCAGTTACTCTTAGTGATGCTCATTTAAACAAACGAACAAAGGGACTCGTGTCATATACATATATGAGAATGAATGCTCCTTATAAATTATGGTAGAGCTTTTCTATTTATATTTCTTTTAAATAGTTTTTATTATGACGTAAAAGACGAGTTCCGTCCTCTTGCGAAAGGTCAAGTTTAATAAACTATTTAACTTTTGTATTACATATAATACAACATACAACATTTCTAGATAAATTAATCAAATTACAATGATTTTTTAGATTGAAAATTGAAGTTAAATCTTCAAATCCTATAGAAACAATTTTTCGTATCGTTTTAAGAGCCTCTCAAACTTCCACCCCCAAATATTCAAATTTAACAAAGCTTTTAATATATATTAAAATGCTTGTAAAAACAGCATCATTGGCATTGAAATCGATACCATAACTTATGATGTCAATTTTAGGATCTAAAACTTTAGGCAACGATGAAAAGCCGATTCTTTCTTTTGGAAATCAAAAATATGGTTACTCACACATAGATATACCATCAATCTTTTGGTATGATAAAACCTTATTTTTTATGTTTTGTGTGGAAAAGGAAACAAAACTGGCTGGACATTGAGCTTTCTCCACGACAAATTTATTGGAAAAAAATATTCATAGTGAAGAAAAAAGGCAGACTCTATATTATGAAATTTGAATTTGTATGCAGCATATGCAAAGGCTTCATTAAATTCATTATTTAAATTTAATAGAATCGTAGTTAGATTAATATTTAATAAATAAAAATCAAATTATGTACACATCTAAATTTGTAATTGGCATTCAATTTCGAGCAAAAATTCGCTAGAAATCAATGACTCACCTAATTTTGCAAAATTAGCTAAAATCTTTCTTTGCACGCTACTACTATAATCTATTGCATTTAGTTTTTTTAGTAACTCTACCGTAAGTTTTAATTTCTAGCGAATTTTTGCTTGAAATTGGATGACAATTAACATATTTAGATGTACAATTTTTTCTTGATTAAGGATTCTTATCAGGCGTTTGACATCTCGTTTGAAAGCTGTGGGTCTCAGCTCTTTAAGTCATTCAATTTCATGTAATATTCAAGAAATTATTTAAGTACAAACGTTTTAACCGACTTTTGGACCTATTCCCGCTCCCTAGCTCCCAGGATTCCATTTAGGACAAAACAAAGACTGGAAATGGAATTTGCATTATATACACTATCGGATCATTATTTTTTAATTTACAAAATGAGTATCCTTTCTAGGCTTAAATTGAAGTTGAAGTTGGTAAATGGTCCAAATTAGCTCAAAAAGTAGAGTCCGATTTCTCGAAAACCGTCAGACTCTCGAAATTTTTTTTTTTAGAGATTTGAAATCAGCGTGCAAAACTAAATAATTTTTATTATACTATTACCCCTTTGGATTTTTGATATTTCAAATTTGTTGACCTGTCTTATAATTATAATGAACCAAAGGTCCTTGCCCGAAAAAAAAATAATATTATAAAAATAGCCATGAATAGCTAGCCTTTTTCACCTTCACTCGTAGCACCAAACGAATAAATATTCAAATAAGATGAGCCTAGACAGATTATCACATTGTTTATGCAATTTTCTTCGGAAATCAGGACATTAAAGCTTCTTTACACTCTTCATTTAAGAACCCATAAATTTTAATTTATGAACACACAAATACATACATTAGTAGTAAAGAAGGAGGGGGGGGGGGAAGCAAATAAAAATGAAAAAAAGAAAGACATACTTATGAGTATTTATGTGATTTTCTCTTCTTTTTAATGTTGTTTCGAGAAAAATAATATAAAATATGTTTGTATACATATACAAAAATAAGTATAGAACTTCTTTTATGCATAAAGTTCCATAGTTCTTCTTGTCTTTGCTTTTTGTTTTGTGTCTCTTTTCCTACTTTCCAATTTTATGAACAGCTTCTTCTTCTTCTCCTTTTAGACATATACATACATACATATGTACTGTATCGACTTCAATAATAAAAACCCTTTTATTACCTAATCTCTTGAATGACCACAACCCCTCTTACTATGCATGTATGTACATACGTATCTCCCTCTATGAATGGTGTGAAATGACAAAAGGAAAAATCAATTCTCACTTTTGATGTCTAAGGATTATATGAGATGATCCCTATGATAAAAAAAAAGGAGAAAAAAACTTTCAAATAAGGTGAAAAATGTTTCAAATAAATGTTGAAATATGGATTCCTCACACCCTAAATGCTTTTTAATAGATATATACATATCAGGTCTAAGCCTATGAAATGAAGCTTTCAGCTATTAGGCAACGGATGATAACGCTAAGAATATTTTTAAACCACTTCAAGTGTAAAAGGTTACGGTAGACATGCTTTAAGTAGAGCACAGGCCTTTAGGTGGTTTGAAAAATTCCAAAGTGATGATTTTAACGTGAAGAACGGTCACAAGGCATTGCTGTGTGTTTTCTGGTATGAGCATTTTTTTTCTCGGCCATATCGGCGTATCTTTATTCGAATACACATACTAAAAATTCATAACAGGGAACAAAATTTCAAGAAACTGATCGAACATCAAAAACATATTTTAAAAAAACAATCAAAAGTCGTTTAAAAAAACATAAAAGTGTCGCAAAAAACAACAACAACAACAAAGGTCCAATAAAATTATGAAATACTTTGTGAAGTTCTGAAGTGGAGTTTTATTATTGATAGTACGCCGGAGATATCTCGATCAGGAGATGATCTTTTTGCGTATAGAACATGGTGGGCATTGGCAATGATGGCATTGATAATATTATCTTCCTGTCCGGTATATAAAGTGATAAAATCATCTTTCTTAAATTTATAGAAACTAAAAATTTCCACTAAATATTCCCCTATGGTAGAATATAGTGGGGTAAGTTTCTCACATTCAAAAAGAAAATGGTCACTTGTTTCATCCTTGACTCCACAAAATACGCACTTTCGTTTTTCATCGGCAAAAAACTTAGCGTTCGCTTCTAGAGTTCCAGTAAGTATTCGATATTTTAACCATTTTTCAGGTTAAAACACGGTGAAAGTGTTGACGGTGTATGCTGCCAACGACAATTGGTCAATTTGAACAGTGTTTTACTACAAAAACGCCCAGATCCAACTATTTTTATTCATTACAATGAACCGTCACATCGAACAAGAGTGAACCAGGGATGGGTGGAGACGTACGATTTGGAACCGTTGGTGCATGGTGCTTACTCACCAGACTTGGTGCCATCAGATTATCACTTGTTCGCATCGATGGGTCATGCATTAGTAAAAAAACAGGGATTTAATTCTCACACAGAAGCCAAAAAATGGCTCGATGATTGGTTTGCAGCCAAACACGACCATTTTTTTTTTTGGCTCGGCATCCACAAATTGCCTGAGAGATGAGGAAAAGGATGTGTTGCTAGATATGGCTATTATTTTGAAGATTAAATTTGTCACCATTTTGTCACAAAAAATTTATGAAGATCAAAAAAAGGAAAAATGTATCTTCATACTTTAATTAACATAACAATCGAGAGTCGAGGTTGTAAGTGCAACAAAAAGATTGTCGATTAGCAGATTATTTAACTAACCTCGAATGAGGTGGATAAATTAAATTTATGATTTACTTCATTTCATATATGTACATATGTCAATGCCATACTCACTCACTAACCATTGGAAACTCCTACATACATTGAGAACGAACGAAGAAATGCTTTGATACATTTGTGTATGAAATTCGAACAAAAGCATTAATTTGTATTATATAAAAAAATAAGCTAATTAAGAAGAATTCCAGAAAGAAAAAATACTTTAGTTAGCTTCATGCATGATATGTTTCATTGTAAAGGAATTTCTTTCGAATAAATATATTCAAACAAGGATACTTCATGAATCTAATAAAGGAAATAAGAATCATTACGTATAGTTTACATCGCATTAATATAGATTTTTATTCTCAGCATATTGAAAAAAAGACAACTAACTAACATGACTTTTTTAAATCCAAACTAAACATGAAATAAGGGAAAATATTTGACTTTACAAAACATAGATAAATTATATTCATATTTTACTATGAGTGATTGAAATATGTTTAACATACATATGTAAATATTTAACTTCATATTATGTGTTGATAAAGTATAGACGTATAAAGTTAAATGTTGTCTAAGCTGATAAAAAATTAATAAAATTCAAAAGTATTATTCATGTGAGTATAACAAAATAGAAAGAATGTATTATTCTTGGATTTTTTTTTTTTTTTGCTATTACAGATCTATATAGAATATCTAGTCTTTTATACCCTTTTATGTTCAATATGGGAATAAACCTTAAAGACTTTGTTGAAAGCTAACTTTACTATCAGTCTCAAAAAATTAACCAATCTTGTTTATGGACGAGACTATTTTAATCTCCATATTTCAAGATCAATGGGTCAAGCCTTGGGGCTTGTTCATCATGAGGTGAAATGAGGAAGTTTCAAAAAGAATACAGCAATGGAGTGGGTGCGTGAATGCTATAGAAAAGCAAAGGATACTATATGGAGGGCCAGATGTAGTTGGTATTGAGTATGCTCTGGCCCACTTCAGGATTGAAGGTGTTTTGAATGAAGAAGAGTTTTCAATTCACAAAATTGTAAGACTTGGGCCATAGAGTCCTATGCTCAATCCAATTTTTTTATCATTAATTATAAAAGTTATTATTATGTTAAATTTCCTGAATACTATTTTTAATTATTTATTCCCATATTGAATTTGCTTATTCCCATATTGAACTTGAAAAGGTAAAACAAAATATCTCTTAAAGTACCGTAGTTGTTTTTCATTTGCCTAAGCATTCAAAAGGCATTCATCATTTTAAGGATTTTATGTTATTATCTATAAAAAGGGTAATCATATTATAAATGATTTTGATTTATATATTACATAAGTCAAGCATTGAATTTTTGAATATACATATTACAAGTATTAACAATTGATCTATATGTTGGTAGAATTTATTTATACATAGTTTATTTAAATGAATACTATGCGACAAATTAAAAGTTAGCAGCAAGAAAAACATAAATAGAAGACTCCATATATTTTTCAAAAAAGTTCCTTTCCCTTTTAAGAGTCGAGGTTCCGAGTGTACAAAAAAAGCTCGTTCTGTCGTAAACCAAGAATTGTAAAATTTCTCTTTTCTCATAGTTTTCCTCAATAAAATATTAATTTTTGCTCTCAACAAACCTTCATTTCTATAAACTATATCCCTGGGTTTACTGTCTCAAAATTTGTGACGCAACGCTTAAGAAAATGTAAACGAATTCTCAATTCTGAAAATATCACATATATGGCTATTGTAGTATCCATGTCAGGAGCCTTTGTAGGATGTTAGTACCGATAGCTATTTCATCCAATGTACATTTTGCCCAAAAATTACCTAATAAATTTGATTAAAACTCGTTTGCTATTTGGAAAAATCAACCATCTGAATTATTATGAATTACTAGTTGTGGTTTGGTATTGATAAGAATATCCTGAAATATTTTTTATGTGTCATGAAAAAACCGTTACTCACCATCTGTTCAAAATTCTAGTATGAACCCAAAGTACTTTAAAATAGCATTAAATGTAATTGAGAAGAAAATAGATACATTCAAATCTGTATTAAGGGAAACTCAAAAAGTGACCGCTTAGACCAGCTAATTACTTAAACCAGGTTTCCTTTTTTTTAACTGTATCAAATAATATACATGTAGGTATTTTTAACTTTTTTTATTAAATATAACCAAAATTAGGATATAATTAACTTTAATTATAATATGTATCAATATACATTTATATAACAAAATGCATAATAATTATTTTCCATAACATTAATAAAAAAATCTATCATTTCTGTTTGTTCAAACTGATTAGCCATGTAAATATGCGTCATCCCTGATTCTAATTAAATGACAGTATTTAGCATACTAAGTATTTTTTTCATCGATACACACTGTTTAAATATTGATAATGCATCAATAGTTTTGTTAAAGTTGTCATATTTATTCTCATATATATAGAGAGACATACATGTGGGAAAAAAACATAAATATTTCATTTATTGCATATGGATGCATACATGTATCTAAATTATACACAATCGGACTTATGTAAAAATATGAATAATAAGTACTCATTAGACCATCTCCGAGTGACCGGGATTTGAATTTATTATCTTAAATAATTAACTCTTCTATTTCAAGCACAGAACTTCTAAAGTTTTGTATTGACCAATCAGTAAGCGCTACAAAAAGTGACCGTTAAAGCAGGTTATTCTGTATTGATATGCATTATTTTGGATGACTAGGAATGTAAATAATATGCAAAATACCGCGTGCGAGATTTTGTAGAGTTGGCTCTTCGAACAGTACTTTTTGTTTTCCAAAGCTGTTATCATTTTTCCTTTATTACTGAGGGGAGAGAGAACATCTACCTAAGAGTAAAGATCTTGCATGAAGGAATACATGCATTAAGCTTAATAAAGCAAATAAAATGTAAACAAATAGGGCTCAAGTCCTCATAATTATTGTTAAAAATATATAATTTCCTGACATTGATTTCAGTTAATTTTCTGCCTCTCATCTATGGCATACATACATAATGTTATTATTTATTCCTGATGTCTTCATTTGTATATATAAAGGAGAATAGCAGCTTGTAGCTCAGTAAAACGTCATGACAGCTCAAGCTGCTTCCCTCTCAACATTTATTAAATTGTCAAAGTTACCAGGTTGATTTTTTCTTTTTTTATTATTTTACACACCCCATTTCCATATTATTTAAATTCCTATGGATAACCCCTGGGTGAGGATTGCAGACCAGGTTTGACTGTATTATATAATTTCCCTATGAGAAGAAAAATCTATTTTATAATATTTTTTTTAATTGTTAGCAAACAAAATCGATTTTATAAGTTATCGATTCTCTGTATATGTACATATTTCAATAAATAATATTTTGCAACCCACACATTTTTGCATAGAATCTTCATCTTTACTTTTCGATGTATTAATTTTTATGTTCAAATTAATTTTTGTAATGTTAAGTACAGCCTTGGAAAAAAAAATCTTTTTTTTATATAAGTACATGAAATCAAATTTTTGTAAATTCTGTGTTAATTTTACTGCTAAGTGATAATTTACAATTAATTTTTGATGTCTTTCCTTTTTATTAAAACTTTTCATTGATTTTTTGATTGTTTTAACAACAACTTATGGCATGGGATATTTGGAAGGTGTAAATATTTTCCTTGTGTACATTTTAATAATAATTAATTAGTGATCCGTCATTTCAAAAGTAAAAGATGACTTGTACTTAAGTTAATCAAATCTATAAAACTTTTTGGATTGAACTTGAAAAATTGTTTTGGGTGGAATAAATTATCTCAATTGAACTATTTTTCATCTCTGCTTAAACTTTTCTAAAAATCTAATTCAATATCAGGAAACTACGTTGTAAGAAAAGTTCGAAATTTCAGAGTCTTTTTAAAGGATAATTTAATTAAAATAGTTTATTGAAATGGTATTTTCAATTTTTGCTCAATGAGCTATATCACTCCACCACAATATCCGGGGTTGATGGGGACACCGTCACTTCAGGTTGTAATTAATGAATTTACACAGTAAGACTCAATAATGATTGCATGTAGCTCAATTGCTATTTTTACTGCTTTTCCTTATATAGGAGTAAAATGATCAATATATATAGAGTCGTCCTTTGATACAACTACTGTGTGCTCTTCCAATGATTCTTGTTTTATGGGCTATCAAAAAACATTTTAAGTTTAAGCCTATCAACCCTTTTTTTTCTTGGTGTTTTTGGAGTAATTGTTTAGATGGGTTTTTTCCTATATGGGAGTAGACTTTTGTGATCAATTAAAAAAATTATACAAATGTTAGAAAACTTAAAATCCCTAAGAAGGATATTACCATATGGAGTAGAAACTTTTATAGGCATACCCTATCTCAAAAGTACTTCACTTGAATTCTGTAAGTTTCTTTTTGTAACGAGCTGCTCATTTTGAATAGAATAATTGTCATCAGTTATTTTAAAGGCTTCATCTATGTTATCTAAATTTTGAAATTGTAAAATAGTTTATCTCTTTTTCTCGAGTCTTTGCTTTTTTCTTCTCAATTTGTTTTATGTTTATTTGTTTCCTTATTTTCTATTGAGCAACATTGGATGTCTGTTCATTCTAATCAAGATTTTTCTTTTTTATCAATTCCATGTTCTATAATAACCTTCTTCCTTTTTTTTTGAACAACTTAGTCTACATGAAAGTGTAAGTTCCTCATTTGGAATTCTTATTGAAAGATCTAAGTCATACTCTAAAACAATTCTTGATTATTATAGTGTCGGCTTGATATTAAAAGGCAAAGTAGTATCAATAAAACGCATACAATTAAACGAATATTCAGGGTTTATTATACGTCCGTTTTAAACTTAAACTGATTACTAATAAAATAGATATATTAATAAAGCAAAAAAAATTATAAAAAAGATTTTTCTTCTCATAGTTACATAATTATATGATTTTTGTTTTGTTTGTTTCAATTACATTTGATACTATTTTAAAGTACCTTCGGTTCATATCGGATGTACTTTAAACGGACGGTAACATATGGTTTTTGATGGTACAGAAAAATATTTTAGAGTATTTTTATCAATAATAAACCAAGGTCAGGGATTTTATGATCTTTTTCAAATAGCAGATACTTTAATGACTTATGACATTTATGTTACTCTGATTTTGAAGAAGAAGTATAATTAATATATTAATTGCGAGACATAGAAATTATTGAGTGGTCATTGTTGATTCATCAAAAAAAAAGATATATGTTTTATTGCTATTTTTTCTTAATTTGTATTGTTCATGGCTCTTGAGTCAATCTTTCCTTTCTTTCCCTTCAGCAATGTTTCGAGTTTGTATTATAATATGACAATGACATTGAATTAGCTGCTTAATACTCATATGGTTGATTTAGGATTTAGTTTATTAAAGTCAATAGAATACATTTATTATTATTTGGTGATTCATTTGAGAAGAATAGAGATTTATCATCGTTTTTTTAAGCAGATGATTGAGTCCTATTGAAAATAATGATCCATGAATCATGATTAAATGTATTCAGAGTTATAAGTTTAGTCATTTAGTATTTTTGTATACAAATATACATTTGCGGAATGAAAATATGCATTAGAAAATGTGCATCTATTTATGGGTTCACTTCTAATTGATTTCCTATATAAATTTCAATAGACAAATACACTTTGTATATGCATCACGTTCTATAACTCCCTTGAAAAATACTTTAATATCGATTTTGTAATATTTAATGGTGTGTGTATTTTTTGATTATTCTACATGAATGTGTTAAATATTTCATTCACTGGAAAGAAATGGGTGGTTGCAAATGTGGAAGTTTGTCACTTGGAAAAGTTTATAAATACCCATGATATCCGTAAATATCACACTTATTATAGAGACAGACGATCATTTTCATAGGTAGCTTGGGGTTTTCAATAACAAATTACAGAGGGAATGGGGACCTAGGACTATTTAATTGGACTTTTCAATGACCATCTATCGTTTTTGAAAGTGTGGTGGCCAGTAATTGTAAATAAACTTTAAGGATTGCTCTGGAAGATAAATAAACATTCTTAGTGATAACAAATATTCAGCAGGCCCTCTGGCCTCCCCTAACACAGTGCACCTGTTTGATCTGGCTTTTTTAAAGACGGTATAAACTTTCAATCTTGATGTTGCACATCTGAAATCAGAGTTCGGTCATATGACTACAGTTTCCTATAGCCTTTCCGGGGGGAGCCTTCATTAAATATGAACTAAATTCTTGTAATCAATTCCTCTCCTTTAAATAAAAGTATTGATTTAATATCCCTCAGGAAATGATTAGTCATTGAAATTTCCATATATCTCCTTATTTGTATTGTAAATTGTATTATATGCAAAAAGTGAAACAAAGCATGAATCATTAATTTTTATAAATTAATGATTTAGAAAATAGCAAAGAGGCAAATGAAACGTTAAGTTATATTGATTATTTCTTGAGTTTTACTATGAAATTAAGAAGTAATAACTATTCTAACTGTTCAGTGTAAATAATATATTATAGCTATATGTTGTAACTGGAAAAATCGATGCTACATGACAAAACTAATAGTTCTATGATTAGACAAGGAAAAACCCTTGATACTATTGTTATTTTTTGAAATTATACTCATTTTTTGTTCGACAATTGAGGAGAGGGGAAGGGGGGTAACATTCTCTTCCCAAAAGACGAATTACCTTTTTTGAAAACTTTGCATATTTAATTTTCATCTCGTAAAATCATTCAGTAGGCACCTGCTATTAACTGCTATAAATTGACTGCATGGAACCCATGGAACGAACAACTGCCGTACACGATACAGCTGATATAAACTAAAAGGCCCGGTTTCAGGGTACACTTCATGCCTTTAATAAGATTAACAAATCTTTGTTACAGCAGTGTAATACCATGGTAAGTCCCCGGTCAAGCATTTATTAACTATATAGTACATGGAAATTAAGCCAAAAAGAAAGAAGACATTTAATTCGTAAGTCTCACTCCTGCCTTCTCCTCATGTGCTCTACAAAATATCTATCCTTATTTATAAGGTGACTCCTAGCAAAAAAACTAATAAAATTTCTGATGTTTGTATGACAGAGTTTTCAAGTCGTACAAAATACTTGGTATAATGCATATTGCATATGTATATGAATATTTATATATTTGATTGTATGATACTATGTCTATTGAATTAGATGAGCGTTAAGACATTTTGTTTCTTTAGGTACATGCATATTAGTTATTTGAGACATCAATCATTCTCTTTTTCTTTCTTTCTTTCTACCTACTATTGTGCTCCAACTCATTTTTTCACACGCATCGTGTAATAAAATATTATGTCATTCTATATTTAGTAATAGCTACACATGGTATTGCTCTCTCTCTCTCTCTCTCTCTCTTTTGTTTTATTCTTCAACTTTTTTATTCTTTTTTTGGCATATAATGAGGATACATGTACTTACATATATGTACATACATTGATATACCACTGCCATGTGTATGTATCGATATAGATATGTAAAGAAATAAATGTATATGAAGATGGAGGAATAGGATTCCTTTTACCTCCTCAGTCTAATGAAAACATGTTATGGGACATATTTCTGATGAGCGATTCAACCTGGCCATAGATGACAGTTTTCAAAAAATAGAAAGACACTGATTGATGGCATCATGTATGCCGCAGACTCTTAAATAAGCTGGGAGGTAATGAAGAGGCTATTAATTACAAGGGTCTAGAAATTTTAAATGTTAAAAATCCTAAGGGGTATAAGTATAATTAAAGTTATTCAGTTTTGCACGCTGATTTCAAATCAGTGACGTCACTCTTTCCAACTATTGAAATATACTCTATTCAATAGTAGTGATGTGTTTACTCCCTCAACGAATCAACGATTAAATTACAAAAGAGGAAACAAATCGACAGGTACATTGTAAATTAACATTTTAGTAGAATTAACGTCGAGATAGATGGAACTTGGGCATTCTGCAAAAACAAGTAGCTCTTTGCATACTCAATCCCCTTTTGTAACAAGTATAAACAACACAATACCCAGAACATAAATGTCAAACTTTTGATACTCTAATAAACTCTAGCAGCTGTACTTGACAAAATAATAACAATTTTGCAAATATGTAGTTTGTTTCTTTTCTATCTGGTTGGGCTCTTGAGTATTTCCGATTTAAATTGTTTTTGTTAATTTTTAATCTCCTTGTAAATTCGAAATACATTTTTGATCAGAAAAAATACATCCTAAAACACAGGCTTATATTATGGAAAATTTAAATTTAATTTATATGGATATAATATGTATATACTGTAAAATACGATTCTAGAGGATCTAACTCAGCAGAAATAGTGATTTGATTGCACTTTCTGTATGTAAATATCACTTGAGATTGAGTGCTGAAATTTGCTGTATGGAAAATGAATGAGATTGTTCTAGAAAATAAAAATGTAAATAGGCAAATAATGATTTCTATAACTGTAATAATATATCGATAGGTATTGTATCATGAACTCTCTAACTGATTTTGATCTAAATAGAATGAAATCAAATCAATATTTCAGTTCAATTGTTTAGAAAAGAGGTTTTGAACAAGATTCATATCGATCCAAAGGGAGGGATCAATGAAACAATCCAAAGGGGCATTTGAAGACACCAACACAAAATTTCCGATTATAATTATACATAGTAGAAATATGTTTTTAAGAATGCATAGACAAGTTTAACCTATTGTTCCTACAAAGTGCACACTCATGAAAGGTAGGAATTTACTGGGGGATCACAGTTTCCAAATACTTGTTAACTTCTATACACCTCCTACTTACTTTAATTTTTCAGTGTCTGATAGTCATGAACTTACATCTATTCAGAGAATGTGTTACAAAGGAAATCGTTGCGTCCCCGATTTTTAAGAATTTACAAGACATTTTAAATAAATGATGGTTCATTGGTCACTCAAAATATGTTGGGTTTTTTTACCTCCATGGGTCAATACCCTAAAAAAGAATTTCCTATTTTCTAATTACCCGCCTTTCTAGCTATTTGAAGATTTAAAAGAATGAAAAAAATGCCCTGTTCCATTTAATGGATTGGTATTTTTTTTGAAAATAGATTGAGATCGATAAAAATTTGCATGTTTTACTGAGGTGTGTACGATGGTAAATTTCTTTCGACAGTTTATTTAGCTCCATCACTAGAGAAGCACAGTTACTTTTTGTACTTTTCACTGCCTTGTGTATAGATAACAATGTGACAGGGTGGTTAATATTATATATTAACCTATCACCTTTTATGGGTTAATAGGCTGAAATGACACGTGAAAATTGCTTATTTTAATACATTTCAAATTGTACTTAAGGGGATATTTTCATGGGACACTGTGACTGGAGGGGTTACAAAATACAGAGATTGTATTGGTCAAAGTCCAGTAAAATTCGGCAATGAAAAATGAAAAAAATGCACTGTTCCATTTAATGGATCTCACTTGGTATTTTTTTAGTTGTTTAGTTTAATGTATTGAGAGCGATAAAAATATATGTGTTTTTCTGAGGGATGTACGATTTAAAAAGTATAATAGCCCCCTGCTTTTGAGACATATGTAATATATATATATATATATATAGGTATATATTTTATTTTTTTTGAAAATAACAAATCTTTTTTTATAGGATTCATACATTTATGTAAGCTGTTTATATTTATGATTTGATGACAAGCAGAGGTGCTATTCATCTTACTCTAGAACCCTTATATAAAAAGAAAAATATTATATACATAAGATTGCTTTTTTTTTAAATTAGATGATTTAACGTAAAAACAATTGCTATGTAAGCCCATATTTGAAATTTATGTACATTAAATTTTACACGAAATAAGTCAATTTTCAAGTTTATTTCAGTTTGATTTCTTACTCAACCTGGTTATCAAAGTTATGTATCTACATATTCAAGTCATTTATTTCCTAATGACCTCTGCAGTAACTTTATATATATATAACATGCCTATGTCTATGTAGAAGCCAAAAAAAAAATCAGAAAAAGTTAATAATCATTTTATAGAGGCTAGGAAGTCTATGAAATTATATATATATTTTATATATTAATTTGACGAAGGTAATGTAAGGTCATTGTAGCTTTGTATAAAAAGGAGGGGGAAATTGTAAGTTGCAAGTTGATAGGTCCATGAAAAACCTATGAAATGAGACATTATTTTTCAATTTCTAACTTATATTACGAAAAAAATGGTAACAAATTTAATCATTAAAATAATAGCCATTGCTAGAAACACATAATTTTTCCCATCTCTCAGGCAATTTGTGGATGCCGATCCAAAAAAAAACTTGACCGTCTTTGGCTACAAGTAAATCATCGTGCCATTTTTTGGCTTCTGAGTGAGAATTGAAGACCTGTTCTTTTACTAATGCCTGACCCATTTATGCGAACAAGCGATAATCTGATGGTGTCAAGTCTGGTGAGTAAGCTGCATGCACCAGCAGTTCCCAATCGTATGTCTTCACAAATTCTCTGGTCACTTTTGTTCGATGTGGTAGTGCATTGTCATTCTGAGCATTTTTGGCGTATCGTGCTGTTCCATTCGGTCAATTGGCGTTGGTAGCGTGTACCGTCAACATTTTTTAAAAACAACAAAATATTATCAGTCCTTTTTTCTCTTTTTGCTTTTAATTCGTTATAGATCACGGGATTGAGAAGAAATAGGCAGTCCTTTAGCGTGGCTCAGAAATGGTTTTATGAGTTATATTCCTTTTCGCTATTATATTTTTTCTCCCCGATAAGGTAGAGAGACATGGTCTTAAATAATATACGTTATACATGTAGTTATGTATATCGAGAATAAATTAATTATTTTCTTATTCAGGGAGTCCGGAAAGCCGCTGGACGTGGCCTCTTTTACAAATTTGACTCCTTCTATTCGGAGAAGCTTATTCAGGAATTTGTTGTTGGCAAAATAAAAGAATATCAGAAGACAGGCTCTGGGGAGAACAAAAAGAAGTAAGTACTCTTACCTTTTGCCTCTTCCCATGACCCCTTTCGTAAAAGTTTGAATCCAAGGGATTAACAGGTTCAGTGCCCTTAAATTTTTTTCGAAGGAAAGGGAAAGAAGCATATTATGTTAAAAATCATGTAATCATTCGCTACGTGACCTCCGTAAGAGTTCCCTAAATTCCCTGTTCGAGACCCTAAATTGTAACATAAAAAATAAAATACCATAAAATCTATTGATTTTTTTAAAACGAAATGTGTAGACTTATTATTCTAAATGAACTTTGAATTGTTTTTTGTCTTTCTATGATTCCCTTGGTACATACCGGTTGTTACATAACTATTGTCCCGTTACAAAAATTAAACTTTATCAGGATCTATTTCGGGAATTTGCTAACTAGACAAATATTTATTTTGCTTATTGCATCATATAGGTATTTAAATACAAGTAACTTTAAATTTCAATATGACCTTTATTGGCTTCAATTATGGCATCCAGACTTTGCTTGAATGCGACATACGAACTCTTGACCAAATGTTCATCTATTGCTACCCATTCTGCATTGCTGGGAGATTTCTGAGCTTCAATGTTGAGGTGGCGTTTGCAGAAGGCCTTAGTCTCTATGTGCACCCAAAAAGCAAAGTCAAAGGGATTTGGATCTGGTTAGTACGGAGACCACATCTTTTTCTTTCCCAAAAAGGGATGTGATCAAGGAGAATGGGTTGAATTAGCTGTGTGTGCAGGTGCACCAACCTGTTGAAGGACCAAATTATTGTCAGAAAAATTCATCTTCATTCAAGACAACAATTTTGACTTGATCTTGGCAACATAATCAGCTGCAGTGAAGCAGATGACTGGCAGCTTATCCCATTGGAAGCCACAAAATCAAGATTATACACACTGGCCTCCTCCAGATCTTCTCAATTCGCTTTTTGATACGGTAAACCGTCATGGAAACAACACCAACCAGAATGGCAATCTTCTTTGCGAGAATTTCTCGCACAGAGAAGTTTGGCAAGTTTAAATCAGCTGTCTCTACCTATGTTATTTGTGATTATATCAACCCACGATTAAAAACAAACAAAGATGACTTTGTTAAATTTTTAAAATCGACTCACGAAATCTTGCTTTAAAATATTGGAAACTAGTTATGTGACACCCGGTAAATGTGAATCATATATACTTTCATAGCATACACAAATATATGAGGTTATGCACTCAAAATGGATTTCAAATTACATACTTAACTTAACTTCCTTTCTTGATGAGCTGTAACGAGAAATTAATGATGTTTTTATTTGCTTCTATTAAATCTGTATTTAATTCTGCATAAGTTTTCTATAATTTTTGCATTATACATATATATATATATATATATATATAACCTTTTATGGCCATATCGATTTATAAATATTTTTATGTGTAGAGATTTCTATATTATTTCTCCATAATATATTTTCATTGTTTGAAAGGATCCAATTTTTCGTGGCTTTTAGTTCATATTGTAAGTATCAATATTCTATTACATGATATATTTATACAAATATACATTATAAAAATTGGCAGTGTTTCCACCCATGTCGAAAAATGAGGGCGAAAAGAGGGCATATAAGAAAAAAATGTACGGACTTTTTTATGTAAGTAGGTCAAATGAATATCCATGAAATATATACAAATATATATAAATTACTATTGAACTTGAGTTGGAAAATTTGTCGAGAGCGATTAAATGGCGTGCCGTATTGTCCTTTATCTTTAAATAAATTTATTGTAAGTTAATTTAGGAGGTAGCGAAAAGGTTTTATTGTCTATCTAATAGAGCAATTGGATGTCGACTGCACATGGAGCCTATATGGCCCCTGAAAGATCGTCGATCTTTTTCATAGCTCCAGAGAATTATTTAGCTGTAGTTTGCTAAAACCAGTTCATCTGTTTAAGAACTATTAAGAATAAACTTAATCCGCTATTATGCTCACCATAAATCACTACATAGTCAGATGCTTTTTATTTTTGATTGTGGCCGATATTTTTTTCCTATAATACAGTTACAATTATTGAAATTATGCTAGAAAAAGTGTGCCTCTTCTCATTGATGCATGACACTTCAGTTCTATCACTTTCATTCACAGCTATTAAGTATTATTATATATTGTCAATACATATCAGTGAATAAAATAAAAAACAAAAGTACCAGATTGTAATTGAATTCGCGCTTACTCACTTCAACAAAATGACCATTCCTTACAATGACTTTTGTATCCATTCTATGTACAACTTAAATATTACTCAAATGCAATTTCAATAATTGTAATATTTTTTCCAAATATGTAGCATTAAACAGTTCCAGAAAATTTGACTCAAAAATAGTTTTGTAAAACATATAAAAATATCAAAACTCTCTGCTGGAACTATACAGGCTGAACGTTAAATGTCAGAAGTAGACTAGAAATATTTTTTTTTAAACCGAAACTCTTTATTTTTATTTAAAGTTCAATCAATTCATACTGAATTAAGGTATATAAATAAAGTCTTGACTCACTAAAGAATACATTCAATTATTTTAATCATTTGTACTACATAACCGTGTCTTGAACACTGCTTAACACAGATATGTTCTGTTTTCCTAGAGTCTGGATTTGCTTTCAGAATTGTTTCATTGCTACATTGTGCTCAGCTCTATTCCGGACATCAAGCATCATTTCCTTAATTTCTTCCTCTATGTAAGTTACTACTATTTGTATGCAGCTCCTCCTTCCTTCAGCATTGGATTCGTTTGTCTCAAGTCATTTAGGATTCGTAGAGACTGCATTGTAATAACATTTCAAATATTAAATTTAGTAATTTCCTTTTCTGTCAAGGGACGTGCAACACAAGTTTTGTAGTAGGAAGGAAGAAGACACTTTTGCAAAATATTTGTATGCATTTAGTTGAATGATATTGATCGTAGGGGGGGAATTTTGTTTTCCTTTTTGACTCGGCACCGTCAATATTTTAAGAATAACATTAGTTCGATTAAATTGTATTTTAATAAAACTGAAATACAGAGGGAAAGAATAAATTATCTTCAAAAAAAATTAAACATGATATTATTCTATTTCATTTCGTTTATAATATACTTTTCAGTCGACATTTCATAGAACTGTAAAAAAAAATGTACAAACATAATAATGATAATTGTACCCATTCATATTATTAAAATTAATAGATCAATTAGGCTAATAATACAAAATTTACCAAACAAAATGAGAGCTTGTTTCTGTGTTTTTCATTAAGTGTGAGTTATCATTTAAAAACAAAAATAAAAAAAGACAACTTTATTAACTTTTATTTAAGCTACATACAAAACTTGATTAATCAAATACTTGTACAACACATTTTTTGCGTAAAGTATCAAAATTAATGTCATTTCTTTAATCAAATCATGGTGAACAAGGCGTGAACGCATTTAAAATGTATTAAATACTGATTATATTGCCACTCATATCGGCTTTAAAACACATTTTTAGTTTCATATATTGCTAATAAAGACATCTATCATAGATGATGTCTTAACTGCTGCTTCACCCTTCAAGGAAGTGTAAAACTATCGAATAAATCTTTTTGCTAATTTAGCTAAGCATATGATCTTCGCTTTCATTCAATTCATATATATATTCATGTATATATTCGTTCTGATTTTCTACATTCATCCGGTTCAAGTATTAATCTTTGAACTCGGCAATTTCCTCTCCACAATCTAAAAATACACCTAAATGAACTAAATAAATATTTAGTAGAATATGCATTGCTCTGTTGCAAATTCTGGACCCTCTTTTCTAATTAGGAGCAACCATATTCTGATCTCTTGATTACAGAATA
Source organism: Lepeophtheirus nordmannii (assembly GCA_963680855.1). NCBI lineage: Eukaryota > Metazoa > Arthropoda > Copepoda > Siphonostomatoida > Caligidae > Lepeophtheirus > Lepeophtheirus nordmannii. Next base: position 17,911,237 of record OY804520.1, on the reverse strand, counting down.
TAAAACAGATTCAAACAGTGTAAGTTATAACTTGTCTTTATGTATTTATTTGTGAAAATTTGTGATATGAAATACGTCACGTTTCTAATTTATGAAAAACCTTTACATTGCTGAACAGGGCAAAAATCTGTGATCGTTGAAGTTCCTTTAAAACTTACATAAAAAGGTTCATATTTTTTGCGTATTGGAAAGTCATTCAATATTAAGTTTTTTGATGATGGTTTTAGAGGGTCTAACAAAAAAAAATGTATAGTTGTTCATTAATAATAGACCCTAAAATAGCTGCTTGCTTTGACTGAGTATCTATAAAAAGTTATCCTTGTAAACCCTATATCAGAAATGGCAAGACTTTTGAGTTGGTGTGTCACAAAACTTTCTTTTTGTTTCATATATCTCGTTACGTGTTTAATCTAAATGACAAATAATTTTAGGTATTTACACTTTTCTATTGTTACACAACCTAGGGTCACATCATTAGTTAAATTGGCATAATGATTAACAACACTGGTCAACAGTCAAAAACCCTATTGGATATAAGTATAATAAAAGTTATTCAGTTTTGCACGCTGATTTCAAATTTGTAATTTTTTTTTCGAGAGTCCTAAAGTTTTCCAGAAATTGGATTCTACTTTTTTAGCTTTTTTGGCCCATTTTCCAACTTCAATTTAAGCCTAGAAGGATACTCATTTTGTGACTTAAAAAATGTTGATTCGCTAATGTATTTTATACAAATTCCATTTCCAGTCTTTATTTGGACCAATAGGGACTCCTGGAGCCATAGGCGGTGGGAGTAGACCCAAACGTAGGCCAAATCCTTAGTACTTAAATATCTCCTTGAATATTACATAAAATGTATGAATAAGTAATACATTAAAGAGCTGAGACCACAGCTTTCAAACAAGTCCTTAACTTTGAAGAAATCGTCCATCTAAGTTTGTAAATTTTCATTCAACTTCGAGCAAAAATTCGCTAGAAATCAACGACTCACGGTAGAGTTACTTAAGTAGTAGCACGCAATAGGATTTCAGCCCTTTTCTTAATCCTTCTGCGCGCAACTACTTAAGTAACTCTATCGTGAGTAAGGTAGGTGAAGACTAATCAGCAGCAGACAAAAAAAAACATTACGGTGTTGCCAAATAGGCCGATTTCCAGATAGGTTAAGCCGAATTTTACCGTGTCTCGTTGTTGATAAATTTATCATCTATTCAGAAAGTCAAATATAATTCTTGATATTTCCATGATAAAAGGGTTGATTGTTGCAAAAAGCTGCTGTTTGCTATTGAGTATTACAAACACTCATAAAAAATAATAACAAAGGCTAAAAAGGAAAGTGCTAAATATTCTTTTTTTTGCTCTCACCAATGAACGGACCATAGCCATTTTTTGACTGATCTTTAGTGCTATAAATTATGATCATTGATCAATTATAATCATACTTATGTTATTAGTAAGAACTTATTACCCTCAACTTTGATATTTCATTAAAAACAAGCATCTTAAAAGGGCTATAGTTGATGACTAAAGAAGGATACTATTTCAATTATGGGTGGAGGGCAAAAGCTAAAAGAAAAAATATCAAACGTAAATTTTTGAATCTATTGCACCATTACCATGTGGAAATTGAAAATAGTATTTAGAATTTATGAACAGAGCTATAGAAACATATGTAGCATACATTTCTTTTAATCAAAATTTGAAAGACTTGAATCGTCATAGGGTTAAAAAGATGGAGATCCTTCAAAAAAAATATTTTTTTTTAAAGACATGTAAGCCCAAAGTATTTATTAATTATTTTATCTGTATAATTTATGCATATAACATATATGTATATATAATATAAGAATACATATTTTTGTGATAATTCTATGCACAATTAAAATGTATTTTTCTTTGTGTTAAATCATATATAAAACGAATATTTTTTAAATGTAATGTTTTAAAAATATTCTTAACGATACAGATAAATAAATAGGTTGGAATACATTTCTAGTCGGTATTAGTACTAATATAAATAGCCAATTCTTTTAGCAAAGCTATCTGAAGCTTACACTGCATATCAAATTGATCGACAAAGAGAAAATACAGCATGAAAAATAATCATATCAAAGACATCTTTTCAAAATATTAAGTATACACGTAATTAATTATTATCTGCAGAAGAAATTGGAGATTGATACTAAAAAATGTATCCAAAGTTATATTTGGGAGTTACATCTATATAATATTTTTTGTCAGTCTTTCACTCATTCTGGTAAACCGTGCCTATAAATTGTAAGGTAATAAAAAAAGAACAGTAAACAAAGTATAATCCTCATCTAGGTTTGTGAAAAAGATGGGTTTGATTTCTCATGAGATACAACTCAAATTATATATTCATACTTTGACTTGTCATCATGAAAATTATGGATTCCACATTAGATTGAAAATCATATGAGGCTTCTTCCAAGAATGGGGAAATTATTACTATACCTTGGGGATTTGAGTTCAAAGCATGGTGAAAACAATGGAATTTTCTTTGCTCGTAGGAATTTATTCAATTTCTTGGGAACATCTTTGAGAGTATATTTATATGACATATATTTACAGTCAAACCTGGTCTAAGTGTCTCCAGCTTGAAGCGTGTCACTACACTAAGCGGTCATATTCATTTCCCACGCAGGAAATTTATAGCAAAAATGCATTCTATCAAGTGTGCCTCTGCAATCCCCTGCCAGCGATCATCCAAAACAATGCATACCAATACAGAATAACCTGCTTCAACGATTAATTTTTTTAGCGTTTACTGATTGTTCAACACAAAACTTCAGAAGCTATGCGCTTGAAATTGAAGAATTAATTATTTCAGATAATAAGTTCAAATCCCAGTCACTCGGAGATGGTCTGATGAGTACTTACTATTCATATTTCTATACAAGTCCAATCGCGTATAATTCAGATCCTGTAGAAGATACATGCATCTATATGCAATAAATAAAATATTGGATATATGTTCATTAATGGATGTTTTTCCCCCACCTTTTTTTCTCTCTCTCTCTCTCTATTGAAGAATGAATAGAACAGTTTTAGAAAAAATAAAGTGATTTTCAAAATTTTAACAGTTTGTATTGATAGAAGAGATATTAGTTTACTGAATTAGAAAAACATAGGATCCATATTTACATGGCGAATCAGTTTCAACAAATGGAAATTTCAGATTTTCTTAAAGTAATTTATTTAAAAATGATTATTTATTTTATAAAATAAATGTATATATACATATTATAATTAAAGTTAATTTTATTCTAATTGTCATTATATTTTATAAAAAAGTTTTAAATATCTATATGCATATTATTTGATAGAGTTTATTTTGCAGTTCATGCATTCTTTGATGCCCATTTTTCCATTTTCCATTAAAAAAAACATACCTGGTTTAAGCGATCACCTGCACTAAGTAGTTACTTTTCCAGTTTTTCTTGCCTGGCCGCATAACACACTTTTGACTATATATAATATACATATATATATGTATATATATATATATATATTCCCAAAGACAATGCAATGACCATCGAATGATAGGACTTGTGTATCTAAAGTATATTTTAATATAAACATACATATATGGTATACAAATATACTCAAAGAAATGAATATCTGTAGACATTAAACCATTTCTCCTTTGTATTTCTCTTTGTTCACTCTTATTCAAATGGTTACAATCAGAATAACGATAGAAAATATATTATTATATTTTATACTGGGTAGAAGGAATAAAAACGAGAAAATAATATTTTCGCATCAGTGATTATCTTTTTCTCATAGCCTTCTCTTCCTCTCTTATTAGGGATTTACATGCATACACAGTTAAGGCATATACACATATATATATATATATATATATATATATATATATATATATATATATATTAACCAAATATCCTTTTTATCTTGTCTCCAACGTCTTACTTGTAGTATGTACCCTTGTATGTACTATGTAACCAAAAAAAAAACCAATTCATATCAAATGAAAAAGTCTACCTTTAAATATATTTATATATCCAGGTATATATTATATTTAAGTGCCTATTTGTTCCATTAATTTATGTAGCATGGATTTGCATGAAGGACGACAACACATTATTCAAGGCATATTTTTTTTATGTGCTTAGAATGTTTCATTTTTGATTGGGAGTAATGGTTTTTGAATCTATCATCTATTGTAGGCTATTATTTAGAGTCGTACTCTATGCTAAAATAAAAAAACAAAAGCATAAAATATTCCCCCTAGTGTTGTTCCGACTATAGTGATACCAGAGGACTTTTACATTTAAAAACATGATTTACTAAAAGAGTATTGGAAACAGTTCTCGTAGTTTCATTAAGTCATAAATCGTATATTTCCTTCCCGAACTTTTAAATTTGTTCCTTCAAATTAAATAAAAATTTAAAGGAGTGTACCATCCAGAATAGTACCATAAAGTACATATATGTCAAGTCAATAAGATCCCTGTTTATCTGAAATATTTCAAAAATGATTGTGAACTGCACTCATATTCTTGAAGACATTCTATTTCGTTTGTATTAATAGTATATTTCCGCCAAGTCAACAAGAAAGTAAGTTTGTTTTCAAATATTGAAAAGGAGAAAATTCATTTTTAAGTTTTTTGCTTCATAAATGTAACGGCCAAATATTTCAGAGTCATCTTAGGACCTATACCGCACGGTTTTTGCCAAAATATCACTTTGAATCAAGAAAGCAAGGATTGCTATCTATCCAATAGAGCAATTGGATAAATGTTACGACTGTATATCGAGCCGATATGGTCCCTGAAAGAACGTCCATCTTTTTCATAGCCCCATATATTTATTTAGTTGACGTTGGCTAAAACCAGTTCATTTGTTTAAGAACTACTAAGAATCAAGTATATCTGCTATCATGCTCACCATGAATCACAACATAGTCAGAAATACCAGATGTTTTTTATTCTTGATTGTGATATTTGTTTCCTAGAATACAGTTGCAATTATTGGAGTCATTATTTAACTAATGGAATAACCTATTAATACCAACTAAAGAGAATGTCTTCAAGAATATGAGTGCAGTCCACACTCATTTTTGAAATATTTCAGATAAACTTGTTTTCTTGATGACTTGACACATTTCGATTAATTAAATAATGTCTCCAAATATTGCAACTTAATTATAGGAAAAAATCAACAGCCCCAAAATAAATCTCTAGGGCCATTAAAAAGATGAACGTTCTTTCAGGGACAAACTCTGCTCCATGTGCAGTCGTAACATTTATCTGATGGCTTTATTGGATACACAACAACAATCCTTGGTTTCTCGATGTAAAGTGACTTTTTAGCAAAAACCTTGACCGATAGGTCTTAAAATGGCTCCAAATATTTGACCATTATATTTATGAAGTAAAAGGTAACTATAAAGTGGATTTTCTCGATTTCAATATTTGAAAACAAATTTGCTTTCTTGTTGACTTGATACATACATAATGTGTATGTACTAGTGATGTGTTCGATACTAACTTACTTGAAACCAAAATACTACCAAGACTTTGAAAAATCAACGAAGCCGACACCATGAACGGACCTTGGCTAGTCAAAACCATGTTAACTAGATAGAGTAAATATGTTATAATTACTGTATTGACAATACTAAATAAATTAACCTTGTTCTAATTCTTATTTGAGCTCTAATCCAAACAAATAACGAGTTACAAAAACAAATCATTTTTTGATTGGATAGTTTCTTATTGTTAGCACTTTTTAAGACTCGATAATTCCAATTAAAAACTATTTTAATAAAGAAAATAAATTTTCTTTTTTGCATCACTAATTGCACTGGTCAACAGTCAAAAATCTTAAGGGGAAAAAGTATAATAAAAGTTATTCAGTTTTGCACACTAATTTCAAATCTGTAATTTTTTTTTCAAGAGTCCGACGGTTTTTGAAAAATCAAGCAAAATGTTGTTAGAAATCAAAGGCTCATTTTGAGTTATCCCCATCACTTTTAATATAGAAGTAAGAACCTCATGAATACAAGCAGAATATCTATGTAAATAGATATTTATTTTTTTACTGTTCTTCTTTCATCAAGCTTTTTTTAACTACTATTTTGATTATTTAAAGAAATAACTCATTAATCTTGAGCTTATAAAATGTATCTCGACTTTTCTTTCTTCTTCTTCTTTTTTCCATACAAATAAATAAAAATGTTTATTTTATAAACATTTCAAATAAAAAAAGAATCTAATATAAAAGTCAACATTGAGATATAATTTTAATTATACACTCAAAATACTTTTTCAAGTCGAAATACTACTACTTTTAGTCACTCATAGTAACTAATGGCTCAAAACTCACTCAAGACTTAAGAATTAAAGGTATAGAGTTGAAATATTTAGTGAATGTAATTGACACATTTCCTAGAAATCTTAAGGAAACTTTTTTATCAAATGGCTTTCGAAAAGAAAGAAAAAGAATAAGCCCCTGTATTGAATACAACTGGATTCTAAGTGGAAATTGATGTTTGAATCAAATGACTTCATAAAATGGAGGGATTTGGGAAATTCATTTTTTCCAAGATCAAACTAATTCGTTAGTAATTGAGCGTTTTCACGAATACTATATCAGATTTGATAATAAATCGAAGAAATGTCACGTACGACAGTGGTCCCCAACCTTTATCCAACTGCGGACCGGTCAACGCTTGACAATTTTACTGCGGACCGGGAGGTTGAAGTAATAATAATAAACGTCAATCCCCTGTGTACTCATATGGAACTTTATTAGCATATTGCTCCAATATTACATTGCCATTACAACATTAGGAAGGTATAACTTTATTAACACATTGCTCCAACAATATAACATATTATAACATCAAGTTCGTAACGCTAAATCAATATGAGCCCTGAATTTGTTTTTTTGTTTTTTTGCAATGAGATGAGTCAATTAAGAATTATCAACCCAAAAATAATTAACAACCAATTAATTATCTTTTGTAATTTGCATTTATACTTAATATTTTCTTCTTCTCCTACACTCTGTAGATGAAGTATTATCGTCCCAGACTTAGATAATAAATAAAACAGAAATAACTAATTTATTATTGTGCGGCTCGATACTGATTGATCCACGGACCTGTCCGCAGATCGGAGGATGAGGTTCACTGATGTACGGGACATAATATACATATGTACGTTATTGATATAATTATATTTAAAAATAAAATGGAAACATGTTCAAAAAAAAAACACTTGAGAAAACTTCATGTATTGGCTTAAAAAATGAAGAACGACTTAATAACAGGATTGAATACAACTTGATGCTCTTAAAGAAAACAGTGATATTTATAAACAAATAGTTAAAGCCCCTCTGAAATGGCTATATTTTGGCAATTAAGTTTTTTTTGCTACAATGAGGGACCAGTAAAGTAGAAGTAGATTGGAGAAAAACTTCCGATACTTGCAAAATTAATAGCTAATAATTTCAAAACTACACTATCTACATGACTTTTAATATTTAATAATGATGTTATGATATATTTTTAAATACATATTACTAATGTTTTGAAATATAACAAAGAAAGATAGATTTTTGATAGACACTAAGAGACATTTCCGTTCTGTTATTTGTTAGTACCATTGTAACATCTAAATCAGTCAAGCTCTAATCCAAATGCAAGCTAGTAATTCACTATTTTTCTACATTGAGTAAGGGTTTGTTTTGTTTTTTCTAATAACATTTGATTGAAACATGCCCCTTCTAAAATGATGTTTTCACGTGAATAAACTCTATAATATACACAAATCATTGGAGAATAATTGTTCGTTTACGGATATTTGATGATTATTTCTGCTATTAGGATATTTGTTTTCTTCTAAAATAATCAAATATTTTATTTACAAAAAATCAAAATGTATTAAAACTCTCTGCACTGTAAAGGAGCTAAAATTCTAAACTCAACTAAAATTACCTTGTATTTTTTTTTAGTTATTGATCTCTCTACTTCATTTCCTCTTATTATTGTTCGAATTGTTTATATGTTATTATCAAAAAGCTAATTCATTATTTATATTCTAATTCTGTTTTCGAGGGAAAGAAATCAAGAATACTCTGAATCATTGGTATTCAAACTTTTGTGGTTGGGCCGTCTTTCGAATGTAAATATAAAATGTAGTCACATTCATGTCCCTAGATTCATATGATGGATGTTCCTTTAAGCCAAATCATCAATATCCTCAGACATTCCAATTATTCGTTTCCATATTCTTTGTATATACATACGGTAAGTGGGATCCTTGTTATTTCTTTTGGAGCTCATAGATTGTAAATTTAAATGTTCAAAATGTATCTCGAAAAAAATTATTTGTTTTTGAGTATTACTTTACTTTTTATGACATCATTTTAGGTATAACTTTTACGTACATCGAGAATACAGAAACTTTCTCAGATTCCTTAGAAAATTCTTAACTCCGATTATTGTTTTGAAAAGATTTGTCCAGTGATGATTAATTGCTGCTTATAGCTAGCTTCTCTCTTTTTCACCACGAACTTTTTTGTTCACTCTTAACCTCGACTCTCAAAAGGTAAAGAAAAAATTTGGAAAAACAACTGGTAGCTACCCTTCTGCATTTTCCTTGTTACCAACTTTTTAATATGTAGCATTTAGACATACTATACATTGATAAATTCTACCAATATATAGATCAATCGTTACTACTTGTGTAATATTCGTAAATTCAAGAAAAAGGGCGTGCAATCCTTGATTAAATACCTTTTTCATGCATCAAAATAATAAATAATAATAATACTATATAGAGTCTTCTCGATACCGATTACCAACTTATTGGTCAATTTTTGTACCCTTGAAATCAATAATTTACTATGTAGCATTGCATATTTGAGTCAGAAGACATACAACTCAGAATTTATTCATAAATATCTTGACATGTTAATTTCAACTTTTTTTAAAAATAGATCTCATGAGTAAATAATATTATTTTGATAGCACGCATGTCTATTGTAATTTCTCAAGCGTTTTAGTATTATAAATACTATCATTCAATATAATGTATCAATTTGATTCAAATCGAATAATTAGACAAGGAAAAGCTTAGGTAGTCACACATGTTCACTGCCAATTTAAAAGTTTTAAAACAGTATAGAGTGCGTACTTTGATTCCAAAAATGAATCATGTTTGATTACATTGAAGGATTTGATTTTGGAAAGAAGTTTTCCTTAGAGTCGTTCCATGATGGATTCTTATACGTCACTTTAAATTACAAATACTATGGTACTCTATATTGGTTAATATGCAAAAGTCTTACCTCTGGAAGTGCCTATTATATTATAAATGCATACTATCATTTATATTTAGGAAATTTAAAATAGTAATGATCAAACATTACCGATTAAATATTCAAAATTTTAATTAAAGAAATGAGGTCGGATCTTATGGTGTGCACACATTTGAGTGAGTTTAATTTCAGCGAGTGTCATATTAGCGACATATGTACATTTGAGCGAGTATTTGTTTGGACCAGCTTTTTTTTCAACGAGTTTAATCTTCGCGAACATTTTATGTAATATAATATATACAATTAGGAATGTAAAAAATATGCAAAACGCCGCGTGCGAGATTTTGTGAAGTTGGCACATTTAACAGTACTTTTTGTTTCTTAAAGCTGTTATCATTTTTCCATTATTATTGAGGGGAGAACATCTACCTGATAATAAAGATCTTGCATGAAGAAATACATGCATTAAGGTTAATAAATATTTAAACTTGTCAAACTTCTCTGTGCGAGAATTTATCGCAAAGAAGAATGCCGTCCGTTGCTTTCAAGACAGTTTACCGCATCAAAAAGCGAATTGAGAAGATCTGGAGAAGGTTAGTATGTATAATCTTGATTTTGTGGCTTCCAATGGGATAAGCTGCCACTCATCTGGTTCAAGTCAGAATTGTTGCCTTGGGTTCAGACGAATTTCCTTGACAATAAGGAGGTCCTTCAACAGGTTGGTGCCCCTTCACACACTACTAATTCAACCCATTCTCCTTGATCACATCCCCTTTTGGTAGAGAAAAAGATATGGTCTCAATACAAAACAGATCCAAATCCTTTTGGCTTTGCTTTATAGGCACACATAGAGACCAATGCCAGCTCCAAACGCCACCCCAACATGCCATAATTGAAGCCAAGGAAGGTCATACTGAAATGTATAGTATTTATAAAGGGACAATGTTTAAATTTCAGACCTGTAATGAGGGTGTCTGTCCCATAGTTATAAATATTAAAGGGCCTATAATTGCCCGATTTTATCAGCTCTACAATTCCTCAGCCGTGTTCTAATTGATTCATCATTTAACAAGGTGTGAGTTATGAAATATTTTATCTACTATTTTTTGTAATATTCAAGCTGAAGAAATCATTAAAATCAGAAAGCTAATTAAAGGCAAGAGTAAACAAACTTTATACAAACTATAAAGGAGTTGCAGAAGCTTTGAAAAGGAACAAAATACTTAAATGAACCAAAAATATGGATCATTTCTCTCGTGATTCATGCTATAAAAAACGGATACTCATGCGTGTGAAAGAAGGTCTTATTCTAAATAGTAATAATAATAAGGATTATAAAAACAAAGTTGTCAAGAATATTTTAAAAAATCATTAATTTATCATTATTATAACTAAATGTATATTTATTCCTTGTTTTTAAAGGCATTATGTAATATTACATATATTAGATATATTCAAGGGAAATCAAGGCATAAATGCCTACGCATCATTCTCGTCTTCCCTTTGCTCATTTATATTTTGAAGAAACTGTCTTCATTATTTTATAAAATGTTAAATATATGTATGCCTCTACTGAATAGATGTGAGGGATATAAGAAGAAGGAAAAAAAAGTTGTTTGTTCAAAAAAAAAAAAAATCGTATAAAAAAATCTTTTTCTTTCAAAATAAATCTTCAAATAATCTGTTGGTAAATATATCCTTAAGAAAATATTATTTTGTCATTTTTTTTAAAGAAATGATGAGGGGTTTTTTTGCGTTTTTTTTTTTTTTTTCAATTTAACAACTTTTTAAAGCATATAAAAATATATATTACATATCAGCAGTAAATTTTGATTCCTTTTATACATATGTATTACATATATTCAATCAAAGAATGATTTACTTAGAAATAAAATATTTTCCATACGTCTTGTTTACCCCTTGTACCTATCATAATAATACATATGTATGCTCTATATCATTTATAAATTTTTTCCTTCTAACAAATGTTTTGATTGATATAAAACACACTTTGCTCTGTTTTGTTTATTGCTTTAATTTTGTTTTTTAATAAAGGCCAGATGAAGAAATATGGTGTGTGGATAGGATGTAGAACATTGACTGCACGTCTCTTTATGTATATCTCGAAAGAGTGGACAGCGTTGAGTTGTCGTTATAGAAAATTAAAATTGATGGATTACAACCATTTGTTCAAGTTAAAAAAAACACTGGTCAACAGTCAAAAATGACAGAAAAGGTCAGTGAGGATTAATGAAACTTTGAAAACTTTGAGTGGAACGGATTATCTGCTTGTGATCTTCATATTCATTTGACAATATGAGTCTCACTTATAAGTATTTATGCAAAAATTATGTAAAATAGCTGTATCAATGAGAAAATTTTAAGGGGATTTGTAGTTTAATTCTATAAACTATAAAGTAGATCCTTATTTATTATTGTTTTGTCCTGGATCCTCAATTTTGAAATTACACTCTGTCAACAGTCAAAAATTCTAAGGGGTATACGTATAATAAAAGTTATTCAGTTTTGCAACTTCATTTTAAATTTGTATTTTTTTTTTTTTTTTTGGTGAGAGTCCGACTGTTTTTGAGAAATTGGGCACCATATTTTGAGGTTTTTCGGTCCATTTTCCAACTTCAACTTCAATTTAATTTTGTGAATTAAGAAATGATGATACACTATTGTTGTTTTTTATACAAATTCCATTTCCAGTCTTTGTTACATCCCTAAAGGGAGATTTTAGGGGCGTACGGGGTGCAAACGCAGGCTCAAAAGTTGGAAAATGGCCCAAATTAGCTAAAAAAGTAAGGTCCAATTTCTCATAAACCGTCGAACTCTCGAAAAAAAAAATTACAGGTTTGAAATCAGCGTGCAAAACTGAACAACTTTTATTATTCTTATTATCCCTTAGGGTTTTTGACATTTCATTTGTTGACCTGTGTAATCAACGTTTAATAACATATTGCCCTTGGAAATCAAGGGTTAGTTTTCCTATTGAATTTTATCTCCTTGAATTGATGCCTAAATAAATGAAACGTAATAGTAGACGAATAATTGAGTATATATTTATACATACATATAAAAAGATTTTTTAATTAGGCTCAATAAACATTATGAGCAGCTGTCTTCAATCACTTTATACATTCATTAGTTCTTATAATTATTATTTTTTTTTTTAAATGAGCAAATATTTAATATTTTTTACATATTTTTAAATTATATTTTTCATTAGTAGTTTATGTCTGTGTTTTCATTATTAATTAAATCTACTTGGCACAAGAAGTCGATAAAATTATGGCTTTCCTCATCAAATTATATGTAAGTACTTAGTTATTTATTTTTATTGCCTGATGCTTTAGTATTTTAAAAAATATATATACTGGGATGGGAAGTCAACGAATGGACTACTTTGCTATGAGTTGATATAATGTATATTAACTATAAGGACTTAAAGATCATAATATATACTTGGGATTGAGCCCTTAAGCCTGTTTAATGTTGAATAGGAAATAACTCTTAATTAATCGTCAAATATCTGATGAAAATATAATTAGCATATTGTTGCGTAATTTCTTAGTCGACTCTTCTCTCTCTACTCCATTTGTTGCGAGCTCAAGAGACAACTTTGATTGACCCATATCATCCTCAACGTGACTGTAACATTTATGAATATAAGTATTACTAATATAAAAGAAATGTATAATATATAAAAATAGCCGACTTTCAAAAATGCATATATTTAAACATTGACCATATACGTAAAGTATGTTATCACTCAGCAATAGGGTTTCTTTTTTAAGAAAATGGTGGACAAAATAATACCAAAAGGAATATAATTTTCCATTATACGTGCATATGGGTATAAAAAGTAAAAATATCAAATTATTATTTTTATAGATAGGAGAGATTAGCAGAGTTGCAACAATGAGCCGTTGCATCATATTCTTTTTCTCGACCATTAAAAAGCTATAGCCTATAAAATTAAAATTATAATTATGTATATAATATAATGTGAATTAGTCTTAAGAATAATTAAGTATTTATTGAAGAAATAATATTTTTCCACTAAAGGAGTACTTAAGTTGTAGCGTGCAGATGAATTTCAGCTGGTTTCTTAATAAAGTAGCTCCACAGTAAGTCTTAGATTTCTAGCGAATTTTTGCTCGAAATTGATTGAAAATTTACAAATTTAAATGGACGATTTCTTCTTAGTTAAGGATTCTCATCGGGCGCTTGACATCTCGTTTGAAAACTGAATCTTAGCTCTACAATGCATTCCTTATTAATCCATTTCATGTAGTATTTAAGGAGCTATTTAAGTACAAACGTTTTGGACGACTTTTGGGGCTACTTCCACCCCTACGCCCACAAGAGTCCTTTTCGGTCAAAACAAAGAATGGAAATGGAATTTGCATTAAATACACTAGCAAATCAACATTTTTTAATTCACAAAGTGAGTATTCTTATGGGCTTAAATTGAAGTTGAAGTTGATAAATGAACCAAATTAGCTCAAAGAGTAGGGTCCGATTTCTCGAAAACCGTCAGACTTTCGGGGAAAAATATTACAGATTTGAAATTAGTGAGCAAAACTGAATAACTTTTATATAATTTTTCCCCTTAGGATTTTTGATATCTCAAATTTGTTGACCTGTGTAATTTATCAATAAAATGGCTAATCAGGTGAACTTTACATTTTTGAAAGTTTATACATATTCTTCTGATGGGTATAAATTTGATAGAGATTACAATCATAGTAGGTAGAACGTATAAGGATATAAATATGTATGAAGTTAGAACAATATTTTATAAAGCATATTCAAGTCCATGATTGAAGTTGAAGTTGGAAAATGGGCCAAAAAAGCTCAAAAAATAGTGCCCAATTTCTCGAGAACCGTCGGACTCTCGAAAAAAAAGTAATTACAGATTTAAATTTAGCGTGCAAAACTAAATAACTTTTATTATACTTATACCCCTTAGAATTTTTGTTATCAATGTTATTATTGATTGTTTGTTTTGAATTGATATGATTTATCAAAATTCAAAACTTTTATTTTTAATCCCACCCTTTTAGTATAGATGTATGCATATGAATGCTCCTTGAAGGTTCTTATAAGATTTACATAGGTAATTATCCCTCCTCCTCCTCCTATCCTCAGATTTAAAAACATAACCTCTCATTTTTATGAGAATATATAACTCAGGAGTAAATAAAACCGTTTCTTGACAAATAAACATATTAATTAAATTAATCAGAGAGCTGAAACAACGCAATTGAAAAATGAGCTTCTAAGTAAGTAGAATTGGGATACAATTAAATTTTTATTAAGGATCTAGGCTCATTAATCACTTACACATTAGAAAACTATAATAATATTACCTCAATATAATGAACAAAAAAAATAGTGAATTAATTACACAAAGTACCACCAGTGAAACAATCAATAAAGCAATTGCCATTTGAATGTCAAAAACATTCTACATCTATGTTGTATATATGTACATTAAAAAAATGGTTTAGTACATAGTTGTATTCATTATACATATATTTAAAACAATTAAAAAACTTTTGACCATATTGAAATATATGTGTCAAGTCAACAAGAAAGCAAGTTTTTTTTCAAATATTGAAAAGGAGAAAATCAACGTTTAAGTTTTTTTACTTGATAAGTATAACTGCCAGATATTTCGGAACATTTTAAGACCAATACCAAAAGGTTTTACTAAAACATCACTTTTCATCGAAAAGCAAGGTGATGGGAAGGTGATTGCCAATAAAGCAATCGGATAAATGTGTTGACTGCACATGGAGCCGATATAGTCTCTCTTTTTCATAGCCCCAGAGATTTATTAGTTTCAGTTGGCTGAAACCAGTTTATCTGTTTAAGAACTGTTAAGAATCAACCGCTATCATTCTCATCATGAATCATAGTTGTAGTAACTGCATAGTCAGAAATATCAGATGTTTTTTATTCTTGATTGTGGCCAGTATTGGTTTCCTATAAATAAGTTGCAATTATTGGTGTCCTTATTTAATTAATACAAATATACTATTAATAAAAACAAAAGAGAATTGCTTAAAGAATATGATTGAAGTTTTAACTCATTTTTGAAATATTTGAAAACAAATTTGCTTTCTTGTTGACTTGACACATATGTACCTTTCATTTATATTTTGTGTGTAGTTTGTTCTTATCTGTGTCAAGTCCACGAGAAATCAAGTTTATGTGGAATATTTCAAAAATGAGTATGAACTGCACTCATATTCTTGAAGACATTCTATTTCATTTGTATTGATAGTATATGTCAATTAATTAAATAATGACTCCAATAATCGTAACTTCATTAAGGGGAAAAAATACGGGCTCAGTCAAGAATATAAAACATTTGGTATTTCTGACTATGTAGTTACTATTAGTATGATTCATGGGCAGCATGATAGCGGATGTAGTTGATTCTTAATAGTTCTTAAACAGATGAACTGGTTTTCCCCAATTGCAACTAAATAAATATCTGGGGCTATGAAAAAAATGAACGTTCTTTCAGGGACCAACTCGACTCCATGTGCAGTCGTAATATTTATCCGATTGCTCTATTGGATACACAACAAAAATCCTTAGTTTCTCGATATAAAGTGACATTTTAGCAAAAACCGTGCACAATAGGTCTTAAAATGACTCCTATGTCATTATATTTATTAAGTACAAAAATTAAAAAGTGGATTTTCTCCTTTTCAATAGTTTAAAACAAACTTGGTTTCTTGTTGACATAACACATATGTATATTGATACTATCTTATTTTGTCAAATTAAATTAATTGTTTCAAATTGATTGAAAGTCATTTTCTTTGAACAGACAATTTGTCAATTATACTTACATATATATACATATATGTATAAATGTTTTATTTGAAGAACAGAAGTTAAAATACATAGGTACATATAATATGTATGAACATTTGCATATTAAAAGTGCATTTCTATTTTTATTTTTTTTGCAAAGTGTTGCTTAACTCCTGACTATGTAACTATGTACAACAAAGCTGTTGTTGCTTCGTGCATGTTTCTTTTGTTTTGGTAACGCCAGGTAATTGTTGTTGTCGTAGATGTAGCTTTAACCCTTTTGGGGGTCTCTCTGACATAATCTTTTCATTACTTTCTTTTTTTGTCTTCAGAGGTATAAAATAATAATAAGATTTCTTTATTTTTTTTTTTCAAAAGATAAGATATTTTTAATTTTTAGAGTTTTATGCAAAAATGACTTTTCATTTAAAGAATATTATTATCTAAATAAACTTTGTATTTTATTGTACATAAGTATGAAACAATGGCTTTTACTCTATTGTTCATTTGCCAAAAGTGAAGACTTTTAAAGTTAAGGCTAAGAAACTATATGATAAGAGTCCCTAACTTAGAAGAAATTGTCCATCTATGTGCGCAAAAGGATTAAGATACCATTTGAAATCCTTCTGCTTGCTATTATTTATCGAGTGCTGGACATCTCATTAAAAAGCTGTGGGTCTCAGCTCTTTAATGCATTCCTTATTAGTCTACTTCATGTAATATTTAAGGAATTATTTAAGTACAAACGTTTAGACCGACTTTTGGGTCTACTTCCGCACCTTATGCCCCCAGGAATTGTTTTAGGTCAAAACAAAGTCTGAAATTGAAATTTGCATTATATACACTAGCCAATTATGATTTTTTAATGCGCAAAATGAGTATCAATCTAGGTTTAAATTGAAGCTGAAGTTAGAAAATTAGCTCAAAAAGTAGGGTTCGATTTCTCAAAAACCGTCGGTCTCTCAGAAAGGAAAATATAGATTTGAAATCAGTTTTCAAAACGAAAAAACTTTTATTATACTCATACCCCTTAGGATTTTTGACATTTCAAATTTGTTGACCTGTGTAATTAATAAGAGCTATCCAAGACAAGATGACTTTCAATTATCATTTAACTTGAGCTAAATTTCATGGTATTAAGAAAACAACTTTTTAATTTTCAAACAAAACATGAAAATTTGTGGAGTCCATTTCCTCTGACTTCATAGATACAAACAGTAAATGGGTTTACTAGCAGCAGACATTAAAGTAAATACAATTCTTAAACAAAACTGACTTTAAAATAATATTATTCATTTACATACCTTTGCTTTAAATAAATTTCATTCAAAACTTCATCCTCGGATTCGACGTAACATATAGCATTTAAGCATTTACCTAAATTTATGTATGTTTTATTATCATTCAAGTGCTTCTCTTAAAATGGGTCTCAAATGTATTAAATAATAGATAAATTATTAGAAAAATAACTTGATGTTAATCTTTAGAGTACTATGTACATATTATCCTGTATTTGTAACTAGTAACTGCATGTTCTAAAAAATCGAATTATTAAATAATGTATGTAAGAGAGACACGGAATAGTTATAACATTTTTTGCTTTTAAATAAATTACTTGGAACTGGTTTGACTTAGACATGCCAACATAATACACTTACATCCATTTATTATCGACTAAATTTGTTTATACATTATAGCACTACATAGTTGTTGTTTTTTTACAAAAAGGATAATTGTACTCCAGAAGGATCATAAATTATATATTGGACATTAAATTTTGTTATATCATTATTTTGCACATTTGTTTCGTAAAAAAATTGAAGATATGAATTTTACTAACATTTATTATTATCAAACTCAATTTTGTCACTTGAAACCAGCATTGAAATTGTTTTTGAATAATATTTTAGTTGTTGTAGTTTTAATTTTTTCCAGTATGAGATATAGTTGAAGACTATAGTCATAACTATCAAAAGTACCCACTCTTGTTTAAATATTTAAGTTAAATAAATATAAACTTTTTAAATTCTATTTATACTTTTTTCTAGATAATTTTTCATCTGTAGTTGACACAAATTTTTTTGGGGATTTGGTATACAAAATCATTGAATAAAAAAAAAATTTTTTTTACAATAATTCTATAGGGCAATATAAATAATATCATCATTCAATATTACTCTCTTCCATGTAAGGTTGGAAACTTTGATATGCCCAGATAATTTCTGTTTTTGGAAAGTTGGACCAAGCATTGCGAATGGCTGATCTTAGGGCATCCAAATTAGAGTTTTTGCACTCATGGATCTACTTTCGACTATCCAATAATAATAATCTAGGTCAGTGGTTTGGTTCACACCACTCCTATGATTTGTGACGTCACATCCTACTTGGCCATCACTCTTTATTTTTCCAACTACGAAGGGTTCGGTGAATGCATGTATGGAACTTGTGGGGCTCAATATCTCCAACAAGGTTAAGAACCACTGGTCTAGGGGGGGGGGGGTAATGATTGGGCTTGAGGCAGGACGCTCTGACTTGTCATAAAAATTTAGTAACTTGCAGTAGCAGAATTTCCAGATTTTTTTTGTCTTGCTGCCATAGATAGCTACTATTGGGTGTAATATGCCCAAATCCAGATCAAAACAACATACCCAACGGCCAATATGTACTCTAAGATCACAATTTTAGCTCGTACCCAAAAAATATATGGCGGCATAACATTACCATCAGGTACTATCATCTCAAGGACCATTATTTGAGTGGGGCATCCCTGGAATCTCTTTTCTGGATTTTAAAAGCTACCAGTCATTTGCCATGCTTATCAATGTTCTGTCAAAAAAAAACCATGATTGATCAATTTATTATACTTGAAAAAGGTTAGGATTTCTTTGGACCTGTCGAATATTTTCTCGATGGTTTGTTGAGTTAACAGGTGTCTTGGAGACCTTACGTAGCTCTAAAGAGTCCTGAAGTCTTTGTTTTTCGCCCGAATAATTAAGGGAGACACCTCCAAGATCATATCCATTTGATACATTGAAGTAGAGGGCAAATTCTCATATGTGTCCAAAATTCCATTTTCCAAACCGATCATCTTCTTCCGACTGGAACCAGGGGATCGTTTAATAATGTCTCCCAGATTCATTCTGTTCCAAATCATCTTGCCAATTTGATATGCAGTTCTTATGTATGTGCCAACAACGGAAGATATATTGTTTTAGATACTTGTGTGTGAAGCACATTGATGACTCCTCGTTTCAAAGCTCAAATACTTCTTTAAAGGATTCTGTATTTTGATTGGTTCCCGCAAAAATACATAATGAATTATTTAAGTTTGAAGCACTTTGCATTTTTTATTGCATCCACACTGTAAAATTATTATAAATTAATAAATAATGAGGGGAATAGTACTAAGAGGAGATGGACTGTTTTTTTTTATTTCTGATAAAGAGAAAATTGTCATTATAATCTTCATTGCAAAAAAGAAAAAAAATATATGAGGAGATGTAAAAAACGGCGGAATATAAAGTGTGCGAGTAGTTCTCAAAATACCTGTTAGTTGAAACCCTAAAAAATATATTCTTTCATCATTCGTAAATCATTAAGCTGTTTTCCCTTTTCCTTTTGACATAATAATTCTTATTATATGTAGAGTATATTATCTATTATAAGTTACGATAATACCACACAACCTTCCTTCAATTTTGGTTGAAAACTTTCTTAATGTTAATATCTCTCAAAGAAATGATTTTATGGAAAAAAAATTGTTGACATTTCTAAAATGTTTTCAGCCATTTTCTTGAGTTGTAGAAAAGGTAGAATAATTAATTATAAATATCATTATTAAATCTTCAATCATTGTTTTTAAAGTATGCAAATGTCTAAAAACTTAAAGCTTTATTTTGTTAATGAATAAATAACCATTATTATCAAACTAGTTATATATTCAGAGTATAGATTAGTATTTATGTATTTATTTTTCTTAAAAATTAATACAAATAATGAAATTTTAACACAAAAAAACAATAAATCCAAAACTAAAATACCGATTTTAAAATTTGGAAAGCTTCCTGTTTATTTAAAGTAATATCTACAACTTTGATTTGAATAATACCTTTCTCAAACATCAGTTTAATTTAATTAATTACTACAAGTCCAAGAACAGCTGTCTTGAACCTGGAGCAAAGCTGTCACAGCTACATTCATAGTATTATATCGACAGCAAATAAGCTGGCTTTCATATTTACCATATCATTTTTATCTCATCAAGGGAAGGGGCTTATTTTTACACACCGGAATCGCTGTTTTTCACATGACTGAATATATATGTGTAGAAATGTAAATTTCAAGCAAATTGGGCTCGTAAAAATCAAAAACAGAGAAAGTCAACCTGGTAACTCTGACAATTTGATGAATGTTGAGAGGGAAGCAGCTTGAGCTGTCATTATGTTTTACTGAGCTACAAGCTGCTATTCTCCTTTATATAAATGAAGACATCAGTAATAAATAATAACATTATGTATATCATAGATGAGAGACAGAAAATTAGCTCAAGTTTATGTTAGAAAATTATATATTTTTAGCTCATAAGTCGTAAACTAATATAACTATTAGGGGGAATTAGATTTGAGCCCTTTTTGTATGTATTTCCTTTATTAACCCAAGAGTTTGTATTCCTTTCGACTTCAAGCCTTAAAAATGGATAGTATATGCAAGAAGTGTAATCCAAATAACTCCTTGAGCCCTCTTCCTCCGTCAAGGTAGCTAAAATTTGACGCTAAAATTACACAGTTATAAGATTCTCACCAACATTAATAGTAGATTTTATTAATGATATATGATATAAATATAGCTTTATTATATTTTTCCTTACAAATTATTGTTTAAGTTTTTCCCACATATAGCAGTAGTATAAATAATATATCTCCCCTAAAAAGTCATAAATGTAGGTAGCTGAACAGAGCCCTATAACAAGAGTTGTATCGACAGATTTGTACTACTGGATCAGTGTTCTTCAATACAGTTCCGTTTATATCCATGATGATGAAGGTGAAGGGACGCCAGGTGCAGAGATACTCTCCATAAAGTCCCTATGATGACTCATCAAGGAACACTATTCTTTTCATTGGATATCCATGGCCATTTGATCCCACTCTTTCTTTGGAGTTGCGTTGTAATTAAATAGGAGCTCAATGTTTTTGAATTTTGTTACTTTCAGCGGATTTTGCAGTCCTTCTGCGCGCTACTACTTAAGTATTTCTACTGTGAGTCTTTGATTTCTAGCAAATTTTTGCTCGAAATTCAGTCAAAATTTGCAAATTTAGATGGAGGATTTCTTCTTAGTTAAGGATTCCTATCGGGCGCTTGATCTCGTTTGAAAGCTGTGGGTCTTATCTCTCAAATACATTATTTATTAATCCATTTTATCTCATATTCAAAGAGTTATTTATGTAGAAATGGTTTGATCGACTTTTGGACCTGCTCCCGTCCCCTACGCCTATAGAAGTCCCTTTAGGTCTAAACAAAGACTAGAAATGAAATCTGCATTAAAGACACTTGTGGATCATTATTATTTAATGCACAAAATGAGTATCTGTTTAGGCTTAAATTGAAGCCAAATGGGCCAAATTAGCTCAAAAAGTAGGGATCGATTTCTCGACAACCGTCGGACTCTTGAAAAAAAAAATACATATTTGAAATTAGTGTGCAAAACGGAATAACTTTTATTATGCTTATACGTATTTTTGACATTTCAAATTTGTTGACCTCTGTAATTAATCAATAAAATGGCTAGTCGAGTGAACTTTACATGTTTTACAGCATATATTCTTGTGATAGGTATGAGTTTGATAGAGATTACAATCATAATAGGTGGAATGTATAAAGGTATAAATGTGTATGAAGTAAGATCAGTATTTTATAAAGCATATTCAAGTCTATGGGTCTTGTCGCTACTTTTTTTTCGGACAAATGATTTTAAGCCCTTCTTGATTTTTATGTTACTCCTTTGTTTCTGAAAACGTAAGTCATCTTATTTTGATTAAAATATATGTATGTATATCTACGAATCCTTTCCTGTTTTGGAGCAATGATATCATAACAAAAGTACTTAGAATGAGAATTTCTTAATTCTTAGTATGAAAGTATCTAAAATCATGAAGAAGTTATTATATCTTAGAAATATAATAATTATTATTACATATAACATATTAAAAATCTCAAATTTCTCAATTTAGTATTTAGTTTAAAAAAAAGAAATTAGATATCATTTTATTGATTATACTGAGATACATAGAAGTATCTGTACCTTTGTTGAATTTAGAGGCTAATTGTTTATTAAGTACTTACATAGTAATATTAACATATCTAAAAACATTGTTTTTTTAGGAGCATACTCAATTTAATTCAATCTTTTCAACAAAAAAAAACACGTTTTAGCGAATCTCAATCAGCCACTAAATAAAAGTTTCAAAGGCAAAAAAAAAAAATTAAACCTGACATTTTTTTTGTATTTATGCACCATTGTGATCCATGTAATACCAATGTTTAGAACATTAAAAACCATAAGTAATATTATGCTCAGGATCATCTTAGAAGAGATCAAGATTTTGATGAGTCGAGATCAAAAATAAACGGGACTTTCCAGAGGTGAAAAACATTTGGATAATCAAATTTTATACTGGATGAGTTGATCGGCATATGTACTCAGTATGTATCCCTACCCCATTCTGGTGGCAGTGGTGATATGAACAGAGGGAACAGAGTGAGTATTTAATTGTATAATCAATCAAGACAAACGCTATATACCAGTAGGATTATATTTGTAAGGATAAAACTATTCAATATTTATCTTTTCACACTATTCCATTTGTCACATATAGAACGCTGTTATACTTGAATAATATATAATTTATTGGCACAGCCACCAGCATTAATTTCATAATTATTTTTTAATAGGGAAATGTAAATTAATGCATAAAATGTTGAAAAAATATCAGGAATAAAAAGTACACAAGCGAAGAAAAAAAATGTAATTTTTTTTAATAGTCATTTTTTCTTTTCTTTTGATATCCCTGTTGCTTTGGTCTTGAGTGATAATAAAATTAAGATGAGATCAAAGCCTTTTTGAATAGATTTCAAGGCCGGTTTGAACACTAAATCACACTTAAGTTTTCTTTAGATTATGGATATCCATTAAATTGCCAAGGGAATCATTGCGATAAGCATATATTTTGTGAGAATGAAATTATTCCGTACTATTGATTATTTCATTTTTGACAGCACGCCAATTCATTATAATAAATTCATACAGTTAGATCAAAAAATATAATCCTTGCCAATCTTTAAGACCTACAAGGATGACTGCCAACCCATGGAAATTAAAAGTTGATGGAGCAAAATACAAATTTTAAAGCAAGGGCTTTCAAAAAAGAATATAAATAGGCGCTACTATGAGCATCAAAGTACTCAATATTAAAATGGATTTGGGGACTTTGTTTCTGGGGAAATAAAATATAATTAAAATTGTGAATAATCAGTTACAAATCCTTATGAGTACCTGGTAAATAATTCACAAGCTACTCAATAACACTTATGTGAGATACTTAGGGTTAAATTATTACATTAAAATGCTACCCTTCAAGATGACTCGTGAAAATGTTGGTTTCGAAAACAATTGGATTTGAATTTAAAACATAAGGGTTACATCATTATTGGTTGATGTCTTTTTCTTTTCTTTTTTCTCATGCAAAAAAAAAGTGGTCCTCAACCCCCGGTCCATGGATCAATCAGTACCGGGTCGAACAAGAATTAATTAATTATTTCTGTTTTATTTATTATCTAGGTCTGGGACGATAATACTTCATCTACAGACTACAGGAGAACAAGAAAATATTAAGTAGAAATGCAAATTACAAAAGATAGTTATTAATTGTGTGCGGTAGTTGTTAATTATATTTTTGGATTAATAATTCTTCATTGACTCATTAGATTTCATGGGCAACAACCAACAATGCCTACTACTTTTTCTCTGTGCTCTTTTGTTATTTGCAACCTGGTTGTCATTTCCAACATCCTATCTATGTGAAGCGGAGATTTCTGTAGTGACAGCGAACAAAACAAGGCAAAGAAGTAAATTGGACATAAGCAACACACTGCAAATGTCTTTGTCTGCCATTACTCCCAGATAGGACCATCTTGTTGCAAAGAAACAAGATCAGGGCTCCCATTGATTTAGCGTCACGGGCAGCTTTTGATGTTATAATAATTTATATTGTTGGAGCAATGTGTTAATAAAGTTATTGCTTCCAAATGTTTAAAAAGGACATAGATTCTGTATATATATATATATATATAATATAATAAAAAAATTCTAAAAACAACAAACAACAGGTCATACCAATTGTTTCTTATTTTCCTCGAAAAAACAACTTTGGCTAGAATATAATCACTGCGAGAAGGGCAGATAAATGACTAAAAAATATAATTATTTATATGAAAATAATTTATTGATTTAACGATTACAAGTTTTTCACCGTTTTTTTTCATTTATGAGTTTAAGTCAATTTGATCAAACACACATACCTTTGGTATTAAGGTTTGACTAATAGGATTTATTAAGAAGCAATATATGTACCAATTATTTGGAAGTTAACACAGATTAATTGGCCACCAATTTATTTCAAATTAACCTTTAAAACCCCAATAACAATAGTCAAAAGCCCAGATGAGGCCAATTTATAATTTTACTATTCACCATAATAAATCAATTCGTCATTTGTCAAGATCATGAATAATTATGTATGTACCTCTTCGAATTTTCAAATTGTGGATTCAGCTTAATTTTATTGATGGCTGCAGTGGCCACAAATAGGATTTTATGCTAGTTTTTTTTTTAGTTTTTTCATATGATAAATGATTGTTAAAAGTGATAACACATATGTACCTTAAACAATATGGGTTCTGATGTTCAAAAATATTAATTAAGGAACTTCACTGCACTAGCATTTCAATGATTCAGTACATATGTAATTAAAAAACGTTTATTTCCATTTTTATAGAAATAAAATATCGGTAGTAATAGGGTATTTTGACTAATTACTGATTATTCTAAAAATGCCTAAAAATTGGCCGATTTAATTGGCTCACCAATACGTCATTATTCAAGTATGTAGAACCAACCTGTGTTTATACCTAAAATTTCGTAGACTGAATAAATCACTAAGTACTATTTAATGTATGTACATAGTAAATTTATATGAACGCTTAGTAAGGGGACATCTGCATCAAAAAAAGTCTGTTTTTATTGCACTAACAATATTTGATAACTTTTCAAAGGGTTATTCTCGATATGTGCATAAATTTGTTCTTGTTTTTATAAGCAAGATGGGTCATGAAAGGTAATTTTAAACTGGAAAGAGGGGGGCTTCTATCTATTATAAAAAATCTCTTTTTGAAAATTATTTTTTATGATTATCAAAAAAAAAAAAAAAAAAAAGATTGGGCGAACGCCCTGGTTAATACGCCAATGAATAGACTCAAAAGGTCCATTTGTTACAGTACAAAGAAACCTCATCCAACCTGGCTAATCTTTAAATCAGGTAATTTGGTCCAGCTAATGTAGTACACATACATACATACATATACAGTGTTGAATACACTACTAGGCAAAAGTAATTAATTGCTTCTGCCTAGTTATTGAGCTACAAATTAACAATAGTCTAAAAGTAATGAGTTGCTCCACATAAAAGCAAGGGATCTGTAAATTAAATTGATACTATATGTATTTAACTTATAAGCCAATAGAAACCAAAGTACAACGTCAAAAAAATATATAATTGAATCTAAATGAAAAGTTTAATTATTCAAAGAGCAAAGTATGGTGATTATTAGTCAATGAGGACATACATACAAGACAATCAGAGATAATAAGACTCCCATGGAATTATTATTATAATTATAGTATTGGACTAATAATCTCGGTCTTTTTTGCATGGTGGAGTTATAAGGAGGAAAGTAATGAAAGAAGTCACGCCATTCCTTCTGTCCCTAATTATATGTCTGTACTCATTGAATATCTCCAATAAATAGCTGAAATCGGCATGAGTACCCATATCTTGAACCTTATATGAATTACTTAAATAAAAGACCTTTTTTATTGGTGCAATGAGTTGACAAATAGGGACTCATATTTTAATATTTCATTACTTGCAGTTGATCTTTCCCTTTTAAGCAATTATGTACAGTTGTATGTGTCAAGTCAAGAGGTTTTTTGTGGGACTATATATTCTCCATGTCCCGTCGTAACATTTATCCGATTGCTCCATCGGATAGACAACAACAATCCTTGGTTTTTCGAGTAAAAGTGATATTTTAGCAAAAACCGTGCGGTAAAGGTCTTAAAATGACTTCAAAATATTTGGCCCTTATATTTATGAAGTAACAAAACTAAAAAGTGGATTTTCTCATTTTCAATATTTGAAAACAAACTTGCTTTCTTGTTGACTTGACACATATTTTCCTTGTCCAGAAGATTCTAACCTGCATTTTTATACTCCTTACATACTATGTACAAATACCTACGTAATCCTATTCAATATCTATATATGTATGTCCCCATTTCAATTTGCGCCTTTCTTTAAAAAGGAGAGATAAAAACATATATATGTATGTATTTGGTGTAGTCTTTTTTTTTGCACATGCAAAAATGTTATATTTTGTTTTTAAATATTATTATTTTCATTATATTATGTATACATACAAACAATTGCATCTTAAATACTCAATGCTCATACATACTTTGTAAAGTCGATAAATGTATTTTCAGCAATATATTATGTAATATTAGTTATTTGTTCTACATATAGTTACTTTCTCTTCAATCCACTTACTTTAAAGGAACGTGACTCTATTTATAACTTTTTTGTCTAGAGTTTTATGTATTTTATACATATATATGCCAAGTTAACAAGAAACCAAGTTACTATGAAATATTTCATAAATGAGTATGAACTGCACTCATATTCCTGAAGACATTCTCTTTCCTTTGTATTAATAGTACATTTGGATTAATTAAATAATGACTCCAAATATTGTAACTGTATTATAGGACTCAAAAAATACCGGTCACAATCAAGAATAAAAACATCTGGTATTTCTGACTATGTAGTTACTATGACATAAGGGATTCTTAATAGTTTTTAAAGAGATGATGAGCTGGTTTTAGCCAACGTCAACTAAATAAATCTCTGGGGCTATGAAAAAGATAGACGTTTTTTGTGGGACTATATATTCTCCATGTCCCGTCGTAACATTTATCCGATTGCTCCATCGGATAGACAACAACAATCCCTTGTGGTTTTTCGATTATAAGTGATATTTTAGCAAAAACCGTGCGGTAAAGGTCTTAAAATGACTTCGAAATATTTGGCCCTTATATTTATGAAGTAACGAAACTAAAAAGTGGATTTTCTCTTTTTCAATATTTGAAAACAAACTTGCTTTCTTGTTGACTTGACACATATGTATACAGATGCATTACATTGCTAGCTATTTCCTTACTTTGATATATATATTTGACATATAATAGAACCCCTTATCCACGGTATACATATATGTTTACCCCACACACTCTCAGTTCCACTCGAGGAAATATTATCAAACCATTGAATTACTCAACAATAAGGGACATAAATACTTTTCCATGGTTTGATTGTTTTGAAGGATTCTCTCCACACCTGAAGTTACCTTATCCGTAATGGAACATTTGATAGTGTTTTTTTTTGTTCTTCTTGGTTCGACTTTATTTTCCCTCCGTTCCTGAGGATCCCACCTCTCTTTTTCTTATTCTTCTTTTTTTTTTTGTTTCTGCTCCTTTCCTTCCTTCCTTCTCTGAAAGGAAACTATCATTTTTTTTTTTTTTTTTTATGTGAGTGCTTTTTATTTTATATGCAGTCCTCCGACGTCGTTCAACTCGTCTTCTTGAGTCATTCATTTTTTTTGCTAAAAAAAAATAAATAAAAAATCAAAGCTTCCAAAGAGGATCTCAAACACCCCACGGAAGAGTGGCAAATGTTTTTTTTTATAAGAAACCTACTATATCATTTTTAATAAGAAAAACTTTACAAAAGCGGAGAGTGTCATTCGATAAATGATTTCATTTGGAGGAAGGGAAAAGGTAAGAAAGAGTCTTTTTCAGCTTATTATGATATTGCAATCAATGATTATAATTCAAAATTTGAGGGAGGCATTATGTATAGAACATATCTATACCTCTCTGATAAAGCATGTATCTCTTACTTTAGAAAAAAAATTCATCTTAAGATGCTTTCTGATCCTTGTTTTGTATTTCAAAGTGGGTATAAATTGTATTATTTTATTATTCTGCATACGTTGAATATATTTGTATACTTCTTTTTTGAGCCTCTGTTGACTCAAAAAGGATGATGGAGTGAATAAATACTAGCTTATTTCATTTGACTGACCGATCGGCAGTGTTTCGATTTCATCTATTTAAATCAACATTTATTTTCAATTTATGAGGATATTTAATATATATTTTATGTGTATGGGTGCCTATGTATGTTCATAGTTTTATAAAAACGTAGTTAGTAGTAAAGTATGTATGTATGATTCAACTTTTATGCAATAAAATAAAAGTAGAAACCTTAAATCAATATTGACTTTACTCCCCCCCCCCCCCCCGTCTTGGGTACACACACACAAGTGATACAAAAAACAGACAGTAAATTTGATTTTCAAAAAAATTCTATTAGCAAGAATAGACATATATGTAGTTGTCTGTCCATCGGGGCCCTCCTTTTATTATCCCTGAGCGTTCTTATTTCTTTCTGTATCATATATACATTAATTTATATTAATTATAAGTATATTAAATGGAAGGATGAAGCATCCAAGTTTAATTAAAGATATATTTGCTTCATATTAATTCTTTATTATTTTAATTTATGGATGCATAGAATCATGTAACCATCCTCGTCCTAAGAGTTTTATAGACTTCTACAAAAACAATCTTTAGAAGTACATATATAACAAACTTGTACCTCCCAATGATTCTCCAAGATCCTCTTGACTCGGATCTTCAGGAAGTAATGCCTCGAATTCTTTGTCTTTGAGTTTTTTTGACTATCCGGAGTGAGGTGTATCCTCAACGCTGAAATTAACATTTTCGTTTTCATAAACTCCTACAAGCATTTGGGGCACTTCAGCTGTATTTTTCCCCCCAAAGAAAACAGAAACATTAAGCCTCCCGTAAACGCAGCTCAGTTACCACAAAATTCACCATATTCAACAAAGTAAAAACAAGGTTTTATTTTGTTTGAAACTCAAATCAATATCAACTAAATATTATTGACAGATGTCTAACCTCTCTGAAACAACCGGAACCTGCAGTTACTATGAAATATTCATATCAGACGAGTCATATTTAGAAAACGGCCTGCACTAACTTGTACTCCCTATACTACAAAGTTATGACACTGTAATGGAAAATTATACATCCAGGGCACGTTACTATTTATATCGATATGTATATATTTGGATACTAAATGTGTGTTAAAGATGATTTGGTAGATATATGACTCTTAAACGTGGACCCGGAGTATATTTTTACGATATATTCTTTACAAAATTATTTATGGTTCAATGCTTTTTGTAAAATCTATTACTCTATAAAAATATTACAGATCTAGTTATGAAACTCTGATTTTGAAAACTTTACTCCCTGATATCTCAAAACAAAATTAATAGTAGTGTACTTACTTATTCAGCTTGTTTACGCTTAAAAACATCATTTATGTTTAAAAAGAGCCCCCCTTCAAATTAGGATCGATGTTATTTTTTTTTTTTTTTTTGTCAGATATGATTAGAGTAATAAAGTCAAATAACAACTAATATTCTTATGGTAAAATACCACAAAAATACACGAAGTTAAATAATATTCATGGCCACATGCTTTAGAGTGGAGAAAAATCTGCTCTTATTTTTTGCTATGATCTTATTTAACAAAATGAATTAGTTCATTAAGTATACTTTTTAACTATACTGTTTCTTTAAATCAAGACCCTTTGATCCTATATGAATATGAAACACAATTTGAAATCAACAATTTGCGATTCTAAAATAAGTCTTTAATCGAGTGTACAATTCTTTTAAATTTATTTATTTTTAAAAATGTTTTAAACTTACAAAAAAGTAGAATAGAAAAAAAATAAATGCTTATATATTTGTTATCTAATGTTTTAAATATATTATATATATATATATATAAATTTGATTTAATTAAGTAAAAATTTATATTTATTTCTCACATGCTACATAGTTGATTAACAAACGGGCGTAGTCGATGGGTCTCTATCTCACTTGAAGTCATTCATTTGGGACAAAATTCATCAAATTTGCCAAAAAAAAAAATTATTCATTTTTTTTATAACAAAAAAAAGAAAGAAATTAAAATCCCTTAGTAAATTTGCTCTTCCTGGGAGAAAGCCTATGCAATGGTCCTCTCTTGAAAGAGCCCTGCTTCATCCCCTGTCCTCTCAGAAAGCAAATATTGACCAAAATTGAGCTATTTTCTCCTAAGCCAAGCAAGATTAAAATTGGATTCAATCCTGTAAAAGACCCTTTCTGAAACAGGCACAATTGTCTGTGCTACGCACATATTTACTATATAAAAAATATAACTAAATAAATGAGTAATTGACCTCATCAGCTATTTATATCCATTCTCATGGAAAGGTTTCCCATGAAGGAACATTATATACATTTTTACAAATTTGATTGCAATATTAAACTGTTTAATTGAGTTACACGGCCCAACAAGGGATGTAGGAATGAATATATGTGTCTAGTCAACAAGAAACCAAGTTATTCTGAAATATTTCAAAAATGAGTTAGAACTGCTATCATATTTTTGAAGCAATTCTCTTTCGTTTGTATTGGTAGTATATTTCGATTAATTAAATAATGACTCCATTAATTGCAACTTATTATAGGAAAAAACCAATTACCACTAAATAAATTTCCGGGGCTATGAAAAATATGGACGTTTTTTTACGGACCATATCGGCTCCATGAACAGTTGTAATATTTATCCGATTGCTCTATTAGATAGACAACGATCCTTGGTTTTTCGGTTAATAGAGATATTTTAGCAAAAAACGTGACCAATAGGTCTTAAAATGACTCCGAAATATTTGGCCGTTATATTTATTAAGTAAAAAAACTTAAAACTGGATTTTCTCTATTTCAATATTTTAAAACAAACTTGCTTTCTTGTTGACTTGACACATATCTTCTTGCTTTTAAGCATCTTATTATGAAAAAAAAATCTTTTTCATTCTTCAATTAATTATTTGTCAGCATCTCTTGAGTATTTTTTTTTTTTAAATGGAAAATATTATGTAGCAGATATTGTTATCTTAATTAGTATTGAGCAAAAAAAAACATTTTTCTCATATACGTATTGTAATTTTGAGGAGTCTACTGAAGGCACTATACGAATCTCAAGATTCTTTTTTTTAGTATTTAATCATGCTTAGACAAGCCATTTAACTTTACGTATACTTTATTTGATTGATACATTTGCTCTTGTGGAGTGTAAGCAAAAATAGAATCTAGACAAACTTACCTTTCCAAGAAAAACTGTTGTATAAAATTTGAATTGCAAGGGTTTTAAACTAGATACTTAATTTTATCCTGAATTTCTGGATCATATTATATTATTTGAATATCCTAATATGCTAAAATTTTTGGATCTGAGGAGGCTATTTTATAAAATATTTGGATACTACTAACAAAACTGACAGACAACAACAAAATCATTATGAGTTATATATCTAGAAAATTAAATTGTCGTAAAAAAATAATAAAACATCATCCCAGTCCCTTTGTAAGAACTCTTAATTTATTTTTCGAGGGAATAAATCTGACTCAACTATGTAAACTCAAGCCAGTGTAATGAAATCCTTGAAATTCAGACCTAACTCGATGTATTTTTCTATTGTTTATTTAATTGGTTTGGTATTTGTGTCAAGTCAACAAGAAAGCAAGTTTGTTTTTTTAAATATTGAAAAGAAGAAAATCCACTTTTGAGTTTTTTTACTTCATAAACATAACGGTCAAATATTACGGAGTCATTTTAAGACCTATACTGCACGGTTTTTGCTAAAATGTCACTTTTAATCTAGAAAGCAAGGGTTGTTGTCTATCCGATAAAGTAATAGGATAAATGTTACGACGGAACATGGAGCCGATATGGTTCCTAAATAAACGTCCATCTTTTTCATAGCCCCAAATATTTATTTAGTTGCAGTTGCCATCTATTTAAGAACTATCAATAATCAATTACATCCGCTATCATGCTCACCATGAATAGTAATAGTAATAACATAGTCAGAAATACAAGATGTTTTTTATTTTTGATAGTGGCCGGTATTTTCTCCCCTTAATTTAGTTGTAATATTTGAAGTCAATAATTAATTAATCCACATATACTATTAATACAAACGAAAGAGAATTTCTTTAAGAATATGAATACAGTTGATACTCATTTTTGAAATATTTCAGAATAACTAGATTTCTTGTTGACTTGACACATTTTGGCTCTGTCTAAAAATTGTTATATTCATTACATCAGGCTAGAACTTGAGACACGGAATCGAATCACACTCAAGTCTCATGAAACTGAAACTTCAAACTCAAATCGCAACTCGAAGTAAAAGGACTCTCGACACAAATAGGAT
Organism: Lepeophtheirus nordmannii; assembly: GCA_963680855.1. Classification (NCBI taxonomy): domain Eukaryota; kingdom Metazoa; phylum Arthropoda; class Copepoda; order Siphonostomatoida; family Caligidae; genus Lepeophtheirus; species Lepeophtheirus nordmannii. Next base: position 17,878,337 of record OY804520.1, on the reverse strand, counting down.
TCGGCAAGTAAAGATTCATATTTGAAATAGACTCCATACTTACTTTTTTCGAATTATTATTTTTATGTAAGCAACCCTTTTCATTAACTTTTATTATTGATGAATTAAGAATTTTAGGAATTCTAATGAGGGAAAAAATATATTAACTCTCATTATGTTATGACTAATTTACTAACCATCTATTTTCAATCACTGTACATTAAATCAAAGGAGATGCAACAAATGGAAAATTGTTACTACTTTAAGAGCTAGAATTACTTCTTTTTTCAAAGAATATGTATAATATTTCAAATATTATTACCAAATATATGATTGATTAAAATATCAGGTGATGTTGTTATAATATTGCAACACGATGAGCTTTTTTGTGCACTTGCAACCTTAACTCTCAAAAGGAAACGGAATTTTTTTGAAAAACAACTGGTAGCTGATGGCTTTCTGTATTTTTCTTGTTATCATTTTTTTTATATATTGGACAGAGTTAGTATTTAGACATACTATATAATAATAAATACAAATCAATCGTTAATACTTGTATAATATTCAAAAATTCAAAAAAAGGAGTGTGCAATTCTTGATTTAATATATCTTTTATATATCAAAATCATAAATAATAATACAATTTTTGAGTTCATAACATGTCGAGTCAGCGTCTTTAAATCAAAAAAGTCAACGGATGAAAAGCAGCTGAAAGGAAAAATCATAGTGTATTTGTGTTTATTCCAAAAAGTTCGTCGTTCAACAACAAAATATAAATAGTTTCAAAATTGTACAAAGTTCATATATGTTTAACTACAAGAATTTATCTTCAAAAGTGGTGTATTTCCCTACAAGAGATGACTCAATTTTTCTAGTGTTTCTAATATTGCCAATATTATTTCACATCCCAAGATCTCAAACAACAATGTTTAACCATCTTAAATTATTTGAATTACAAAAACATTGAGAGCCCCTAGATTAAATCATCTACAATATTCCATATAACTGACTTTTTTTTACTACGATGTATCTAATTCATATTTAAAGGAAATGAAAATTGTACTAGAAGTATTTGTATTTTTTGAAGTCATACTATTAAAATTCATATTTAAACTTGTTCTTCACAACGAAAAATAACAATGAAGAATTTTATCATAGAGTTGAATCTGAATTATTTCTGGCTATTACATACATGTGTACAAAAGTAATTCATTCATTCATGTATGTATATGAATTAATAAAAAAAAATAATTTAGCCTTTCTTTGTTTTTAGATCTAAATGAATGTACGTCATAAAGTTTCTGATGGCTCCTTGATAATGTGAAACACAGAGAGAGCAAAAAAAAAAAAATCCCTACTTGAATATACGTTTTTCCTTAGCTCAGAATGTATAATTAGATTTTACAAACTAAAGAGGTTTTTACATGAAACAACCCAAGATTAGACCTTCAAAAATGGGAATATGACGTAATATATGTACACTCTACAATTGTAATCAAGTTTGTTTATAGCAGAACATTAGCAATGTTTATATTACATACGTACATTGAAATCCCCAAAGGATCATGAGGATCTGGCAACAATATCAAGATATCTTTGGTCCACAACATAAATCCTGAGGAATCGATCCCTCAAGAAAGATATTTTCTTTTCATTAATTGATACATATATTTAGTTTAAAGTATCCCTTTATAAAGAGTGCATTCTCCTCCTTAGACTAGGAATCAGATGAGAGTAACATTCATCTAAATCTTATGGACAACTTAATAATCCTACGTTCAATAAAATTACATCACTTCATATTTAAACAAATATTTATAAGACGAGAACCCGGCTTTTCGTAGATTATTTTATGAAGGTAAAAATTAATTTTTTGCCTCTCAGAAGGCCTTTTGTACACTTTTTCAAAAGAAATACTCGTAAATATATTTCAATATCTTAGTTTTAGTGTTTCGAAAGCATGGGATATCTCATATCAATGCTTTAGCGAGAAAGAAAGAAAGAAAGTATAAATGATATTATAATCCAATTGACCAAGTTGTCAAAAAGTCTTGTGCAGTAACACCTATTACCCACTTTAAGAAAATAGTAATAACAACAGGGACAAGTTGCACGATTACTATGTCATCAATATTTGCCTGTATCCCTTTACCTAAAACTACACCCCCCCCCCCCTCCCACTTTTGAATTGATTCCAGTGCCCTCTCTCTGAGTACATAGATTTTTACATAAAATTTTAAAGTATTCTAACGTCCTTACTATAGATTCATACACATAGGGATATACATAGAGTGATTTTACTAACTTTTCTATTCATTTCATCAACAAAAAAGGAATATGTTCCCTATCTTTAAACAACTACATATATGTACTTTTACATTTTTCGCGCAGAGATACTGCGGACCTTTATGTTTCAACACAGATGGTTTTTATTTTGTATGTATATTTTTTTTGTATTGTTCGTGTGACCAGTGGTAGGAGGAGAAGGGATTTGTAAAGAAACCTCATCTATCGAAGAAAAACTTTATTGCTTGTCGTTTCGGGAAGAATGTATCTCTACTCATATCGTTAGTATTCTCTATTCTACCTCTTCATAACACGCCAATACAATTTGCTATGATTGATTAAAATGGTCTTTTAGGAGTTCACTCTGTTGAAGAACATATATATATATATATATATACATATATATACATCTTGACGAGCTATGTAATTAAATTGTTTTTTATTTTGATGAGTATCGACATCATTGAGGATTTTAAAAAGCCTTCTTTAGAAAACATTTTTTTTATTAAACATGTATGCTACAAAGATTTTATCATTAGCAAACTATAATTAACTTTCTTCTATCTACCTATAAAGCAAGCATAAAATAAAGGGTTTTTTTGTTGTTTTTTTGATTACCTAGCTTTGAAAAGTATGTTTCTCAATTAATAATATAGTTTTTATTAATAATATTTTAATGATTGAAAAGCAATAGAGAAGACCTGACAGAAGAAGGAAAGTCCAAAGTATTATGCCATCCATTAAGTTTATAATCAAATCAATAAATCAGAATTATTGCCACTTCATAAACAATTGCAATACTGTCTCACAACCTTCTCTACTTTATAATTTACATTCCTACAAATATTCTGTTTTAAATGTCATCTAATTTCTGAGAACACAATTATATTTTTTACTACATACGTGTATCGAACCGTGAGCCACCAATGATGAATTGCAGCTGTTACTCTACCATCTTAGCCTTCGTATATATAGAATGGACTCTTTAGACATTAACAGTTCCTTTGTATTTGTTGTCAGCAACAGTTCTTGCTCCTAATTAGTGATTAGATGATCTTTGAGCTACAAACTCAAAAAATGACTTCTGAAGCTCTGAACATATCTCTAAATCGTAAACAGTTCAATAGAGAAACGTAATTGGTTAATATGGGAATATTTCTTAAATGCTGTTAATCCTTAGATACGAATGGCAATTGATGCTCTGAAGTATGTATGTTACAAGCATAGAGAGCATCATCGTGCATCTTGAAAGATTTTTATTTTGGTTTTATGAAAAATTAACTCTATTTAATTGTTCATGAGCTATTTTTATAGGACTGACTCTTTTCATTATTTGTGATATTTTTATCTTCAGTTAACTGTTCTTCAAGATCCAAACTATGTATATCTTATCTGGTTACAAAAAATTTGAGTTTCATTCAAGGTTCTACATTTATTTTTGAGTTAGAAAGTTAGTGCTCCGAGTGTTTGAGATACCTTTGTTCCACTTATAAGCAATTTAGTCCATAAATTTGGACTGTTTTTCAAAAGTCAATAGTACTTGGTCTATTGACTTAAAGAATTTCATCCAAATCTATAGATTGACAGAGATGAAAAATTAAAATCAAAATTTATGTCATAATGATTAGTTGTTAATGTTTTAATCATAGGTAAAAATGATTCTAACGTGACACTAAAGTTAAGACTGATCGTATAATCGCTGATTTTCAGTCCTTGATATTAGTATCTTTAATTTTTATGTAACATATTTGTCTGAAGCCCTTCTTGATAAGGTAAAGTACTTGTAAAGTATCTAAAATATATGTAACACTCATCATCTCCTTTTAAAAGTATATCACACGGCTCCAGAAACATAAATAAAGCTCCAAATATAGGAATAAAATTTGTCATTTATCACTAAAAAACCATCCTCAAGAATGCGAGACATTCCTTTGGCATCCTTTTGGTCGGCTAACATATCGCATTATTTTCAGTCTTAAAATCGCTAAAAGCTTAATTTATTGTGAACAGTAAGCATTTTTTCAATTTTTCAATTAATAAATGACATTCACATTGAGTAAGGCCCAAGTCTTAAAATTTTGTGAATTGAAAACTCTTCTTCATTCAAAACATCTTCAATCCTGGAGTATGCCGGATCATAATTATCAATTACAAGTACAAATGGGCCTCCATATACATCATTTGCTTTTCATAAGCATTCACGCACCCACTACATTGCTGTATCCTCTTTGAAACTTCCTCGTCTCACCTTATTTTTTTATTTTCATTCATTATAAAATTTATTATTATGTTAAATTTCCTTAATATTGTTTTTTATTATTTATTCCCATATTGAACTTGAAAAGGTATAGATACAAATTGAGAATCAGAGATTTTAATTCGAGAATATGAGGGAGTACTAAACTCATTTCTATTGAATAAATATTTCAAAGTTTCCTTTGTCATTTTATCATACGGATAAAACTCCAATACAGCGAGGTCACATGTTGATCAAATTACCAAGAGGCTAATTTCATAGTCGTTCGAAAGTAAAAATATCCAATTGAAAGGTTTTTGCTTAAAAAATAACAAAAAGTATTTAAATGAATTTGTTAATAGTCGAATTGAGAAGATCTGGAGCTCACTTACATACAATTAATTTGAAGAAGGCTGTCTCCTTCTTTTGATAAATATGAGATAAATTAAATACATTATTAAAAAAAATCATTATACATGCTAATAGGGATAGAAAGAGTGTGAAGGAGATGAATCTTTATATATATATATATAGTTATCAAAGTAAACTTATTAAAATTCAAAGAATGAAAATATTTTTTCGTTAAAATAATATATTTTATTCCTTTTCAAACTTTTATTTACATAAGTACCATATGTAGAAAGAGAGAGAAAGTGGGAGATGAGATAATTGTAATTACCTACGTGTACGTATTATAATGTATAAAAATTTTCATAACTGCATACTATTATCATTAATTAGTATTAATAATAATAATTTAAGAGCCTCCCTTCTAATAAATACATTATTACTCATTTTGATATTTAAAGAGGCATAACAGACTACACATATATACTATATTTGATTTATTGTTATACATAGAACATATTTTAGCATAATTTAAATTCATTTATTCAATCATCACTATTGTAACAATCTTACTACCTTCTCTTTTGTGAGGTTGAGATATGCTCAGGTCCCATGGAATAATAATGATTGCTACACAATAATTATATATCCCAGGAGGATCTTTATTAAAACACTAAACCTTGTTTCCTTCACAAGGAGATAGAAAAAGAGGCTCTAAATCAGATAATAGCATACCTTCCAACCTTTAAAGTTTGCAAAGCGGGTGTCACTGAATTTATTGTCACCCGTAGGTGGAAGGCCCAACCTACAGAAAAGTGGATAACTGCACCGTTTTAACCTTGTACGCACAAGTAGTTATGCAATAGTAGTTTGCCAATCATTCCCTCCAACTGGTCTACCAATAGCTTAACAATGATTAAGGGTCAAACATGTCTTACTAACTTTTTTTTGTGAACTCGACACCTCAACATTTCAAAAAGACAATGAGAAAGGGTTGTATAGTTTTGGCATGCTAAGGTACCTTCAGACAAGCGAAGAAGTCCTTATGCCATTTTGGAAAACTGCTGCGTTAAATCAGAGAAGAGTGTCAACCCATGAATAGGAATGTAAATTTCAAGCAAATCGGGCTTGTAAGAATCAAAGAAAGAGAAAACCAACCTGGTAACTCTGGCAATTTGATGAATGTTGAGAAGGAAGCAGCTTGAGCTGTCATGACGCTTTACTGAGCTACAAGCTGCTATTCTCCTTTATATATACAAATGAAGACATCATTAATAAATAATCACATTATGTATGTATTCCAGATGAGAGTCAGAAAATTAGTTTAAATTTGTCAGAAAATTATATATTTTTAGCTTATAAGCCGTAAACATTTGGAATACAGGCTAGTAGCTACCCTTAAGAATGGGTGTGCAAGTACAATCCAAATAACTCTTTGAGCCCTCTTCCTTCAGCAATGCAGCTAAATTTGACTCTAAATTCCCCATATGCAAAAGCAAATTAAATCGGTACATATTTTTTATTCAGTACTAGATTGAAATAATTTAATTGAATGTGATTAAGACTTTTAATGAATTCGATACTAAATATATGCTAACATTATACATAAAGAAATAATATCTATAGAAACTCAAATTAGAACAAAATAATTTCCTCTCAAAGTAAGATTATTAGTGAAGGAAAAAACATATAAATACATATTGAAAACGTTTGATGGCAACTACAAAATTAATAAACAATTAACAATTTAATAAATTCATCCATAAAGTAAGAATAAATAAATCATCCAATCGAGTTAGCATAAAATCCTTGATCGTTGATGATGTAGATGAAAAATTTTATAGTTATAACGAAGATCCTAGGTTAGTGAAATAACATTTGGGACAAAGGCCATTAGAAAACTAAACATTATACTAAACGTTTAAAGTCGTAGTCACGAGATAAATATAGAAATATATTCAAGGATTATAATTGAAGACAATTCTGATATTTTTGATTTCATCACTAACAAGACCAAGACGCTTGTTTCCTTGAATGTCCAACTCAACACCGTTTAAGTCAATTTCATGTTCCATACTGAAAAATCTGATCCTTCATACTACGGCATTTAAAAGAAAAGAAGAGTTGTCCAAGATTAAGAAATAAGTTTAGCGAAAGGATATTTGCACCATCATGTCATGTTGTTACACTTGAATCCCTCAAAAGTAAATGTCTGTATATGATTGAGAGGAACAAGGGATACATATAACTGAAGAAAATGTCAGCAGAATCCATAATTCACGATAGCAAGTTCTTTAAATACGATGAAGGGGATGAGGAATTCGATAATCATCAGATGGAACTCGGACTCCAACAAAATTTGAGATACAAAATGACCATATCTAAATTATCTCAGTAGTAAAGGAATCACAGACAATCCCAAAAATCTTAAACCCTACAGTTAATATAATTAATGCCTATTATGAAATTATAGCTTTAATTTCTAACATTTAATACTTATTATGGTTTAAGTTGGCCATTAGAGCATTTGCCAACTCTTGGTAGGACGATAGATTTGGAGAAGTCCTTAGAGCCAATGACAGCTCTGATGGACGAATGTTTCGTCCTTAGAGCAATTGCCTACTCATAGTAGGAAACAAGGGATTTGGTGTAGTCCATAAAGGCAATGTCGAACAGATTGCTGTACGGAGAATTGAAATCCCTGTCGTAAATCCAAACATGTTCACATTGATATTTGACGATTCATTCCAATAGGTATTTTATTAAAATAGTTGATTAATTTTCATTAGAGTATTACACGTGTTACACTAATCATGCAAAATCTTTACTATCAGGTAAATGTTCTCCCCTCAGTAATAAAGGAAAAATGATAACAGCTTTGGAAAACAAAAAGTACTATTCAGTGTACCTACCCCAAGAAATCTTGCGTACGAGATTTTGCTTGAAATTTACATTCCTACCCATGAAAAAGCTCAAGGGAGAACACATCATATTTTTATTGTTTATCCTTAAAAGCAAGTCTCGAAGAAGAAAATTGAGTTCTTGGACCCATTTGATATTTTTTCTTCATTCCTCAAACTCAATACTATCTTAACATGTTGCCCTTTGTCTAATAATGACTACTAGAGATAAGAATTGGAAACAGAATTGATTGAGGTGTAAACGGGAAGCTGTATTCTATTTTGTTAAATTTGGGGATACAGTCAAGTTTATTTTAAACGTTACATAATAATATACCACACGTCACACACAAATTTGAAGTGTCAAAATCCTACGGAGTATAAGGATAATAAAAGTTATTCAGTTTTGCACGCTGATTTCAAATCTGTACTATTATTTTTTTTTCGAGAGTCTGACGGCTTTTGAGAAATCGAACCCTACTTTTTGAGCATTTTTATCCCATTTTCCAAGTTCAACTTCAATTCAAGCCTAGAACGTCACTCATTTTGTACATTAAGAAATAATGACTCACTTGTATATTTCATGCATATTCCATTTCCAGTCTTTGTTTTGACCTAAAGGGACTCCTAGGAGCGTAGGGTGCGGAAGTAGACCCAAAAGTCGGTAAAATTCTTTGTACGTAAATAAATCCTTGAATATTGCATGAAATGGATTAATAAAGAATACATACAAGAACTTAGACCCATAGCTTTCAAACAAGATGTCAAGCAACGGATAAGAGTCCTTAACTTTGAAGAAATCGTCCATCTAAATGTGTAAATTTTCATTCAAATTCGATCAAACATCCACAAGAAATCAAAGACTCTTGTTAGAACTACTTAAAAACAAGCTCAATAGACTATGCCGTCTATGCCCCTAGGAGTCCTTATAGAACAATGCAAAGTAGTAGGGCGCTGAAGAATTACGAAATTAGGTAACTTCAGTCTATTGCACTTGTTTTTAGTAACTCTACCCTCAGTCTTTGATTTCTAGGCAATTTTTGTTCGAAATTGAATGAAAATTTATACATTTAGATGGATAAATGTGTACAAATGAGGCTGAATTTTTTATATGCACTCAAAAATCAAAACAAAAACATAGGCAAACCCTTAATTTTTGTTCGTTTGTTTTTTATTTGACATAAAAGGATGAACTATTCAAACTCAAACATACCAAAAAAGTCACAAATGTTAATGAGCAATGAATTTGATAGAATTTTCAATCTGTAGTCAATCCCTGACTTCATCCTATTTCCCCTTCACCCCTCTATTCCTTCTATGGAGATATACATATATCATTAAACCTTGAATGCCAATGGTTAAAACTTATTTTTGCAATGATTTGCAGATATATTTAGTTATACATCTACGCCAATAAATGCATTAATTAATTCATAGCTGTTGATATTGAATATTATCATAGACCTTATTGAGAATTAATTTAAATATGCTTATACAATTAATATGTAAAGGGGAAGAATGGGATCAACTCATTAGGAAAGACAATGTTGTTTGAAGAGAAAGGAATTATTGAAGCATACTAAAAGAAATCACAAGTCATTTCTAGGGAATTTCCTTGGTTTTTTTTTTCATTGCTAGTTTGATCTAGCAGCAATAAAAGGTCAATAAAATGCCCTTTATATCATAATAACAATAATATTAATAGAGAGAGGGCCAGTCCTTTTCTCTCCTCTTCAATTTGGTCAATTAAAGCCTATATTTATTTACTCACATGTGAATTTTATCTTGATTTGTTTTATTTTAATTAAAAATACCTTTTTTTTATTGATATAAATATAAATTAATGAACTTATTTATAATGATAAGGATTTTTTTAAAATACAATTATCCCGAGTTCTTAAATGAATCTACAGAATAATTTGAAAAAAGCTTATAACAATATGTATTACATCATATTATTTTATTTAAAAAACAACAACAATCAAGAACCAATAGTTTTATCATTAATATTATAAATAAGACTTTGTTTGGAAATGGGTTGTAATGGATTTTGAACAAACATTTATTACTTGAGTACATAGAAAATCATACGGAGAGTTATTAAGAAAAAGAACCAGATCGCTTCGGCTGCATGGCAATGCTGTGTGTTTTCTGGGATCAGCGTAGTATGATTTGACATGAGTTGTTAAAACCTGGTGAAAGAGTTGACGACAACGATAATTGGCCGATTTGAGCAGCGCTATACGCCAAAAATGCCCAGAATATCACGATCGGTATATCCAAGTAATTTTTCTTGATGACAAAGCACCGCCACATCGAACGAGAGTAACCCCAGAATTGGTGAAGACGTAGGAATGTAAAAAATATGCAAATGGGGTGTGTAAAATAAAAAAAAAGAGAAAACCACCCTGGTAACTCTGACAATTTGATGAATGTTGAGAGGGAAGCAGCTTGAGCTGTCATGACGTTTTACTGAGCTACAAGCTGCTATTCTCCTTTATATATACAAATGAAGACATCAATAATAAATAATAACATTATGTATACCATATATGAGAGGCAAAAAAATTAACTGAAAGTAATATCAGGAAATTATATATTTTTAACTAATAATTATACGAGGACTTGAGCCCTTTTTTATTTACATTTTATTTGCTTTATTAACCTTAATGCATGTATTCCTTCTTGCGAGATGTATAATATCATGTAGATGTTCTTCCCTCAGTAATAAAGGAAAAATGATAACAGCTTTGGAAAACAAAAAGTACTGTTCAATGTGCCAACTCCAAAAAATCTCGCACTCGGCATTTTGCATATTTTTTTACATTCCTATGAAGACGTACGATTGGTAACTGCTGGTGCACGCAGCTTACTCACCAGATTTGGTGCCATCAGATTATCACTTGTTTGCATCGTTAGGACATGCATTAGTAAAAGAACAGCTCTTCAATTCTCACGCAGAAGCCAAAAAATAGCTCGATGATTGATTTCGGACAAAGATGGCCAATCTTTTGAGTGCGGCATCCACAAATTGCCTGAGAGATGGGAAAAATGATGTGTTCCTAGCTATGGTTATTATTTTGAAGATTAAATTTTTGTCCATTTCTTCACAATAAACGTTAGAAATGGAAAAATAAAGTACTTGATAGATATAGTTGAATTGTGACTCCTTTTTTAACCCTGTACATTGGTGGGATGTCATATTATTTCAGTTTTATAACTTTGAATATGAGTAAGCTACGGGATTATCCGGCTTAGATACACATTGACGTTTTTTTTTTTACTTTTCTGTTCCTTAGTAGTGTTTTTTAAAGTTGATGAGTTACGCACGAATTAGTTCTGTTAAGCAACGATTATTATTCTACTATTAAATGAAGAATAATTCCATGGAGTTGGGAAATTAAATAATGATGAATTTATTATATCAAATGAAAGAAATTCGAAGAGAATGTTTAATATATTTTTTCTCCTTTATTTTTCCTTCTTGTATGTCACTATAAATACATTCTAGAGAAAATTAGTATTTATCTTTTTTTAAACACTATTATTAAATCAACTAAAATAAGAAACATTTTATCACAATGATATTGGATGATAGTCATAGAAGAAGATGTTGAAATTTCTACATAAAATTCGTCCATTTTCGGAACATTGAAAGCATTGAATGTCACTATAGTTACTATTACTATGATTCGTAGGGAGCATGATAGAAGATGTAGTTGATTTTTAATTGTTCTTAGACAGATGATAAATTGATTTTAGCCAACGTCAACTAAATAAATCTCTGGGGGTATGAAAAAGATGGACGTTTATTCAGGGATCATATCAGCTCCAGATGCAGTCGACACATTTATCTTATTTCTCTATTGGATAGACTACAACAATCCTTGTTTTCTTGATTAAAAGGGATATTTTAGCAAAAACCGTGCGCAATAGGTCTTAAAATGACTTCTAAATATTTGACCGTTATATTTATGAAGTAAAAAAACTACTTAAAAGTGGATTTTCTCCTTTTCAATGTTTGAATACAAACTTGCTTTCTTGTTGACTTGACACAAATGTATGTCATGGATGCTCTAATTAAAACGATTGATTATAATGGAAGGAAATAAAGGGGCTCTTTGCATCTTCTCATTCTTCAAGAATGAACTGCAAAATGAAATTGAAGTGTGTAACATATGTATGCTTTCAATGCCCTGAAATTTTGAGAAGAAAAGGCTCTTTATATAAGCACATATGCAACTTTGTGCTATATTTTTACGTTAGACTTAATGAGGTTGTATCTAAGTATATTATTCATTTAATTACATACTTTAGTCAAAGATTAATCTAATAATATCAAATTCATTCATTGTAAGCAAATTAGAAGAAGAAGATAAAAAATATATATGTACATATGTGTAAGACTTAGTTTCATAATTAACTAACATAAAATTCAAGCAAAAAAAAAAATTCTTAATTTTGTCAGAAAAAAATATAAAAATAAAGATTTCTTGAGCCTTTCTCTTCTTCTCTCGACTTCTTTCTTTCTTTCATTTCTAACCCAAAGACAACTACATACATATGTAAAATATAGATGTAGAAAAAAGAAAATGGCACATCTTTATATAAGAAAATTAAACGTTTACAACAATTCAGTGTTTTTTTGGTGTGTGTATATTATATATATATATGTATATATATATATATATATATATTTCATCTTTCTTGACTACGGCATGAGATTCATTTACATAAACTGATCTTTATTGGGTTATTCAGTCATAAAAAAAGAAGAAGGGAGGAATATTTAAAGTATTATGTTATATATAGAGAGAGAGAAAGAGGAAAAAAGAAAGTTTGTGAGGGAATTGAAAGACAATTTTTTGAATGACTTTAATATACATATATGTATACATACATTGGGACTCAATTTATTTATATTTTTTTCCTCTCTTTCTTAGTGTTATGTATGTACATCCATATTATTTATTTATGGTTTATTAAGAACGACATATATATATATTAGGTCTAGTAAAAAGAAATCCATTAATTTTGCATGAAAACGAAAGGCTTCATTTAGCATAGTTAGAATTGTAATCCCATGTTTAGGTTAAATATGAACCGTTTTGTTTCATAACTTGTTTGCATTTTGAAGGTAATTTCATTTCTATGCCTCTTTCATAGAAACCCTTCTCCCTATTGTCAAAAATCTGGGACAGTCGATTTTCGCAAGCTTCTCTTGAGGTGAAGTTTTTATGATCCAAATTATTTGCCATATACTGGAACAGGTAGTAATCACTTGGTGCGAGGGCTGGACTATAAGGTGGATAAGGTATAAGAACCTCCCATCCAAGCTTTCGTTGCTTCTGGCGAGTCAACATCGATGTGTGTGTGACCTGGCGGTGTCTTGATGAAACGCAATTCCTCTCCTGTTGGCCAAAGGTGGGCGCTTCTGGGTGATTGCTTCTTTCAGATGGTCCAATTATTGTCAGTACAAGTTATAATTAAGAGTTGGGGCGTGGGGGAGCAGCTCATGGTAGATGATTTCGTGCATTTTCGACAATTGGTAATATAATCGCACTTATACAACGCGAAATACAGATTAGTATATGCAAAAATTATGGATTTCTTTTTACTAGACCTAATATACATATATATGTACAGTCATACCTCGAATTGCGAGTGTTTTTGGATATGATCAACCCATGCAGTTAGTTAACATTTTTTTTTAAATATGTAGGAATAGGAGGCAAAATGACTTGAGTCGTCATTACGCATCTATCTATGTACATTATTAGCTCTTCCAAAAAGGACTTGCCTGTGTATGAATTTGGTGCGATAACTACATATATATTCATAAAATTTCTTATGACTATGTGTACGAGTGTTTCGGTGACTCTGCGCCATGATGCAATAGGTGCCTCCGTAGAGAAGTCTAATCCAATACAAAGTCTAATCTTAAAAGTATGAAAAGAACACAAAAACTTGTAGTTCATTGATTTTTGATTTTATTATTAATCTGATTTGAAAATATACAAAAATTAATTAATTCACACTGGACTAAAACAAAGATTTGAAATAAATTGGTGAAACGAGGGCAACATGATCCTTTTTTGTACAAATTCACTGATCCGAGAGTTGACTTTTTTCGCAGATCGCAAGGGGTACTAAATTAATCTACAGCTAACTAAAGAACCTTCATGAATTTATTATTACCTTGTTACTTCAATGAGAACAAGGTAAATTTTGCAAAGGGAAGACGAAGATACATATGTTCAATGTACATCAAAAGCGACATTTTGTAGATAAAAAGTTCAGTTCAAAGACTCAGAAATGTCCTCCAAGCTAAGGGACTCGTTTCTTAAATAGCTTTGGAACTATTGCGAAAGATGTGAAAACGAATGAAATTGTTTTGAGCATTAAAATCACACCTGGAATGATATCGCTAGTAGACAACATAATATCTGCTCATGACATTTGAATCTTCAAAATAAATATGAGTAATTAATAAATATTTTGAAGGTTACTAAATTATATACATGTCTTCTTTTTTTTTTAAATTTATGTTCACCTGGACTCATTCGAGGACATAATTAGAGCTGTCAAAAATACGGAATAATACATAGAATATTTTATTACTTAGTGAATAGAATATTTTATTCTACGTGGTTCACAACATTATAAAAGTAACATACTTTTTGGAAAATTTCTTTATTAACTCTCTTCCTTCTTCTTTTTGTGAGAGTCAAGAATCTACGTATTGCTAAATAACACTCAATGTTAATTTTTTTTTTAAATAAAAACCTTGCAGTCAAAAGCTATTTATTTGATGTATGTATATTCCCACTTATTTCTATCTATAAATGTAGACATATATATACATATAGGTACAATAAATTTGTGAGGATTGACAAATGAGTCTAGTCCAAGGCTTTCACTAAGTAATAAATATGTTCAAATGAGAGATTGTTAAAATTATTTACAAGCATTGCTATACGATAAATATTTATTTATAGAGGAACGTATTAATTTCGTCAGGAATTGTTTTTTTTTTTCTAGTTATCTCTAACAAAATCTTCACACCCACTCAGGTATATCCAGAGATGTAGCTTTGGGGCACAGGAATCCTTAACTTCTGTACAAGGAAAAGTTATTATGTAATATCTTTTACTAAAACAAAAAATTCTAATTTGACTTTGTCCAGTCTTATTTTGAGAAGGATATAAAAAAGAAAAATTATTATAAATTGAAACAGATTTATGAATCACTATAAATTAAGGTTCATTCTTAGGCCATTAATTTTTAAACTCATAAGGGGGTGTAAAGTGCCTTATGTATGGGGTTGGAATGAAAATATTGCTAACTAATCACGTCGAGCTTTTTTTTCCACTCGCAACCTCGATTCACAAAAGGGAAAGGAAAAATTTGGAAAAAAGAACTGGTTGCAGCTAGTCTTTTGTATTTTCCTTATGCCCAACTTTTTAATATTGGGTGGAGTTATTGTTTAGATATACTATACATTCATAAATTCTACCAATATACAAATCAATGGTTAATACTTGTTTATTATTCAATCATTCAAAAAAAGGGCGCGCAATCCTTGATTTAATATATTTTTTATACATAATAATAATCATAAAGGGAATGAAGTACAGAAGCTCAAATGCACTTTGAGGAGCACGCAACTCAAAAAGTTAGTATAACCAATTAAAATGATTCAAGAAATTACATTCCTGTAAAAAGTCACCTGATAAGGATCTCAGATTCCATGCATTTGTATTGTGTTAAAGGCTAGGCCCATACTCATGTCATATATGTATACATCTAAAAGGTGAATCAAACTTTCTGGTAGAGTTAGATGGTTGATTTTGAGAGGCAATACTCTGTTATGTACATATATATTAGTCTTAGGGACTATTTTGCTAATTTATCTTGTTTTGTTTTGTTTTTTCATTATAATAAGCATAATACGATTGGGCATTTGAAAAAAAGTTAAAACTATTTGATAATAAATACATAAATAAGTCGAATGATGCTACGGAGCAGTGGTTCTTAACCTGGGTTGGATCGACCCCCAGGGGTTTGGTGAGTCAGTTTTAGAGATTCGGTGGCTTGGTTCACCCCACTCGTATAATTCATGACGTCACGTTCAGTTTAGCCAAGACCACTTTATTTTTCCAACTACAAAGGGTTTAATGAATGCATCGTTGGAATTATTGGGATTCAGTACCTTCAACAAGGTAAAGAATCACTAAGCAATGCTTCCCAAACTTTTTCTGATGAGCCCCTTTCAACCCCCTAAAATCAGATCTTTTAAATTTTCATTAATTAATTTTTTCGGGCTCGTAACCCCCACTTTGGAGACCACGCCTGTAGAGAATGAAAAGCCGCCTACATAAGAGATATAAGGCCCTATTGTCGTCGTTTTTATTTTACAGATAAATGAATAAATTAAAATAATAATAAAAATTATTTCTCGCTGTTTTATCGAGATCCTTACTACTATAATTATTTTTAGTTTACATGGGACTATTAAAGGAAAAAAATAAGAAAACCCATAAATTAAGAGAAGGAGTTGATAAGTAGAAATATTTTTTTCGTAGGAAGGAGTTCCGTCTTTCCTTTTCTCTTTTTCTTGAAAAGCAGTGCCTAAATAAAGAATAAAATGAAAGAAAAAACGAAAATATTTCTCTTGTTTTATCATTACTTACATATATTTAAACATTTTATACTGCATACATATATTTCAATGTTTTAATGAGGGAAATCCTTTGGAAAAGGAAGAGCAAGATAGACGAACAGACAAATGGACATGTTTAAATGTTCTCATTATAATAAATAATTCCAAGATATATTTTATATATACATATAATGGCCTACATAGTAATATATTTTTGCTCCTCTCTCAATGCCTCCTTACCATTTCAAAATAAAATACCAACCTTTTTCTATAACATAATGTTTAATTAATTAAAATCTTGTTGGAGTCTTCAGCGTATCTCTTGACCTCTCTTTCAAAAGGAGACGGGAAAAAGGCATTAAATGTTCAGAACTTAGAAAGGGGTAAAAGTTCTGCTCAGTATTAGGAGTCAAGATCAAAATACAATGAAATACGTTGTGGAATAGTTGACGTTGTGGTCTGAATATATAAAGAATAGCAAGGTAAAGAAAAAGAATTTTCTTTTTTCTTTTTCTTTTTTCAAATCAATCTAGGGATAGAACTCTCCAGAGGTTCTAAACGCATCTTATTTCTGAATGAAAAATGGATTAACTAACAACTGACAAATCAACAAACACTTTATTCATCATTTGTTTTTGTTTTTGGAGAACTCAATTCAATTAAAAAATATATGTAGATCAATATGATGTACTCATCATCTTTGCCTTGATATCTTAATATGTATATAATTACAGAGGTTCACAAATTTGAAATGTCAAAAATCCTAAGGAATATAAGTATAATAAAGTTATTCCGTTTTGCAAGCTGATTTCAAATCTGTAATTTTTTTCCCCAGAGAGTCCAACGGTTTTTGAAAAGTCGGACTCTACTTTTTGAGCTAATTTGGTCCATTTTCCAAATTCAACTTCAATTTAGGTCTAGAAGAATACTCATTTCTAGTCTTTGTTTTAACATAAGGGGAATCAGCTGAAGTACATCTGCGCCCTTCTTTTTTAGTAGCAGCTCTACCGTGAGTCTTTGATTTCTAATGGATCTTTGACTGCAATTGAATTAAAATTTAGGGCTTTTGGGCCTATTTTCGCCCCCGTACGCCACTAGGACCTCCCTTAGATTACAACAAAGACTAGAAATATAATTTGCTTTAAGCATAATAGGGTTCATTATGCTTTAATACACAAAATGAGTATCCTTAGAGGCTTAAATTGAAGTTGAAGTTGAAAATGGGCCAAATTAGCTCAAAAAAGCAGGGCTCGATTTCTCAAAAACCGTCGGACTCTCGAAAAAAAACTTTACAGGTTTGAAATTATCGTGCAAGATTAAATAACTTTTATTTTACTTATACCCCTTAGTATTTTTGATTGTTGACCAGTGATATTAACCAATAAATGTAGCATAAATGAAGTTATATATGGTGATATTTATGTTATATCATTTAAATTCTTTTTATTATTTCCTTCTTGCCTACATATTTAGATATGCATGTACTCATATTACACATTTGTGTAACTACACAAAGTTGTTGTTTTTTTTTTTTGTTAGAATCATTTAGATTATATTATCGTCTCTGCAAAGAAATGTTAAGAATTTATTTTATTAAAAAATATAATCTATTGAAACGTCGATTACGATTTGATAATAAAACTTACAAATTTGACTTTAGAATACTTAATATGTATGTACATATCTACTTATGTATTAAAATAACTGAACTGAACTTTCCCCCGTTTTACTCTCCTTAAGCTAATCACATTTTCAATACTTGAGAAAGGACAACAGGTTACAACAAGTTGAATATATGTAGTTAAGTAACTCATGGCGATTTGTAATAGCACTTATTTTTGTCATTGAAGGAATGACCCATAAAAATCCAGGATTTTTGTTAAATGTATCCAAAAGGAATGAATATTTATCGCTGAAATATCCCTTACTAATATATATATATATATATATATATATATATAAATATAAATATATCGAGTCAACAAAAAAAAACCATGTTTATCTGAAATATTTCAAAAATGAGTTAGAACGGCACTCATATTCTTGAAGACATTCTCTTTCGTTTGTGTTAATAGGTTATTTCGATTAATTAAATAATAACTCCAAATATTGTAACTGTAATATAGAAAAGAAATACCGGCCACAATCAAGAAAAAAAAACATCCGGTGTTTCTGACTATGTATTTACTATTAAGTTGATTCTTAATGTTTCTTAAACAAATGAACTGGTTTTAGCCAACTGCAACTAAATACATCTCTGGGGCTATGAAAAAGATGGACGTTCTTTCAAGGACCATATCGGCTCCAGATGCAGTCTTAACATTTATCCCATTGCTATATTGGATAAACAACAACAATTCTTGGTGATTTCTCGATTAAAAGTGACATTTTAGCAAAAATCTTGCGGGATAAGTCTTAAATGACTCCGAAATATTTGGCCGTTATATTTATGATGTAAAAAAGTGGATTTTCCTCTTTTAAGTATTTGAAAACAAACTTGCTTTCTTGTTGACTTGATACATGTATATATATATCAATAATATATGTAAAGTCGTTTGATAAGTATAAGATGAATATGTTTGAGAAAACATAAATTCATTGTCAAAATCCGTTATGTTCATACTTGGGGATCCGACATTTATAGGGGGTGACGAGAAGCTAAAGGAGAGTGTGATGTTGAGTGCAGAATTCATTGACTGACAGGGTTTTATCTCCTCTGTTAAAGTTTATATCCAATACTTCTTTGGATTTAAAATGAAGAAGCAATTCTTGGATTATAATTGATGGAAAAATGAAATAAATAAGTTATTCACACCTACTTGTTGTGATACGTTCGAAAAATACAATTACTGGCCTTGGTTTATATGATAAAATCATTATAAGATATTATTCAAATGAGTTCATATGTTAATTTGATGGTCAATCACATCACTTTATTTTAACAATTTCATAATAATTAATTATTTTTATCAAAAAACTATGAGTTAACCTCGTAGTAGGCATTTTTTCAAATTTTTATGACAGGGCTTTCAAAAACTTTAAATCCTTCAAATTCATATTCTTACTCATCACATCATGGAAAGGCATAAAAAAATAAACTAGTTGAGATAAACACAAAAAAATATATTCTCACTTCAGTTGTTTCTCATCAGATAAATCTTCTGATTTAAAGCAGCTGACTCTACGTTTTATGAACTCAAAAAGGGTTTTATTATTATATATGATTTTGATGTATAAAAAATATATTAGATCAATGATTGCGCGCCCTTTTTTGAATTTGTGAACATTATACAAGTATTAACGATTGATTTGTATATTGTTTGAATTCATCAGTGTATGTATACACGACGAACTTTTTGAGATAAACAAAAATACTATGTATTCTTCCTTCAACTGTTTTTCATCAGTTGATTTTTCTAATTTAAAGCAGCTGACTCTACATGTTATGAACTCAAAAAAGGTATTCCTATTCTTATTTGTGATTTTGATATATTATAATAAATATGTCAAATCAAGGATTGCGCGCCCTTTTTTTGAATTTTTGAATAACAAACAAGTATTAAGATTGATTCGTAAATTGATAGAATTTATCTATATAATAACTCTGACCAATATCAAAAAGTTCGCAACGAAGAAAATACAAAAGGGGTTGCAGTTATCAGTTGTTTTTCCAAATGTTTACCTTTCCCTGTTAAGAGTTGAGGTTGCGAGTGACCAAAAAAGCTCGTTGTGAATAGGAATATTTAAGAAGGAAATGGAAAGGGGGGGGGGGACATTCGACTATAGAAAAAGAATGATGATAACCATTAACTTGTGAAATTCATGTACACAAGTATGTAGGATTGTCTATAAAACTAATATCCTTATATTTTGATTTATTTTATCCCAGGGTTTCATCATGAGGATCTATTCAAATCATCAACCAACAAATGTACTGGAAGACAGAGATTGAACAAATGGCGATTCAACATGACTCCCAAGTCGTTTCATTTGCTTTTCACCCTGCTTTTACATATCGGACACATGGATTTTGTAAGGTAAATATGAGGCCCCTCAAAAAATATACCGAAAATTGATCCAAATCTAAGATATCTCTTATAGTTGTATAAATACTCGCATAACATTTATCTGCTTGAAATATCTTGTACTTCGTGATACGAAAACTTATCCTTCATTGCAATTTTAAAATTTTAATAAACTCCACTTGGCACTAATAACACTGGTCAACAGTCAAAAATCCTATGATAAAAGTTATTCAGTTTTTCACGTTGATTTAAAATCTGCAAAAAAAAAATTTCGATAGTCGAACGATTTCGAGAAATAGGAACCTACTTTTTGAGCTTTTTTGGTCCATATTCCAAATTCAACTTCAATTTAAGTCTAGAAGGATGTGTCTTTAATACAAATTTCATTTCTAGTCTTTGTTTTGACCAAAAGGGACTCCTTTTAGGAGTCATAGGCGGCGAGACTACTTCAGTCTATTGAACTTGTTTTTTTAGTAGCTCTACCGTGACTCTTTGACTTCTAGCGAATTTTTGCTCGAAATTTATTGAAAATTTACACATTCAGATGGACAATTTCTTCTTGGATTAGGACTCTTATAGGGCGCTTGAAATCCTATTGGAAATCTGTGGGTTTCAGCTTTTGAATGCATTCCTTATTCATCCATTTCATGTAATATTCAAGGAGTTATTTAATTATAGACGTTTTGGCCGACTATGCCTCCCTTTAACTGTATTCAACTTGACTCTTTTCCTTCATAAAGTACATTTGTAGATCTGCCATAAAATTTTTGTTAGAGAGCCTGACAATCATGACGATTGTGGAAGTCAATCATTTTAAAAGGTCGCATGTTTATTTCCTCTCAAAGACCATCAATGTCTTTTCTGTAGAAGGTAGGATAATAGCTGATAAAGTAAAAGGCCACAACAACTGATAAAACAAAGACGGGGGCTGGAATTTGCATAAAAAACACTAGCGGATCATTAATTGTTGACCAGAGTTATTAACTAATTAATTATACATTCAAACTAAAGAGATTGTTCTGGAAATGTTGTTGAAGTCTCCAAAAGTGCTTCCCGCTTTTTTTACTAATTATGAGTGAAGTACAGATATTTGTCAAGTAATAAAAAACCTTTCAAAAAAAAAAAAAACCAAAATTTCATCCCTTGCCCAAGCTCACAATCTCAGGCAACGGTTGACAACCTCAGAGAACATATATTTTATGTCATTAAATTGCTTGAAATATAGTAAAATTGTCAAAGAAACGATTTTTGGCATTTCTCAGGATCCATAATAAAATGTAAATAAAAATGAAATAAATCAGGATTCAATTATTCAATTCTAAGGCAGATACTAAAAGGGTCCTTATTTACATGCACATATATTTATGTCTTTTATCTTCTCTTATATCTCAAGGCCCACACGCTTTCGACACCGTGGACATATGAAGCCTCGCCCAGCACTTATCAACTATCGACAAGAAGAAAAACGAATATTGGATCGTATTTTAGATAGCGAAGTCTATGACCGTCGAATGAGACCTTCTGGAATGAATTCAACAGGTTTTGTTTTTTATTCCTATAAAAGATTTAATTACGTACAGATTATAATAATAGGATGACAATTCTATCCATTTCCACACAAAATAAAAGTAAATTTTCCAATAAAATAGAGAGAAGTGAAATATGAATAAGAATTTGTTTAAATAAGTTGTTTCATCACAAGGGAAATATCAAGGAACGGTTAGACTCAAGGAGTGAACAATTTTTATTTAACTTCTAATAACCATTTTTCATAACAAATAAAGAAATGAACGTAATTGAACATTAATACATATATGTATATTTTGATTAGCTTATCCGCTTTTTATCCTGCCCACGGAGACCTTTGAAATCTATAATTATCATATAATTTTTTTAAAAAAACCCGAATCTTTCTATTAAATTCACCCATCAATATAAAAAAATCGTAAATGATAAAATCGGTTTTATAAGTATAACTACGTATGCACACATATTTTGTAAATATATAATTGGGGCTCTTGGCCCGCACTCAGTCTTGGAAAACATAATTTGGCCCACAAGTGAACAAAGGTTGCTCATCAATGCCTTAGACAGACATTTGTTATCCCACTTGAATTCATTGTTAGGAACAAAAGGCTACCATATTGCCTGACTAACCTTATCTAAACTTTTAGTCTCATCAAGCTCATCTTTTGAGATTGAGAGTACTCTGAACCCTATATTCTTACCTCTGAAATCTTTTTTTGATATTTGATATGATACTCAGATCAAAATAGTTGTAGGAGATTTCATTGATATACTTATATGTAATAATACTTCCAGG
The DNA here is from genome assembly GCA_963680855.1 of Lepeophtheirus nordmannii. NCBI lineage: Eukaryota > Metazoa > Arthropoda > Copepoda > Siphonostomatoida > Caligidae > Lepeophtheirus > Lepeophtheirus nordmannii. The sequence continues at coordinate 17,855,578 of OY804520.1, read as the reverse complement.
TATATTATGATCCAAACTATTGTCTACAGTACAAGACAAATCCAATTCTATTAGTATAGTAATTTAAATACTCTTGAGGACATAAGCTGAATTTTGAATTCCAAAATGATGGTGAATATTATTAAATCCTTTTCCATGTTCTTCTTTTATTTCAACCAGAAATACTTTGTTCTTTTCATCCATGGCTCTAGAAGAGAAAATATAGGGGACATGTTGATTGATATATTTGTCAAATTCCTCAACTTCTTTTCGCGTAGGAACCACATATAGACAACTTGAATTCATTTTAATGAAGAAATACATACACTTTTTTCTTCAGTAAATATTTGTATGTAGAGAGAAGAAGTTTGTTTACAGCGTTTAAGTCTCGAATTAGAAATCTGGAAATAAATACATATTACGTATAAAGGTATGTGCTCAAATATACAATTGATGAAGGTTTTAACACAAAAATTCTTAATATTCTTTCTAAGGGAAATGAACTAAAATCCATGCATACGTGTCCAGATATTTAAAATATAAGGAAAACACAAATGCAAATTGAATTAAAGTAGAAATAAGGCTAGAGAACATTGCAACTATACAAAAAAAAATAATATGAAATGAGACGATACAGCGAGGATCTTTCAACTTTTTCCCTTGAACCCTTCCCTTAGACAAATATTATGATTGAGTTGATTTGATTTAAGTTATTGTAATCCTAAGATCCACTCAACATAAATAAATATAACAATTTAATAACAGTGGAATCTTGATTTATGAGTGACCTGTTACACGAATGTCTTGCATATTTTACATGCATTTACGGTAAAGTTAACGAGTAGTAACTCTTATATAGACAAGGAAAAATTAGATACTCCTCTTGCAAACGTGTGTGATAGTAATAAAATTTGGTTTGCGAACCAACACACTTTTTTTTTCCCCTCAACAGTTGAGTATCTATTGAGATAATAGTTATGATAAATTTATATCAACTGATAGCAAAATAATCAATAATTCAAATGATATAAGTTACAGCCAAAACAATAATTAACTGACCTCATTAAAACAAAAATTTTGTTCCTTCAAAAAAATGATAATACTCAATTTTTATTTAATATCTCCGAGAAAAGTTGACCAATATGATCCGTATTAGTTAGTGTCACATTCATGATAATATATGAACAATTTTATGACGCATAACACTTTAAATGTTCAAAAATGGGGCACAATGCAACGCTTAGATGTCCCATTCTAAATCTTAAGGACGCATTCGAATGAGATAAAAATGATAACTCAGGCAACAAACTTAAATCAATGACACCGTAATCAATATATGTATTTTAGGTATTTTGGAGGCTTACACTAGTGTTTTTCAAGTGGGGTTCTACAGTGTCTGGTGTGCGCAAAAGGTATAGAAAAGTGGAAAAAAAGGAATAAAGATTTTTTTCTTAAATTCCATCAAATTTCTTTAACAAGAAAATATGTGCCCTACCTTAAAAAATGAATATAAACACAAGCTTTAGCATGTAATGTTTATAAGAATACTTGGATAAACTTAAATTACAGTTAAATTACAAGTAAAATATGACATCTTTTTGGCCATTATATTTGCTCCTTTTTTTAAAAAATCAAGTTATTAAGAGTATAATTACGAGTTATAGCCGTGGTTCTTAATTTGGGTTCGATCGACCCCCAGGGGTTTGGTTCATCCCACTTGTATGATTTGTGACGTCACGTTCGACTTGTACATCAATCTTTATTTTTCCAACTACGAAGGTTCGATGAATACATGTGCGGAACTTGTGGGGTTCAGAACCACCGATTTAGAGTCATGTTTAGACATGTAATAATCATTATGATGAAACTCAATTGAAAAAAAAATTCCAGCATGAGGCACGATAAATTACTATTTATCGCTTTAACTTGATTAAGAAATCGTGAAAGAATCGAGTAAAATGCTTTATATCATAGCTTAACGGATAGACTAAGCCCAAGATTAAAATTTGATAAAAAGCTCGATTTCGATTGCTTTACTCAAAAATGTTTTTAATTTTATAAGAAATGGAAAGAGATATGTTGCAGAAGGTAACGTTCAATTAAGTTGCAATAACATGATTATGTTGCATGACCCAATGTGCACCTTTTTAAAAGCAATTGAAATATCCGAGATGAGTTCAATGCAAAATGTTTCCATCTTCCAATTGGTTCTGTTCAGTAACTACTAATTTGTTGATAATATAAATTGAAAGAGGAAAATAGTTGAAATATCTTATTACACGACATTTAAAGGACTATTTATGTGGTACGCTTCTCAGATACCTTATATTTATAAAGTCGAATGTTTTTTTACGGTAGATTATGGACCATGCAACAACAAAAATTACAATAATGATCACAGATTAAAACTCTGAACGATACTGAACTTATGAACGGTTCCCTACTTTATAGGATGACAGTATTACATTTACGCAAATTCACAATATTATTCTTAAATAAGAAATAAGAAACTCTATTACCTGAGCAGATAGAAAAAGAAGAGACGAAGATATCGATCATTTAAATATTACTCCTTCGCTCTCCAATGTGAATGAGTGAATTGATTGACTGAATACTGATATCTGATACCAACAAAGTTAAATATGTATCAATAGGAATGTAAAAAATATGCAAATGGGGTGTGTAAAATAAAAAAAAGGAGAAAATCAACCTGGTAACTCTGACAATTTGATGAATGTTGAGAGGGAAGCAACTAGAGCTGTCATGACGTTTTACTGAGCTACAAGCTGATATTCTCCTTTATATATACAAATGAAGACATCAATAATAAATAATAACATTATGTATACCATAGATGAGAGGCAAAAAATTAACTGAAAGTAATATCAGGAAATTATGTATTTTCAACTAATAATTATACGAGGACTTGAGCCCTTTTTTGTTTACATTTTATTTGCTTTATTAACGTTAATGCATGTATTCCTTCATGCAAGATCTATAATATCATGTAGATGTTCTTCCATCAGTAATAAAGGAAAAATGATAACAGCTTTGGAAAACAAAAAGTACTGTTAAAAATGCCAACTCCACAAAATCTCGCACGTGGAATTTTGCATATTTTTTACATTCCTAGTCAATTACTTCATATATTCTTACGTGGGTAGGTCAGGCAAAAACACAGAATAATTTGCTCAAGTATTATCTTATAAAAAGAAACCCTAGAGAGTTTGGTTTTGTTTAAGTTAATATGAACTTTGATTGAATTTATTTCAAATGGTATTAGATACTTCTTTCCCGATAAACAAAACAAAAAACAATCATAAAAATAATTATAATAGGCGGGAGAAATCTAACTTCAACGGGAGGGCGGGAGATCTCGTCCGAAACTGGGAGTCTCCCGGTCATATTTGAAGAGTTGGAACATATAAAATAGATACATATAATTTGAAATTAATATGTACGAAACATAATGGATGGGTTTTTGGTGGAGGCACGGCCAAAGTAGAAACACATGCATAACACATGCATTTATTTGAATATTTTTCAACACTTTTACACCTGAGTTCTCATTTTTTGAAGGCAAACAAGACACTTAATATATATATATATAATATAAGTAGATATTATGTTCTTATTAAAGTACTATACTTAACCCGATAAGTCACAATTATAATTATATTGCTTCATTAATAGAAAAAAATGTCACACAAATTCAATATGACTCGTCATAAAAAAAATGCTCAATTGACTTTGACAAAAGATATCCCTCTATTTTGTTTGAACAAAAGGTACTTAAATAGTACAAAACAAAAAACAACAGTTTTTCAAATTAATTTTGTATAAACAAGTTATTTCTAAAAATTAAAGAGAAACAACCACCAAAAGACTCACTCTAAATCATAACTAATGAAGAATGACATGGATTGATTGTACCAACATCCCTTTTTTCTGCTTTTCAGATGATCCCACAATAGTGAACGTAAACCTCTATGTTAGGAGCTTTGAAAAAATCGACGATGTCAAAATGGTAAGTCAATTTTTTTATTCATTATATAGTTCCTTTCAATTAAGTATATCTATGTTACATCTAGGAATACAGCGTTCAAATTACCT